>CM056994.1:353030370-353432247 GCA_029891345.1 Dryococelus australis
AAATATTGTAACAAACTTCAGGAGGGGATTTCTGGGATCAATACACACTAAAATGGTCCCATGAACAAATGTCCTACAAAGCAAGGTTATTTTGTTACAGGAGTTTCACATTGTCATAACATGTTATCACCACCTCCACTAGCTGTGTTGTTACGCTTGGTTTGGAGACGAATGTACCCCCCCCCCCCCCCCCCCGCGGAATGCATTACGACACAAAGAGATTACGTAGTTTTTGAAATTGTGCGTCAGAAGTGAAACTAGTTTCCCATACAGATGACACTTGTGTACATCCACGCAAAGGCTATTCACGATCAAATGAGCACTTTTGTCTGTGTTAGGGACACGGCCGTTTGTTTTGCGTGAATACGTCTGCGTTGACGAGCTCAGACGCTTTGATGTTTATTTTACGTTCCAGGCACCGCTTCACTCGATCATATGGGGTTTGATGTGTATCACTGGATTGCTTGTATGCCATTTCCAACCGTATACGATTTCTGAAATTCGACTTGGCTTTTTGACGAGTATAGGTCGACAGCGTGTTAAGTTTTCTGGTTTTTTTTACATTTAACTCGTACCATTTCACCATAACCACGCAGTCGATTGATCTTGACGATAGCTGTCGATTGAACTTAAACGATCGTCGTAGCTTCTCGTAGTCAAAAGATATAATACGCAGAATTTGAGACGTGGCGAAACGAACTCAAAATTGCGCCCCTCCTCCTTCTCCCGGCCGCAATGCTTCGCGGTCCTCAATTAACGTAACATATTCTTCGATCCTTTGGCAATCGAGTGGTGTAATTGAATTTTGAATGTAGACTATAGATTCAGAGCTGCAATGCCAAACTGTATCTCCCCGATTTTATCATCACACGATTTTCTAAATTGCCTCCCACTATGGTTGCAGATTTAAAGACGTATTCACGTCAAAAGTAGTTCAATATATTAACTTCGAAAAAAAAGTGGTAGGTAACCATTACAAATAACTGAATTATTTATTTCGCTTTCTGTTTTTTTTTTTTTTTTAGAAATAATCGAATTGTAAAAATTAGCAGATTGGTCAAATATTTACTCTTCTAAATATCTCATTGTTTTACTTGACTGACACATGAAAAAAGTTAAAGGGGCGTATGCAAATGCTAATTTTACATAATGTAGAAAATCACAACGTGCAGAGAATTAGTTCTTAAGCAGGGCTTTCAAAAGTGCTAATTTTACCTTGAACAGCCTATATCAGCATGACGTGTAGAGTACAGCACAGCAGTGATCAGACAGTGTAGCTAGTAGTGAACGGTGCAACAGAGGCGTTGCCATGAATGCATCGCCTTTGATGTCCTAGTTTGCGGCAACCAGGTAAGAAGAACAGAAAATTGTGTTCCAGCAACAAAATTGACCACTGCCCCCAACATTACAATTAATTTAGTTGCGACGAACTAACATTGTTGATTCAACAAAACCTTTTTTCTCGATGTATTTGTAATGCACAAATTCCTGGACATTGACATGCTTGCACATGACTATCATCGGGTCCTGATACACTAAGCGGGGAACGATGTCCTGGGCAATCTCGCAACGATGTCCCCAATCATAAAATCGTACTAACGACAGAATGTGGCAGGCTCTCGGGCCTCCTGTATGGCTATTTATTTCGAGCTCACTAAGCAAGGCTACCTACCCTCTAGAATGACTTATGGACGGGTGCTTAGTATTTCAGAACCCACCCCTTCCCCTGCTATCATCCTTGGTAAAGCATGACAGAGATCCACTGTTAAACCTAACGGGACGTCGTTCGTCTGGTTGCGCACTGTAAGAATGTTTCAAATGAAGTTTTGAACCCGTATATTGTATGTGATATTTACATTATGTATCAAGCTGCAAATATAGAAAAGCTCTTACATCCAGCTGGGAAATTCCCTAAATATTTGCTACCATACGTATACACAAATGAGGTAAACTTGTGAATAATTATCAGCCACACCAAACACTGCCGACTCTGCTCTGGTGTTATCGGAAGTCTACGCGTGCGACGGTGGACCTGCACTGTCTACTCGCAGTCACTTCACGCTTTTTAAATTAAACTTTTGAAAACCCACCCCATGCATAACGTATTTGGTCGTTTCCTAAATAGGCCGATGTCGTGTATCACAAGCGTTTTATACTTCTGTTAACGTGTGAGTATCTTAAATTTGTTAAATTGAACTTCTGCATATATTTTGTATTAGTAACTATAATATTTTCTTTAGGAATATAATTAATACGAATAAAACCAGATAACAGTGATGTGTTTCTGATGCCTGGTAATAAATGGTTCTCGTGCAAAATGTTATTACACTAAATGCTCACGAATGCGGTGCGTTGTGCCTTTTGTTTGATTTCCTAGACTTGGTTAGCTTTGTTTGCGCGAGGCGGAAGGACAGCTTGGAAGTAGAACCTAAGTAGCTGTGAACGGCTTATGCCAGTCACCTAGACATGGTAGGGGATGAAACAAGGCCCTCTAAACTGCTCTGTAACTGTATCCAGGATTCAGACGCCGATGTTGTGGTGTCGCGTAAGTCTTGGCGCACTCTCACGACGATCCTCCCTTGGCTAAGAATAACATTTATGTACTTCATAATAAATTAACTGGTGAGAAGCTGAGGTCAAGGACAAATGAAAATTTACATAACAAATGGTTTGCAGAGATATTAGCTGGAGTGGAAATTTATATAAAATTTTCTTACCTTTACGAAAACAAAAGAATAATGTTTCTCTATGCCTGAAGAGTCGTTAATGTTTTAAACCATAATTTCAAAATTCAATATAATATATATATATTTTTTTAAATAGTGTATACCACAAAATAAAATTGACCAATCGGCAAGGAAATTCTGTAGATTTTCGTTCGCTTTTAGCATTTATGACGAGCTTCCTTGCAAGATAACAGATGGCAGCACGGTTCGTGTCGCCGGCGACCAGCGACAGAATATCGCTCTATTGTGAATACACTAATATAGATTGTCGCTGGCTGCACGCGTCAGACGCGACGCTCTATTGTGGAAACCGCTTTAAGCGGTGACCTTGTTGTTTTATTGCTGTGAAGTCTGAAGCAAAGCTCATTGCAGTTCCCCATAATAGTTTCGCATTTTTCCTACCAGTGTTTTGAGATACGTAGCAGCGGGGGAGAAAAGGCGTTCTAACCTATACTGTATGTCGGAGGGTTCGCCCGAGGTACATAGTCTTTCCATGCATCGGTATACTGGGAAAATGTTACGGGGTTGTGTAAAATATCGCGGGTTTCCAACAGTCTACAACGAATTTCAAATGCCAAGTAGGAAACGCCCATGAATGTTCACTAAAGCCCCTCTCACTTATTCGTGTGGTTTCCGTTCGTATGCAATTTGCATTTTTAATTTTGCAAGGTTTCAGTTTGAAAGCCACGACAGTGAGCTGTTTGGCATAGCGCGACTTCGCTGACTAAAGTACTGGTAAATATTTAAAATAACCAGAATACCAAAATGTAACATTTATAGGGCCTATGTATGTTTATATATGAATCGTGGCATACAGAAAGGTCTTCAGTCATGAAACCTTGCTCTGAGATAATCAATTAAAAACTGTTTATTTAATCGTTATTGTTTCGCAGCAAATATAGGTACACAATATGCTACTAACCAATAATCAGACAACTAAAAATATACGTATTTCATTAGGTCTAATCTTTCAGCATCGTACTTTACCAAATAGTTATTTAAAGTGTGATAAGAGTTAGTTTATTGCATTAATTTCTGTTTTACACGTGGGAAAAACAAGGTAGCGATATAGCATCTTGTATTTGGTTGTTTGCAATCTTCGTTGTTGACGAACACAAGTTATAAGAATACATGATCGATTTTGCAAACAAAGGCGGTCAGTAACGGTCGTGTTAGCAATACATGCCCGAGAAAGCAACCCTGATGTGAAAAGTGCGATTGGAAAGATGTATACAAAGGGTGAAGGTTCTTTATATTCGGCAGTTTCGATTACCTTATCGAGGTTGAGCGGAAGTAGGGAGGTAGGTTAACGAATGGAAAAACCATCTACTGTTTGGCCGACGACTCGAGGTATAGCGTGTGTTGGCCCACAAGCGATAGTCTGCGCCGACAAACAACGCTAACACTCAGGAAGGAGACATCGCACGGCGAGTTAAGCGCTTTTCACAATCCTGCGTTGCGATTGGACGCGATGCGTTTGACGTCGACGATCGTCACAACAGTACTTTTTTTTTTCTTGTCGTCAGTGCTCAAGGAAAACGGCAATTCTTCTTCTTATCTGTCGCCATCCGCTGCCGACAACGCAGATGCACGAATTCCATGCAGCGCCGTCAACAGGCTGCTTTATTCTGATTGGCTACAGCTCATCGCAACGCATCGCAGTATTGTGAAAAGCGCTTTAGGAACTGTAGTAATTCTTCTCTAGCCTTGGAAAAGTTAGCACCTGCTCCGACGTCAGTTTCTCCATTTCATTGGGGGAGGGGGCGTGGTAGTTTTCGTGGTTAGAACACTCGACATCAATCTAGTCGAACAGGGTTCGATTCCCGGCGGAATGGCTCCCGAATTATTGCATGTGGGAATTGTGATGGACGATGCCACTGGTCGGCGGGTTTCCTCGGGGATTTCCCGTTTCCCCCGCCCTTTCATTCCGGCTCTTCCTTCGCTCAATTTCGCTGCCGTCAATCGTTCTTTCCAACAAGGTTCCTTGCGAGTGGCATCTAGGTATAGGTTGTTCACGGTAAAATGAGCACTTTTGAAAGCCCAGATTAAGATCTACTTGTATACACGTTGTGTATTCTTCCACCTTATGAAAAATTAACATTGCCATGGGCCTCATCACTATATTCATGCGTCGGTCAAATGAAACTGTGAAATTATTAATAAAATAAATCTGCTCATTTTTACACTTCAATACATTTAAAAAAAAAAAACGGAAAGCGAAAGAAGTATTTTTAAGTTATCACAGATGGTTACGTTTTATTCGTCGTTAAGATATGCGACTACTTCCCATCCGTCGCTACCAACTTTACTGGGCGCATATCACTATATGCGCCCATAAAAATATACGCACGCAGGGGCAGTGATTTCTTTCTAAGGTTCATTTCAAAAGTGCTCACTTCATCGTGGACAGCCTTTATCATGTGACACACGAACACAAAATAACGTGAAGGGACGATGGTGTATAGTTAACCTACAACTTCCAAGAGGCCGGCTCATGCACTAACCTATCCCAACAACAAATCAGTTCCGGCCTTCGCTACCACTGCCTTATAGGGGCACCCAATGTCACCGCTCAAGTTGACAGTAACAATTGGGTGTTTAGGGCCTTGCCACAGAGCACTTACAAATACAGAGGAGAAATGGTGACGTGTATTGCCAACTCCTGTCACACCAACAAGCAGTATGGTGGAACGCAGTTTACCAATCAGCTCTTGGATAATAAAGGCTGTTCACGGTAAAGTGAGAACATTTGAAATCAACCTTTGAAAAATGTCACCGTCCTGCTTGTATCTTAACGCGCACACAATTTTGCATGCTCACAGTAGAGTTGGTGACGTTGGGAAAGTACATCCGTACCTTAACATTGAGATAAAAGTGTAACAGTTTGTAAATGCTACAGTTATTTATTTACTAGCAGCCCGCCAACGCTTCGCTCAGGTTTTATGTAGTGAGTTAGTGAAGAGATTTGGACGGCTCTTAACATCGGGTTCTCGAGAGCCGACGTGGGTGATTGAGGCGAGTATGGAGCAGCGGCTGAATGAAAAGGTGTTCGAAACGGGAGATCCTCGAGAAAACCCGCAGACCAACGGCATCGTCCGGCACGATTCCCACATGCGAAAATCCGGAGTGACCCGGCCGGGGATTGAACCCGGATCGCCCAGCTAGGAGGCGAGCTAACCGGTCAGCCACCACAGCCCCCAGATTTATAGAGTTATTGAAATTCATACCTATATATGCGACTACCCGCGACGTTTCAATTTATCTTTAATGGTTTTGGTAGAGCATGCTTAGAAAGCAGTCGAGTAGCTCATTTTTCTCCAACTTGGTTTGTAAATTTTTTAATTTTCCAAGTGTGTGTGTGTATGCACACACAGACACACAAAAATAGCCATCTGGAAGAATGTCGCTTCCTAACAGTGAAAGAATTATAATAATCGGCTCTGTAGTTTCGCAGATTAGCCGATACATATAACAAACTCACATTACCTCCTTATAATATTAGTATAGATGTGTCGTTCTTCCTTTTTAATACACATAAGAGTGAAAGATAGCAAATTTGTAAGATATATAATTTTGTAATAATTTTACAGTTTCCCTAGACTGCCGCGCGAATAAAGTGAGTCAGGCCCATGACATTGTTAATTTGGTGAATGCACAAGCGTGTGGTGAAGTGTTGCAAGGTAAGCTGGCGTTAGCTGTGTGCTGTACCCTGTTGCTAGCTAGCTTACACTTCCACCGCTAACCCGTAGTTCAACTTATGCCACAGGACGTGTGTAATGCGTCCCTTGCTGCTCGCTTGTGAGTGGTCGGAATGCTGCACGGTGGTTACTGGCTCCTGCTGTGTGCACCGAGAATGTGCGGTACAGCAGTGAGCAAGCACCAGCTTACCTTGCAACACTTCACCACACGCCACAGGACACCCTTGCTGCTCGCTTGTGAGTGGTCGGAATACACTCAGTTTCCCCCAGGCTGCACGGTGGTTACTGGCTCCTGCTGTGTGCACCGAGAATGTGCGGTACAGCAGTGAGCAAGCACCAGCTTACCTTGCAACACTTCACCACACGCCACAGGACACCCTTGCTGCTCGCTTGTGAGTGGTCGGAATACACTCAGTTTCCCCCAGGCTGCACGGTGGTTACTGGCTCCTGCTGCGTGCACCGAGAATGTGCGGTACAGCAGTGAGCAAGCACCAGCTTACCTCGCAACACTTCACCACACGCCACAGGACACCCTTGCTGCTCGCTTGTGAGTGGTCGGAATACACTCAGTTTCCCCAGGCTGCACGGTGGTTACTGGCTCCTGCTGCGTGCACCGAGAATGTGCGGTACAGCAGTGAGCAAGCACCAGCTTACCTCGCAACACTTCACCACACGCCGCTGGGTGGGAGGATAAACAACGTCTTTACAAGTAGATCTTAGGTAGGGCTTTTAGAAGGGCCAGTCTACCGTGGGTAACTTATAACTTGCCAGATGGCAGCGCGACCAATAGCGAATACATAGCGCGGCCAATGGGAGATAAAGAGTTCGCTTACATCAGAGGAGCAATCACGTAACTTACACCTACTTACCTTTTCTGCAGCTTTATCCTATGAAAATTTCAGAGAAAAAAATAACTGGGAGTAAATGGCAATTGCCGCGCTGTTAAAATTCCTAGTTCAAAGTTTCCACAAGTTTATTTTTAACTATATTTATATTGACGGTTAATTGTGCTTGATTTGTATTTAGTTTATTTACATAAGGATATATACACATAAGCGGGAATAACCCCGTAAATAGGCACTGCGTAATACCTAGACACTACAAACACTCATATGTTCCTAATTCCAGTTTCGTATGTTACAACTCTTCTTGTGAAAATGTTTATATATATATTTAAAAAAAAGAAGGAAAGAACGGCAGTCTTCATTGCAGAGACGATTTTACATTTAGTGTTAATGAAGTACGCGTGTTTAATATTAGAAACGCCGATGTCCGAAAAGTCGTCTGCCTAAAACTAAGCATAAAACTAAGGGAATTCCGAGAGCGATGTGATTTCGGCCAAATACTGCACGTGCAGCTACAAACAAAACTGCACTCCAGTTCAGTTTCTTGCACGTAAAAGAGACCAGACTTTAGATGCACGTACTTAGGTCACTCTTAGCGCTGCGCTTCTAGACCTTGGACACGCAAAGTGCGTCATAAGAGCGAGTGTAAGTCCCCCCCCCCCCTCCCTCTGGAATGTGGAGGTCGCGAAAAGCGGCCTTGATCGTGATCAGAGAGACACGGTGGGTAAGCCGGGCAATCCGGTCCATGCATGTATTTTCCTGCGCCGTGGGCGGGAACTTGTTGTCGGAGGAGGAGGAGTTGCCGCACGCAGGTGATCCCCCAGCGAGGCGGTGGTTTTCCCCGGACCTCTTGCCGACATGAGCGTTCTCCTCTGCACTTCTGGGTTCATCGGCCCTCCATTCTTTCCTCTTGGTGGCGCCTGACCCCGCCCCTCCGCCTGCATCGTGGTTCTGTACCTCGCTGCGGAGCACGCCAGCTGGTCGTTCTCCTCATCTCTTTCTTCGTCTCCTCCTCAATTTCTTTATTGGTTTACTCTATTTCATAGTCTCCTCCCGTTATTCCTCTGTGTTCGTCTCCTTCTCTTCCTCTGTTCGTATCATCTGCTTTCCCTTTGTCTCTTCCTCTTTGTCTTCTCCTCTTCGTCTCTACATCTTCTCCTCTTCCTTTTTCTACGCCTTACCCTCTTCCACTCTATACTTCTTATCCTCTTCCTCTCTCTATCTTCTCCTCATCCCCCCCCCCCACCTCCCCAATGCAGATAGGCTATTACATCTACACCACTCTGCAGTTACAAACGTGGCAGAATTTTTTTTTTCTTCTGCAATCGGCAGCTCAGGTGTTTAATGATTTTTGTCTATGTCCAGATAAGCCTAATAGCTTGAGCTTCTATGAAGAAAGCTCTACAAACCCTTCCATATAAGTGGAATCTAAACTAAATAAATATATCAAGGGAATTATCTTGGAAGATAAAGCATTATGTCTGCACTTTAGTAGACATAAGACAGACTGTCTTATACTATAATTCTAAGATTTTTTTGCTCGTTTCCGTGACTATAATAAGGAAATTAGTAAAAAAAATATGCTTAACTTGTCTGTTTGGACAACGAAGTTGCGAGGACACCTTTACCTCCAATACATTCCCGAGTATTAATATTTTCTATATTGTTCGCAATAATTTAATAGAATTACATTTTGTAACGAATATGCTGAAGTATGACGACAGATTTTTTTTTTTTTTTTTGGAAACTTGGTTTTTTCTCGATAGGCTGAATCAAATTAACTGTGCAATACGCTATATAGTCGCTCTTTAATCTGGCAACTTCTTAAGTTTTAATTTGCGAGTAGTGTAATATTTCCCTTGTTACTGTTAAATGGGACATTTCGACTTGAGGATAGTTCACTTCGGCTCAACTTGACATTGCTCGGGCGTTACTGCAGATGGATAGTCATGGACGTCTGGAAATATGCTCTAATGTTCTCCAAGAGTGCTTAAAAGGGCTATACAATAAACTGTAAAAGCATGACTACCTACGTGTTAAGAGGCCCGTCTACCTGCAGCTGGTTCCCACGTTTCAGACCCATAAGCGCAGTAGCGATAAGGGCGACTCTGCCACGTGCATCAAATGTGTCATCGACGCTACACGCAAGACTCTGAACTGACGTGTACCTGTGGGACTTCAAGGGGTGACCTTATCATTTTATTGACGGAAAGCCTGTAGCATAGTTCAATGAAGGCTCCCATTATAGTTTCGCTCGTGTCCGAGTAGTATATTCCAAGATACAGCAGTCTGGGGGGAAAAAAAAACATTTTAATGATTTGGGGGGCTCCAAAATAATATTTGCTGCATACATGACATCTTGAAAACCATTCCGTTCTCGTTTGGGATGCGTTTTCTTTCCATAGGTAAACGTTGTTGGAGACATGTCAAATAGTTTCGTTTTAAAAAAAACCCGGATTTAAAACACGCTGTAATGCAGTTCAAGCTACAGGTAGGCCGACCCCCTTAAGAGGAAGATCAGGTTGCCACGTCGTCATGTTCGCGAAGAACACCACCATCCAGGCCCATTGAAATGGATTCCCGGGGTCGGACTGCATGGAAAGGAATGGTCGGCTCGTGGTATAGCCATTCATCTCGGCCGTGAATTCGCCACTTGTGACACGATGTGTACACGCGTGTATGCGTACATGCCGTACGTTACACAGAGTACACGCAAAAGAAATTATTCGGAGATTTACCACACCACTTGGCGAGAAAGCGCGAATGGTTACTTCCCCCCTTCCCCCCCCCCACTCCCAACGTTCCTGCATTTGCTCTGGAAACGGTCAAAAACTCAGGGAAGTTCCCAACTTTGTATAGTAGCGACGCTGAACATTCCTACATCTGCAGCTTGATGCGTGGCGTTATTTCCTTATAGCGTATAGGTTAAAAACTTCCATTACACTTTAGGAAGTTTACCGCAAAATTGTTACAGTGTAGGTAGTAGTCTTGCCAGATGCACTACAAATGCAGATGATCACCATATCCGCCGACGTGTAGTATGGGCGTAATATTATTATAATAGGCCACGACACTGAACACCTAATATTTGTGTAAATGTAAGTGGGTATATAGTATAGGCTTCCACGTTTGACTGCCAGATTTTTTGTAAGTGTGTGCGTTCGCGGTGCAATTCTCATTCATAAGATATTTGTAGAATGGAGTATGTGAGCCGTGGTTGCTCAAGTATAGGACCAGTGTACAACATATCAACACTGGAGTTCGTAAGTATGGCATTTAGCCATCTCAAACTAGGTAGAAATGTGTATCAAAGAAATATTATACTCGAAATATGACACTGACCACAATATATGACATAGACATTACACCAGATTATAAGTTCAAGATCTCTAATATGATGCATACATTCAAATCTCGCACTAGAGAGATTACAAATAGACTAACATACATAGGCAAAGCAAGGCTTCAAATATTAACATGCAAGTAGTAACGTTTCCAATACAAAGTTCAAAATTGTTAATTAAAACACACACTGATGAAAATATGCAATGAAAAAAAATAAAGGACAGGAATTAATAACATAACAAACCTGCGGCAAGTAAACACAAACAATGGGTAGTTTTAACAGCACAATTGTCACGGAAAAATTAAAAATATAAACAAGCAAATTTAAATAAATAAAGGAAAAAAATTCTCTCGCAAGGGTCACCACACACAACCTCGATCACAGTAACTGCGACAAAATTGTATTCACGATTGTCGATTCTTAAATAATTTTCTACTAATTTTCAAATATTTTTTTTTGTTTTAAAATTAAAATCATATCTGGTATATGATATAAACTTATTTTACATATGAGAATGCTTAACTAATTTATCAAATCAATACATTTTTGTTCAAAGTATACTTTAATCTCATATACTCTGTCGCCAGTTAAGAGTGCCCAATAACACTTTCCAATGCTGTTCATCCTACAAATTTCAATAAGGATCATCATTAAGTACACCACACTCATCAAGCAGTAGGCAGGCTTCGCAGTCAGCGTAGCTCCAGGTCGGGGTCTATGTATTTATGGTTGCAGTTCCCATAATCGCTTTCTCGGAGAACTTAACTTGAACAAGGTCAGAAGCCAGCCAAGTGCCCGCAGAATGGAATTCATGGTTGTTAAACCAGCAGCAAGATTCCTGTTCCTGTATAGGGATTTTTTTTTTTTTTTTTTTTTTTTTAGGAACGGATGTATATTCTTCATTTTACTTATTTTGTACACAAATGTTTAATCTGTCCAGCAAGGAATCATAACGATATAGTGGCCAGACTACTTGTATCCAACCACCCGTGAACCAAGTTCAATACTCGCCATGTTTACATCCGGAGTTTCGCATGTGAAAAACGTGGCGGACGTTGCCTTTTGCTTGTGTTTTTTTTTCAATTCTAAACACTCCCATTTTCTCCACCGTTTCATTCCATCAATGCCCCGTTCTCCCCTCACTTCACTCCTATCGGTGTTCAGGAGCTGAGATCTTGGACACAGCCCAAGTCTCACTTTGCTGAAAACATTTCATCTGCTTTGCCTAATTCAATCATTCACTGCAACCCATTCTTTCGGTTCGTCGATATTTGAATATATCTCATTTGGTTGCGAATTTTCTTCTGCTGTTTTGTATAATGCTCCGAAGACTGAGCCTATCAAGAATTTCATCCGGGTCGTTCGAAAATGTGAAGTCAGCGTTCGTGCCCTCTTGTTTTATTAATTAATGAAACCTGCTAGTGCATCAGGAATATCATTTACATTGACATAGTAGTTTTTTTTAACACTTCGCCATTTATAAGGACGTCAGAATTATTAGCTTTTTCAACATGTACACTATACACTATTATGTTTCGTTTTCTATGTTTTTTCTTACTCTCGACTGTAATCTTACACTTATCTGGGATGACTAATTATGTTGAAGATCTTCCATCTTACACGAGTCTAGCAAGTGCATATGTTAAACTAACATGTATTTCATGATTTAGGGGATTAACAGGAATTTTTTATCGCTGGTAACGCCTTTGTTCCCCTCTCCATTAGCTATGTACACAGCAGGATGTAATGCAGCAACACGCAGTAAGAGATTAAAAGTCACAGTTTTCAATCAGCTATCTGGGGTTATTTTCGGAACAGTGGGAGAATGGTTTTCGTGATTCAAGCTGGAGATCAATATTTTATGTGTAACTGCATTTGTGAAGGAAAAACTAGTTAATAAAGTCCAGGAACAGTGGGAAGGAGTTAGAAAATTAACAGAAGAATAAATCCAAAAATGATAGTGAGCACTGTTATGTATAAGACTTATGTTTGGGTACTAATAGAGGTCGTATAAAATATTCAAAATGTTGTATTGTTGTTTTCGTCATCAGTCGGGGAGTGACTAACCGCTGGGATGTTAGTTACCAACCTCCAAGCTCCCTGTGAACGGTTGTTTACAAGCACTGGTGAGCCTCCAATCTCCAAGATAAGCCCTACGTGATGGAAGTTTTATCTAGGCTATTTCATTACCTTCTCATAGATCCCCATTCCTTTCTTCATCTCACTTCGTCCAGTCTTTAGAACGGCCAGGAACGATATATTTGTCAATGTGGTAGGGTAACGGGCATGAGTTTCAAGAACCAGATTCGGCTACAGTGCCATGTACCTCAAAGCCATTTGCCCAAAACCACGCTTCGCACTTTCCCTGCCACACTGGTTCGCACCTTAGTGATGAAAACGACGACAATCGTACGTCAATAGATTTTCAAGGGTATTAATAATTCATCATAAACTTTGTGACAAAAAATATATATCCCGTTGAAACATCACCCTTCAGCGTGTACCTGGTTTCTGCAACGACGTCAGAAACTCTGTCTTCATCGAGGCTGGTAACTTACTCCGCTTAAAGCCGGTCTTTTCTTCATCCATGTTCATCTCAAACTCGGGCAAGAACTGTTGACGTTGTCACCAGAAATTGAACTTATTTTATGATCATACCGAAAGGCAGTGGTGCATGTATTCGGGAGGTATTAGTTTATGTACCGGCAGATAAGTCCTCGGACAAAACTAAATAATGGATAAGCCCAGCAGATCTTCTCGACGTTAGGCTAGTTGGGGTGTAATATCTTGGCGGGAGGAGGCGTGAGTTTGTGTCCCAGGCTGATCATGATCGTTCCTGCGTTTTCTCTTATGAGTTGGTGTTCCCTAGAGTGTATGAGCCACCAACCGATTAACTAGCTTGCGTTAAAACAGTCAGGGGAGGAGGAGTAAACAAATGACTAAATAGAAGTACTCATGTTGATAGGTGTTCAGCCCAAAGGACTATTTGTATTCCTAATCGTTGATACACGATCGAAAACCATAAGCACAGGTCATTGGACCTAACCTACCAGTAGAACCATGCACACGACCAGAAGCTTAGTGCGAAATTGATTCACAATTGAATACTTATGTATTATTTTTATTAGCCAATGGAATTTTGCCATGAGTCTGAGACGCGAGTTGGCAGTATTGGTAAATATTATCATGGATGTCTTTTCACACATGACATATATATTAGTAACAGATTGTAATATGATGTAGAAAATGGACATTGATATAAAATAATTGGCATTTTTGTTTTTCTTTGAAATTTTTCCTTTTGCGATCGTAATTATGTGGGTAACATTTCAAATATGTGGGTAACATTTCAAATTTTCTGCTAGTACAATGTTGCCTGTTATTTCCTCTAAATTTATATCTTGGTGACGTTTAGTTTCGTTTCTGCAGCATAGCTATTAAACAACTTCGCCGAAAATCGTGTACTCTGCTCTAATTGGTTGTTGCTCCATACGTCTGCGTGAAATGAAATGTATTTACTTTTTCTCTTCGCACTGTGTCAGGAGCTCCCATACACACGATGCACAGTTGTGAATTAATAGGTTCGAAAACATGGCGGTCAATTCCTGTGCACATTACCTATATTGTATGGTTAACGTTATGTTTTCAGTTGTGGTCGTGGATGGGTATGGAGTGATTGACCAGTACCTTCCTGAATGAGGTAAAAAGGCGTCATAACATCCGGTCCTGAAACAAGAGGGAAGGGAATTTCCAATGCATGAAATTTGTACGACCCCACACGTCCTTGTCACTTGACAGAGGGGCGGGCAAGCGTGGCGTAAGTAGACAGGAATGACTCTGAATCACTTACCAATGTTGTCCCGTCCCTGTATGCGGCGAGGGAATCCGGAAGAAGGCAGTCGTTTCCTAGTGCGAGATTCCCCTCCAAAGAAGGCCTTTTTTCTGGTGCTAACGAGGCCAAGGTGGATCTGCGTCAGCGGAAGAGACGCTCGCTCATGATTTGCGGTTTCTCGGTAACAGAGTCAGAGTGTTGCACCGAAATTGCGCAGTGCCACCGCGACGAACACCAAGATCCTTCCTCGCCTGCTGGCCATTCCACTGCGGTGACGCGAACGTCGAGGACTCGGGCTGGGAGATCAGCTGCCGACCCTTAACATTAAGTCTCCCACCATAGTGGGGGGAAAAATTTTCGTCTCGGCCATTTTCACTCCTTATAAATTACTCCTTGGTTATCTGCTGCTATAGCAGCTGTAACAACTTTATCTTCTTAAGTAAAGGCTGTTCACGATAAAGTGAGCACTTTAAAAATGTACCTTAGAAAAAAGTCACTGCCCCTGCAAGCATATATTTCAACGGGCGCACTGAGTGACATTCGCCCAGTAAAGTTGGTAACGACGGATGGAAAGTATTTCCATATCTTAACGTCGAATAAAAAGTCTTAGGTAATCGTTTGTGATAACTTAAAATTATTTCTTTCGCTTTATGCTTTTTAAATACATCTAAACTTAAAAATGAGCATATTTGTAAAGTATTTACTTTATTACTAATTTCACAATTTCATTTGACCGACACATGACTAAAGCGATGAGGCCCATGGCAATGTTGATTTTACATAAGTCAGAGGGGTACGCAACGTGCATACAAGTAGATTTTAAGCAGGGCTTTCAAAAGTGCTTATTTTACCGTGAATAGCCTGTACATTCATCTACCTTAGTCATTTGTGCTAACTTAGTACCACACAACTAATTTTATTTTAAATGAATTCTCAAAGAATACTTTCACACTTCCATATTTCTTACCAATGATATAGTTAACAATGGCGTATAAATCAAGATGGAGGTTGTAAATCCTTGGTTATGAACGAAAAAGTGTGATACAATATTCCCTTTAATCGGTACAAAGTTACCCCAAATGGCCATACTGCAGGAGTTTAATTATTAATACGTTTTAATCCTCTTTATGCCAATGGAGAGTTGACTACTTTTTTTTTATTATTTATTAATTTTAATAATAATATTTATGTCGGAGTTTTGTGCTGATTTTGAATTCGATTTGAAAAAAAATCATTATTGCTTTATCTACTGTTAGACAGCTAGGTTTGATAATGTCGATGCGATCTTTTAGTAATAAATATTGGGCTCATCAACAATATAATATTTAACGTGCATGAGTGAAAGTTTTCAGAGCGATTTTTGTAACTAGGCTCCATGACAGAATATTTAGTAATTATCCAATAGGGCATGGTGGATTTCTATAACTCGACGTCTCTTTGTGCCACAGGCGGGCGTGTCTTTTCAATATTCTACACCTATATACAAGTTCGTTATACTTGGGAGCCATTTTCTGGCGTAAAGGTGAGACGGGTGTGAAGAGGGCCATACTGCACATCTGCCGGATGCCCTATCTTCTCCACTCTCGGGGCAGTGTGCTTCACTGCACGCCTATCGAACGCCTGAACAATAAATAAACTGCCGTGCCTCTATGTGTTGTGCGATGTGAGACGAAACAGTAGAGCTATAGATTTGTGACGTGGTAAAGATCAAAATTTTGTTTCACGTCACTGTATTCATTTGCAGTTTCTGGAATTGCACTTTTCTTCGCCAAAATTGTACTGAAAACGTTTAGAGTACCTGTATACGCCATTTTCTATTATAATAAAATTCATTTTTGAAAAAAGAAATCGATAATTCCAATGCCTGGGAAAATATTCTCAAATCCAGTTTGTACGCATATACAACGTATATTAAAAGCTTTATAACTAGAACTGTGCAATCCAAACGGTCACCTTGGAAGGATGGTCTTTGAAACAAGTCTGGAATTAATGTCTGTCTGAATTCTTGTTAGCCATTTAACAAGTTAGGGGGGAGGGGTGTTCGCAGGCATGTTTTTTTTCCCCCCTTCCGAAAACCTAAATACGACCCCTTTAGCCGACCATCACGACGCAGCTGTTTGTCGCACCAGTTTACATTTATAAGATCCCCATTCAGAATCCCAGAGAATGTCTGGACATCCAAGAAAATTGTAAAATGTGAATGCAGGAGTAGTTTAGTATTAGGACCACTTAACGAATAGCTATATCGATATAAAATGGGAACTTGGGTGAAACAACGGCGATAAAAAAACTTTCCAGCCTAATTTCACATTAGTGGGGCCGCGGTGGTTTAGTGGTTAGACAACCCGCCTCCCACCAAGGCGAACCGGGTCGCCCCCGGATTTTCGCATGTGGGAATCGTGCCGGACGATGCCGCTGGTCAGCGGGTTTTCTCGCGGATCATCAGGTTTCGCCGGCCCTTTCATTTCGGCGTCGCTCCATACTCACCTCAATCTCCCTCATCGGCTCTCAAGACCTCGATGTTAAGAGCCGCCCAAATCTCTTCACTCACTCACTCCCATTAGTTATGAACATTTTGTTCAACAGAGTGATTCAGACGGAAGGGCTACTTATTACTGATGTGTTCTCAAGAGTTCCTGCGTTCGATACCCATTACCTACCATCGAATAAAATTTTCCGATCTGTTCACGACTCAGTCGGCTGTGTGGTCTACTTGATCTTTTCAAAGAACAGCCGTGGTTGCACAAATATTCTTAGCCATAATTATTCTTTAAATATTCAGTTTTAAATTTGTTGCAATTATTATGCATAATTGTTAAAAAGTTTATAATAATGATGTTCTTTAAATTTTTCGTTCATTCCATAGCTCTACGTTTCGCACACATTCATTTATAATGAAGTACTCTGCTTTATTGATAGACTTTATAAATCAATACTATCAGGGCATGGCAAAATATGGTTTCGATACCATAAACTCACTATACACATTTTTTTTTTTGCACTTTTGTCACTTACGAGGAAGTATTTGGCACTACGACTATTGGTAACCGTTTTCATTTTGCAGTCAGCTTTCTTTCATTTAATTTACTTCGTTCACGAAGTTTTGCTAGCATGATAAATCTGGTGTCAGGAAGTTCAATAAGAATAACAGTGATACAAAACTGTTGTCGTCTTTACGCAAATATTGTCCAGTACTATATCAGGTTTTTGTTCACTGCCAGTCAAAAATGGCTGCGTTCGATTTCGCGTATTATTTTATAAGCCCCTACTTTAAGTGCCCTTCAGTTATTCATGAAATGGAAACAACTATGTACCAAAATTCCTGATATCGTCCATTTTTTTTAGTTGACTAATAAGATATACATGTACAGTAGGTATTAGGTGATAATAATTGTTATCCAGTAGCGCTCGTATGAATCAATTATCAAACAATATGCATGTATGTCTCATTTTTTAAGCCCCTGGTTAGCTTCTGTTAGCGTATTAGAATAAATAAGGGCCTTTACTGGCTTCAATTTATTTTTAAGAAATATTTCCCGAAATTGTATACCTATTTACTTGATAAATATTTTGAACCTGTGAACATTTAGTAACCCTAAACATACCCCCACCCGTGTTTTGTGAAAAGCAAATGTAGTTTCTAGCTATAAATTAGTATTACGTAACTGCCTAAAACCGTGAGCTTTATAGTTAGGCATCCCGTTTTGCCCAAAAGTCAGCAGCAGACACTTAAATGCCTCTTTCCGTGATTCCTTGACTAATCCTGTAATTATCTTGGGGGGGGGGGAAGTTACTTTCATTTCCGTCTGTCTTGCGTCGAGAGATTTTTGCCTTGTTGGGAACCGGTTTCACTGGAAGAACTACTTGTATGAGTTTGGAACGGGACTGGTTTGAGGTGAAGTGGCGCCCTGTTCAAGGCTGGCCATGGGCGTCCCTCTTATCCATTCTTCTTAAAAGCGTAAAAGTTGGGCGGAGATGACGTCAGATATTACCAACCAAACGACACTACTGTGGCTATTTTTTTTTTTTTTTTTTTTTTTGTTAATTCGTGAAATTTTTGCTCTTATATTTTACCCCTGGACATAACTAGTAAACGAATAAAATGGAAAATGTACCAAATTTACTGCACAGAAAACTTTTCCAAAGACACATTC
Organism: Dryococelus australis; assembly: GCA_029891345.1. Taxonomy (NCBI): domain Eukaryota; kingdom Metazoa; phylum Arthropoda; class Insecta; order Phasmatodea; family Phasmatidae; genus Dryococelus; species Dryococelus australis. Next base: position 353,048,972 of record CM056994.1, read on the forward strand.
GTCTTGTGTGACGAATAAAAAGAGGCATTGAAACCTGCTATCCAACAATAATGTTTTAACAAATTTTTAAAATTAAGTAGTGACATAAATTCTAGTTACAAAATCAATATTAACAGATGGGTCAAGCCATGAACGGAAGCTCTTCCTGACCACGTGTCTCGCCCAGCTGTTAGCCACTAGCGCTATAACAGTTGTTTTATAACTTTACTCGGCCATGACGACATAGTCCGTTTCACAAGGTTTCTTAGTTTCTGAAAATACCACCGTTAGATTTGCTACACATTTGTCATTCGGTACAACCACGTATGTTATGTTCATTTTTTTTTTAACACGCATTTCAGCGCCTCTTTTAATTCGACGCCCTGTGCAGTGGCACCTATCGGACCGCCCTGAATCCGCACGTGATTTGGAACCAGGCGTTTCATTCCACGTTCGAGGCGCAATATTGAAGTCCGCGGTTAAAATATTTCCACGCCACGTTCAGAGCTCTGAGAGAGGAACAGTGTAATGTTTGTTCTCTGTCCAGAGGTAACAAGTGTATTCACGTAGTGATAAATAGCTGCGATCTCATGCGTGCGTGTGCCTTATTTGATGCGCGAGTAGAGCATGGGTTGGCGCCACGACGCTTGGAGTCGTGTCAAGGTTCTCACAAACTACACTTATCGCGTTCTCCCTCTCGTTGACTCAGGAAACAGGAAACTAACCCTGACGTCAGTGAAGACCTGAGGTTGTTACGAAACTGGTCGCAGGAGGGACAGCAAACGCACGAACAAAAAATACACTAACGTCAAGTTCTACATATAGTAAATATAATACATGTAGCCTTAACGTTACAGCGATTATTTATGACGCATTCTCAGGAAAGGTAAAGGCTGTTCACGATAAATTGAGCAATTTTGAAATCAACCTTACAAAAATGTCAGTGCCCATGCCTGCATATACTTAAACTAGCGCACTGAATGACATGCGCCCGGTAAAGTTGGTAACGATAGACGTAAAGTATTTCTATAACTTAACGACAAATAAAAAGTGTTAGGTAACCATTTTGGATAATTTAAATTATTTATTTCGCTTTATGGTTTTTTTAATGCATCGCTGTGTAAAAATTATCAGATGTATAAAATGTTTACTTTTCCAATAATTTCGCAGTTTCACTTGACACGTGAATAAAGCGATGAGGCCCATGGAAATGTTAATTTTACGTAAGGTGGAAGAATACACAACGTGCATACAAGTAGATCTTAAGCAGGGTTTTCAAAGTGCTCATTTTACGTGAACGGCCTATACCTTAGGGTGAAAACGAAAGTTCTGCACGAGTCCCCAAAAAAAAAGGTTGAATATGCGAAAATGATCGTTTTAGAGATATGAATGGAACATGATGAGAGTATAAACGCTACATGGATGCGACTTGTTTTATTGGATTCCTCGTAGAATTGTCTACACTAGCAGCCCAAAAGCCAAAAATGGTTTTCACCCTAAGGTACCTTTTCTGAAAACGCATCACATTTATAAAGCTCCCTGCTTATGGTATTATTTTTATTTGACGCTTGCGTATAGAAAATGCTGCAAAGATTATAAACTGAACGTAGAATAGTTTTTATTAACATTCTCCGTTCAAAATATTGTCAATGCAAAACTTATGATATTAAAATACGCCATTCAGCACTGTGAGATTTGTTTCAACACAACAGTAAAAATTGTTATTCTGCTTTCACGAAGTGAGGTTTGCTGTGTTGTCATGCAACATGCTCGGTAGTCATGCATTCTCGGTAGTAATGCAACTGTATAAATACCGTGCAGACTGTCTGTGTTGTCAGCTCATCTACCAGCTTCGAGCTCGGGAAGTGACGTAGTAGATACACTATACTGGTGACATTGTGTCCATCACCTTGTGGTCTGGCCAGTGTAATGTCTGCTGTCATCACATGTTTCGCAGTGTTTTATCCAGCGGTTACAACGAATACACTAGACAAGTACCAGACAGCCCTACTCAAAGAAGATAAAAAGTACGCTTAAAAAAACAATTCTTTGTATACTAATGGCCAGAATTTTTTTTTTCATAAGTAAACTATTACGTATGTACAGCACCCTGTTTTATGATTATTACAAAAACTTTTATGTATCGCCATCTTTATATAGGCTGATCACGGTAAACTGAGCACTTTTGAAAGCCCTGCTGGAGATCTAATTGTATAAACGTTGTGTATTCGTCCGCTTTATGTACCACTATCATTGCCGTGGGCCTCATCACTTTATCCATGCGTCGGTCAAGTGAAACTGTGAACTTATTAGAAACGTAAGCTCTTTATGGTAATGTTTACACACCTAGGCGTAAAAAAAAAACAGAAAGGGTAAGAAGTAATTTTAATTATCACACATGGTTACCTAACACTTTTTATTCGACATTAACATATGGAACTACTTTCCCTCCATCGTTACCAATTTTACCGGGCGCATGTCACTCAGTGCGTCCGTTAAATTATATGCAGGCTGATGCAGTGCCTTTTCTCTTAAGGTCGATTTCAAAAGTGCTCATTTTATCGTGAACAGTCTTTACCGGTAAAGATGTAGTAAAGTGTTGCAAGGTAAGGTGGTGTACTCTGTGTGCTGTACCCTGTTGCTCGCTTGTTGGCATCACCAGCACGTAAAAGTAGCTCGGCAGCTGACGCCACAGGACGCGTAAGAATGCATTGTTTCTCCAGGCTGCACGGTGGTTACTGGCTCCTGCTGCGTGCACCGAGAATGTACAGTACAGTAGTGAGCAAGCACCAGATTACCTTGCAACACTCCACCACACGCCACAGGACACCCTTGCTGCTCGCTTGTGAGTGGTCGCAATACACTCAGTTTCCCCCCAGGCTGCACGGTGGTTACTGGCTCCTGCTGCGTGCACCGAGAATGTACAGTACAGTAGTGAGCAAGCACCAGCTTACCTTGCAACACTCCACCACACGCCACAGGACACCCTTGCTGCTCGCTTGTGAGTGGTCGGAATACACTCAGTTTCCCCAGGCTGCACGGTGGTTACTGGCTCCTGCTGCGTGCACCGAGAATGTGCAGTACAGTACAGTAGTGAGCAAGCACCAGCTTACCTTGCAACACTTCACCACACGCCACAGGACACCCTTCCTGCTCGCTTGTGAGTGGTCGGAATACACTCAGTTTCCCCCCCAGGCTGCACGGTGGTTACTGGCTCCTGCTGCGTGCACCGAGAATGTACAGTACAGTAGTGAGCAAGCACCAGCTTACCTTGCAACACTCCACCACACGCCACAGGACACCCTTGCTGCTCGCTTGTGAGTGGTCGGAATACACTCAGTTTCCCCAGGCTGCACGGTGGTTACTGGCTCCTGCTGCGTGCACCGAGAATGTGCAGTACAGTAGTGAGCAAGCACCAGCTTACCTTGCAACACTTCACCACACGCCACAGGACACCCTTCCTGCTCGCTTGTGAGTGGTCGGAATACACTCAGTTTCCCCCAGGCTGCGCGGTGGTTACTGGCTCCTGCTGCGTGCACCGAGAATGTGCAGTACAGTACAGTAGTGAGCAAGCACCAGCTTACCTTGCAACACTTCACCACACGCCACAGGACACCCTTGCTGCTCGCTTGTGAGTGGTCGCGGAATACACTCAGTTTCCCCCAGGCTGCGCGGTGGTTACTGGCTCCTGCTGCGTGCACCGAGAATGTACAGTACAGCAGTGAGCAAGCACCGGCTTACCTTGCAACACTTTACCACATACCAATGTGTGGTACACATATCAAATAAATTAGTTGTCAGCCAGCATATTGAGTGACCGCGAGGTCCCGTGTCGAAGTTCAGACATTCCACTCGGGGCTGCCGACATCCTCTTGTCTGGCCGGAGTGGCGGTTGGCGAAGGACGAGATAGATAGAGAGAGAGAGAGAGAGAGAGGTATGACTGGAGGTTATAACTGGAGCATCCGTGTGGGGCGACGGTGACGTCATGATCCGAACACCCGCTCACGTGCCGGCGCCACGTTGTAGTGACCTTGGAGCTCGAGTTGCCCGCATTCTCGACGTGCGCCTCTCTCTCGCCTCCACTCCCGGACACGGCCTGCGAGGGGCAAGTGCCTGCCATTTTGGAAGTATCCATTAAATCCTATATTTTTTTTACAACTCTCCCTAACAAAAAATGTATAACCAGACACAAATAACCCAAGCTAGAATTGACATAGAGGACTATTCCACGTTTTTTTTTAATTTTTATTATAACTGTTTCCTTCCAATTTTAGGCCTGACATTATTAAGTTATTAGGTAAAATTTGTTTACGGTTACATATTTTAAACTAATCATCTAAGAAGAATAAGTTGGACTTAGAGATAATTGTTAGGAGTGATGAATCCCCTGTGGGAACCCCGCGTCCAAGGTCAAGAAGCGAGAGAGCGACAGTAACACGTATGCCTAGTGCCTCCTCGCTCCTACGCGCAAGACGTGCAGTGTAACACTGCGGTTTTATTACACGCAATGAAATGCCCCATATTCAACTACGCCCGTATCTTTGTGATTTTCTCTTGTCGCTTAAGGAAACTGCATAGGTACGCTTCATATGGAAAAAGTAATAAGAGAGGGGCATAGATAATTGTTTTTTTTTTTTTTTTTTTATATATCTTTTCTGACAAGAAGTCGTATTTGCCTAACATGTATTTTCCGAGATACGCGCATTCGCGCAAACAATTACTACACAAAAAATGCGGGGGTCCAGCCCGCTCTTAAGACGTTCCCAATGCATTGACTAGCTTGGCTTTTAAATATTGACACCGAAAATTAAATTACAAAGGAGTAGGGTGGGGATGGAGCAGCGCCGGAATAAAGGGAGGGGGGAAACGGGAGATCCCGGAGAAGACCCGCTGACCAGCGGCATCGCCCGGGCACGATTCCCACATGTGACCCCACCGGTAATCGAGCCCGGTTGGCCTGGGTAGGAGGCGAGTAGTCTGACCATTACACCACCGCGGCCCCCTTTTTCAAGACGAGACGTTACACAACAAAAACCTTTCTACAAAGCGCATTCCAAGTATTCGAAGCAGTAACCTGTACAATCTCCTTAATCTCATTGTGCTTGCAAGCTAATCTCTCGCATCCTACGATATAATCATATTCCAAACATCTTTTAGATGCAGCATCTATCTTACACAGAGATATATGCTGGGCTCATACAGGTCGATGTCTCGTGTACGATGTTTTTTTCACATGTTCACCGAAGTAGAGGAGAGGTGGTTTGGAGAAACGACTGATATTTCGGTAAGCTCCTCTCTTCCTATGCTCAGCAAACACTAGTTAAATGTACGATACAAAATCATCCACCCCTCGAGAGTAAACCGAGTCTGTACACATAAAGAGATAATTTAACGTCGACATCTTTTCTTCCTTTTTTTTTTTTTTTGTCCGTGGTAAGCTGTCAGTGTCTTGGAAGGTGTTCTTCCTTCCTCCGAGACAAAGGGAAAAAGAAGTCCTGGAAAAGAGGTGGGGAGACGTGAGGTGGTTGTGTCTCACCTACCGGCGGGTTGTAAACGCCTGTAATTCCTCGCCATATTTGCTGCAGGGGTTTTGTACGCGAGCTGCGTGAGGTGTGGACTAGGCTTACCTGGGCACGGTACGACTACTGCCGGCTTGAGAGCTGGCGATATACTAGCGCTTGGTCTTCATTGTAGACGCCCCGTCGCGCCTTTAGGCCGTGTGCGCGCGCACCGGTACACAAGAGCCAAACCCACCCTCGTGGAACGCTTGCGCGGACGTTGTCCGCGCGTGTGCACCCGGCTTTAAGGCGATGTTACACGATACCAGAGGTTTGTTCGCGCGGTTTGCTTTTTCTACTATCTGAGAGCAGGTGATATTTTTCACAAGCAAAAAAGTAGCAAAAGCATCAGTTTCTCTCGGCAGGGCGACACGAACGTTTAACAGCAGTAAATTAACGCCAAAAATAAATAAATAAAATTTTATTTTAAAAATGTTTAACCATTTTTTGCCTCCGTGATATTGGCGTATATTAAAAATTTTGACCACTAAAGGTAACTTACTTTCGAGAATAAATGTGGCTTAGTTATTTTTATTTCCCCTCTGCACTTCTTACAGGATATACAAACATATTCTCTTCATCAATCTGCGTAAAAGCAAATTACTATTTGCAATCATCTCTCTCGACACACTTCGATGTTTGTGATTTTATTTTGGTGGCAGCTTTTTAACACCTTGCTCGTTTTGATATTTCTGCTGTACCTCGGCGAGCAAGAGCATAAATAACTGCTTTTTATAGCACAAATAGCAATTGCTACCACCAAACGAACAGCGTACAATAAAAATTGCTTCCAGTAACACGAACGGCAAGTAGCAGAAATTTATCAATAAACTAGCAGAATAGCAAACCACGCGAACACACCTTGGATTCCGTAGAAGCTTGTGCAAGGTCCGCCATAGCGGCCGGTATACAGGCTAGTGTGGCACCCGTCATGGCATTTCCCGTCTTGCACGGGCAGATTTCGTAGCAGGTTTGGTAATTGGACACGTCCTATTTCTCCTGTCAGGTTCCACAACGGCTCTCGTACCTGGCCAATCACATTGCAGTTTCATAGCGTAGGGCGCTCCCCGTGGCTACTACTTGAAACGAGTTGATGAAGGAACTGAAAAGGACGCCTCCATCTTGATTATACATCCGTGAGGTTGAAACTCTTTCAAATAGATTTAGAATTCAACAACGATGAACAATATTGGCTATGACAACGTTTAATTACCAGGTCAGTAATTTTCGTCAAGATTAAAAATAGCACATTCGTACTCTAGTGACTTAACGACATTTTCGAGAAAATGAATGAAAATATACTAGGAAGCAAACAGTTTATGTAAAAGGCGAACAGTAATATAGCAATATATTAAGATGTGCTAGCTAGTGTTTCCATAGGCCTACACAAGTTACTAACTGGTAGCTGTTCTACGAATTAGGTTCATATTTACTACAAACCACAACTGCGCACCCACCGAGGGTGACAAGTGATAGTACGCGAACTGCTGTGGCGGCTCACATAGCGGCTGGTATACCGGCTCGTACACCAGGCCTTGTAGAAGCTTGCGCAAGAACCAAGCGCAGCTGCAGGCATAGTGCAATATCGACATTGCCTCTTCCTATCCCCTACGCGTCTCCAGGACAACGGACGGCGCAGGCCAGCTTGTGACGTCACCAGGGGGTGCTCTATGCTATTTGAACATCAGAAATCCTTCCAGAATGGGGCGTAAATTGAATATAAGGCTCGTGTTCTCTTCTTTGCGAGGACACAAGGCCAGGGACTGAAATGGGCGGGAACTCTGTTCCATAACAAAAATTAAGGAGTTGTTTAAATGTTGATTAAATGATTTCAAAAAATAAATTTGTGCCAAGCTAGAGTAAAATTGGGTCATTCTATTGGGGTTTTAAAAAATCAATTATAATTAGTATGTGGACCCGTTTTGGGAAAATTATGTTCTGTAATGATAAATCCCTAATTTCTATTTCTGTGCAAACCTGACATGAGATCAAACTACTTTTTTTGAGCTACACTATGGGGGGGGGGGGGGTCACTATTTCGTTGGGGAAGGACAGACTAGCTGAGGAAGTATAGACGGAGTTGCTGTTTGCATGTGTCTGCTTAAAACCGACACAAGTTTTTTAAGTTTATGATTCAAGTATTCTTCAACTGAACAGAAGACATTGTCAGGCTGCTTCCAACTACGCCCAGAATGCAGTTCGGCAAATTGCACCCGATGTGGGCAACACGCCCTTACAGAGCCTCTCGTGTAACAATGATGATAACTGATCAGCTGTTATTTACATTCAACGAGGTCCAAGTCTTCGCTGATTGGGCGATGGCATGTGTGCTAGGAAAGCGTCCTTCATTATTGCAGAGATCGTCTGCGGCAGGGATTGTGCCTATCATATCGTGGGCGTTATGTGATGAAGTGTGTGCAAGAAACTTCTCTCGAACTGTCGGTGGTGAATTGTAATGGTTTTACTGACGCATAGAACAGTGAAGATTTCACCGTGTATTTTGAAAACAATAATATAGCAAATTAATGGGTATGTGTTCTTAATGACTCGGGTGATATCTCTAGATACGTATAACTCGTAAACCCACTTACACTAAATTCAAAAGCAATCCTTTACAGTGAGAAAAAAAGGCCAACAAAATATATGTTTGTAGAACGTCAAATATATAGTCAGTTGTTCCAACAAAATATTTTTTTATGAGTAAATAAAACTTGAAAACAACAAAATAAATGTTTATGAATCTGACGAAATACATGTTTGATTAACCAAACCTCTATGTTGGGCCGAAAGATTTAAGACTGTCAAAGTATTTTGTAGAATCAACTGTATGAATTTATATTTTTTGGCCACTCATTTGATCGACTTCGTTTGAAAATACAGCTCGGGAGTTCGTTTACGTTTTTTTTTTTTTTTTGTGACAGGATAAAATGAGTGTGTGTTATTGCACTTTTTGATGCTTGATCATCACCTACATCTCCTAATAAAACGAGTTCAACAGGAAACTGAAAAGTAAAACTTGAGGTAGTTTTTGGTACACGTCCTGTATTGGATATTTACGCACTGAAAAACACTCGAATGCCATGTGTAGTCTATTTAGCTGAAGTGCTCAGGTTCAGAAGACATAGGTTCAAGTCTCAGTCGGGCTCGCAATTGTCTATATTAACCGAAACTGTTTAATGAACCAAACAAATCTTTGGTCGCACCAAACAAACCTTTGTTTGGGGCCACAAAGTAAGAACAACAAAATAATTTGGTTATAACAAAAAATTATTTAATTGTCCTTATACGACCATTTAATCTGATTGCGCCAAAAAAAAAAAAACTTTATTTGATTCAGCAAAACCTTTTTCGCAGTGTACACATGCGACTAAAAACAATATCTGGCAAGTAGCCTATAATACTGTGTGTCTGCCTAATAAGCTACGTAGGAGGAGCTTCCCACCAACTCAACCAGTGCGCAATACGGAAAAAGACTTGGACTTCATAACTCCCACTGTAAATGTTACCATTTACGTCAGGCATTTCATATTGCAGATGTAAGCATTGTGTTACACAAATATTGTTCCTCTAGAAGAAAGATAGTTGTAACATGGAAATCACAGACGTGGTAACCCGTGCTTGGCTGGCGGCAGAGAGCAGACACGCGTTGGATCCGCTGATGAGAGGTTGTCGGGGAGAATTACTGCTACCCCCCCCCCCTTCACTACCCCCCCCCTCCGCTCGACCCTCTCTCGACCCAAACAATCCCCTCGCATTCGCCTTGTAGCATTTCTGTTCTATTTGGTTTGTCAGTACAGCCCTCGCACTGCTTGCTTCTTACACCATCGTCACCATCTAAGACATCTGACACTTTCACGTCGGTAACCATTATCAGATTAGAAGCAGCGCCGGAATGAAGGGGAGAACCCTGAGAAAACCCGCCCACCAGCGGCATCCGGCACGATTACCACAAGTCGGGGGGCGACCCCGCTGGGAATCGGACCCAGTTCGCCTGAGTGGCAGGCGAGTAGTCTGACCACTACACCACCGCGGCCCGTATAAATAAGTATTTATGATGTTGTTCGTAAAGGGTTGTAATTAAAACGTCGTTGCGTTGCCGCTTATTAATCCGTTTCTGGGGATAAATTGTAATACAGATAATAGTGTAACAGAAATAGCTGTTTGTATAACTAGAAGTTTCGCCAACTTGTTGGATGGTGGCGAGCAGGCGAAATACCTTATTACTTTGCGTAACAATTATGTTACACATTTCTCCAAAGCCAGTGGGCTAAACCAAGCTTTTTAAGGGATGGAAGTCTTAAATAAGTAAGAGTTAATAATAAATTCCTAAATTTATTTACGATAACTACAAACGAAATTCTCTCGACTCAATATCTCTCAATGAGTTGATATCACTTGCTGTTTACAATTAATAACTTAAATAAATACAATTTACAATTACCTCGGAGAAATTAACGTAATAGAATAATTAGAAATCAGTCCCAATATACATTGTATCAAAACCTGTTCAATTATTTTACAATTTATAAGACCATATTTGACTGTTCCAATATTTACAATAAAATCAGTGACACATGTTATTCAGTCCCACCTCCATATAGTCCAGTCCCACCAGTCCGCAATATTATAGAGTTCTTCTAGCGCCCTCACGTACAGTAGTCTTCGCTCGTTGGGTTTCACGCCCTCTCGTCCATTCACACCCCGAACACCTCGTCCACCGCCGTCTCGCAATCTCCCGTCGTCATCCGTCCCTCACCACACTAAACTTCGCGCCTGCACTCAGCTAGATGGCCTGCGACAAAGACTGCCGGCAGTCCAGCTGTGACTTGTATTTATACGGTCGTAAGCCATCACCAAAAAATTTCGCAAAATCACGCGTTGTGCCTCGGGTCCTAATTACCAGAATATTCTTGCGCCTGCTCTACATTTGTCGGTTTTTACAGCAGGGGGAGGAGGGGCTGTGACACCAGCCAGGTCTCACCACTGTCAATCATTCCAGGTTGCCCTGGGAGGGGGGGTGGTGACGAGGCAGTTAGCTCTTCTGCCTGGGGGAGGGGAGAGTAGAGATGGGTCCCCCCCCCCTCCATATGGACCACGCATAACGGGATCTCGCAGCCGGTGCGAGCTACAGTGCGTGACAGTTACTTCAGCCAGTATGAATGATGATCTTGTGACTGATGTTTCTATGTGCCTATGTGTATTCTAACAATGCTTGTGCCCTTGTCTGTGGTTTGAATTCTTATAGTGTTTTTCCCCCTCAGCAGCCACGACCCACCAAGCTGGCACTGTATGTAGTAAATCTAAAATTTTGTTTACTAATTTTTACAGAACACAGTTCTGGATATTAATGTAAGCATTAGACTATGCGCCATTTTTTGACAGTTTATCTTAAATGGTTATTTCCCTACTCGACCTTCCAGTTCGCTGCACACATTTACCAATTTTAAACAGTTGTTGTGTTCCATGATTTTCAGTTTTTTTTTTTTTTTTTTAGCATCTTATATGCACACGGGACTATACGGTCAGTAGGAATTTATCGTACTTATAGGATGTATTTGTAATAATTTGTTTACGTGTAAACAATCGATATGGTGCAGTCATTTAATAGGTGCACTTGACTCTCGTACTGGAGGTTGTGTTTTTTTTAACTTGGCGGCTACACTGGGCGTGGTTGGGCTTTCCTAACCTATTTCCAACTCCGCCCACTCCAATCCCTCCTCGTACTCCGGGTGAATGCCGGATCTTTGTTGGAGTATGGTCAAGCCGGGTGGATAGATCAGCTGTTGCAATGTGAAAGGTTTGCCATCGATCTATAAAACGCAGAACGTTTGCCCTTCAACTCGGTGGCGGATCGCAACAGCTGGTCTCCTCGCCGATGCGATATTCAAGGACACCAACACAATAGCTATCGGCCCGTGTCTCTCGCCTTCACATGTTTCTTCTGCATCGGAGATCTGTTCCGTTACTGGTCCAGTAAAGAGTGCAGCGCCTTCGTGACAATAATTTATTTCAAATTTCACACATCAGTAGGGGAAGCAAAATTATTAAGATCTCAATAGTTCTTGCAAAAAAAAAAAAAACCAAAGTCCATGATGAACGAACCGGATTTTATACACACAATACCGACTATATCGATAAACTTTCACATCAGTTACAAATTAACTGCGACATGAAAATTTATTTTTCTTTACAAGCATTGTAAAATGTTGGCGCGAGAAATATTGTGCACAACGCACACAGTCATTCAAGTGTGAACAGTCTCAGAAACTTGTTCTGCAACAGTTCGCTCCATCACAAGGAGTTATCCAGTTAATATACTGAATATGCTCCTTTCAGGCAATAGTGAAAACTTGAGTGAGTGAAGAGATTTGGGCGGCTCTTAACAGCGAGGTCTTGAGAGCCGATGAGGGTGATGGAAAGTGAATATGGAGTGGTGCCGGAATGAGGAGGCGGGGGAAACGGGAGATCCCCGAGAAAACCCGCCGACCAACGGCATCGTCCGGCACGATTCCCACTTGGCGAAAATCCGGTGACCCGGCCGGGCATTGAACCCGGCTCGCCTTTGTGGGAGGCGAGCGTGCTAATCGCTCAGCCACCGCGGCCCCTCAAAATTGAAATAAAAGCTCCCAAAACTGGGCGAAGCAGAGCGAACGCCTGGAGTTCCTTCTGTTCCCTACTACCCCAGTACTGCTGTGAACTCCCTTTCAAAGTGATCAGCCATTCGCAAAGAGGACTATTTAGCTGCGCGTCCAAGGTCAAGAAGCGAGTGAGCGATACGGGCGACACTAACACGCATGCCTAGTGCCTCATCGCTCCTACGCGCAAGGCGTGCAGTGTTTCCGTCGTGATGTTGTACTGTGCAAATTTGATCTGTAAAAGTGGTGTTCAATTTAAACACGCGATGAAAGCCCACAAATTAAATTACGCCCGTATTTTTCTACATTTCTCTTGCCGTTTAAGGAAACTGCATAGGCAAGCTTTAAAAATGCGATATTTGACCATATTCACGATTTTTTTTCTCTCCAAGAATACACTTAGTATGTAACACTTAGTAAGTAAAAACATAGGGGCATAGATAATTATTTTTTATCTTTTCTGACAAAAAGTCTTATTTGCAAGTCATTTATTCACCGAGACACGCGTCTAGGCGCAAACAAAGATTTCACAGAAAACGTCTCCGTACATAGGACCATTAACACGGCGTTTCTTGGGTACATTCAAGTCGCAGCAGTCCGAAAATTATTCCGGAACCCGCTTTGTTCCTCTGCGTTTCATTCAGCGTGTGTGTGTGTTACGTGACACAGCTATCTACAGATGATAGCGGAGCTGAGCATTTTATCTAACCTGTTTTATATTAATTGACGTATATCATACAGTGCCTAAAATGCTTATGAAACGCTGGACTTCACATATCCCAACAACAAACACGCCGTGTGGCAGGATGTGGAAAATCTCGCCTTGGCAAGGAACTAAATTTGCTCTTTCTGATGACCATCTCGAAAGTCCAAGCATGGGAGGTAGTCGGAAAGAAATACAGATGAATCATCACTGCAGCCGCGTAGTAATGACAAGTTCAAATGTGTGGGGAACCCCCACTCTGTTGAGCGTCTTTGTTCGCCAATGTCACTGTCTAAGAGCTCTTCACCTCTGCCGTCTTCACCGATGACGCTCTCAGATTCTCAGTCACAGCGACGAATAGTGCGCGTCTTATTAACTTTATTTCGTGCTTCTTCGTGTACTGCATAAAAGTAGCTAATGCATCAGTTGTTAACTTTAAAGTAGGCCTATTGGCTATTCATGGTCAAATGAGCACATTTAAAAGCCCTGCTTAAGATCTACTTGTATGCGCGTTGTGTATTCATCCGCCTTATGTAAGATTAACATTGTCATGGGCCTCATCACTTTATTCGTGCGTCGGTGAATTGAAACTGTGAAATTATTAGATTTTTTTTTTTTTTTTTTTTTTTTTTTTTTTTTTTTTTTTTCACATTTTCACACTTCGATGCATAAAAAATGGAAAGAGAGAGAAAAAAATTCAAATAATCGGAAATGGTTACCTAACACTTTATTCGACGTTAAGATATTAACTATTTCCCATCTATCATTACCAACTTTACTGGGCGCATGTCACTCAGGATGCCCGTTAAAATATGTGCAGGTAGGAGCAGAGACGTTTTACTAAGGTTGATTTCAAAAGTGCTCACTTTATCGTGAACAGCCTTTACCAGCTTTGTACAAGGATGTCATCAAGGAACCTGAGATGCCTGAATACTTCTTTCGACTTTTCGAACTGGTTCTAAGTAAAGAGGTTTAGCAATGCTCGTAAAGGCAGTATATTAGTACGTCAACACAAATGGTGAATCTGAACATGAATTAGGGCCTAAGGCCGTGGGACATCCTGTTTTCTCGATTCGTGCGCAGTAATAATATATATATATTTTTTCAACGAATTAATACTCGCGGTACTTCATTTAAACTTCTCAGGTAATGCAGAGCAAGTGTTAGTTGTATGAAGAAAAAAATGCATTTTTAATGTCAACCTTAAAATTACCATCAGCTGGCAAGGTGTTGGCAAATGTAGGCTACGAATGACCAGCTTGGTGGCGACCTTAGAGATCGCAGCATCTTCATGAGAGCCCTAAGCTTCATCTTTAGTGTAACCATCGGCGGTCTTCCCGATGTCGTGTGTGAACCTCGGGGCGCCCGAACCTCCCTGAATTAAGTGGGAGTGTGGGGACAAGGTCTTGTAGAGAATCTGACGTTCGAGGTGCTTGAAAAAGCCCCCCCCCCCCCAATTCCTACCCCTTAAATTTAGTTTTCAAGTGAATAACGTCAGTATTTACAAACGAATTGTTTAATGTATTTTAGACAAAATTCTTATCACACCAGTATAAATACTAATGTTCAACATTGGGTGCCTTGGTGGTGTAGTGGTTAGACAACATGGCTCCCAACTGTGCGAAGCGGGCTCGATTCCCGACGGGGTCACCCCCCCCCAAATTTTTTCTTGTGGGAATCGTGACGGACGATGATGCTGGTAGACGGGTTCTCTCGGGGATCTCCAGTTTATCCCGTCCTTGCATTCCGGCGGTGCTCCGTAGTCACCTCAATTCACCCTCATCGGCTCTCAGGACCTCAATGTTAAGAGCCGCCCAAATCTCTCTTCTCCAGTATTTAACCAAATACACTAGAAAGCAATACCGGCCGGCTTGAAGATTTGCGCGAGAAAATTCGAAGGTGTTGTCACCTCCAGTCCGCAGCACCTCGGTTTAATACTGCATTCCATTGATATTATTAACAAGCCGATACCAACACGGTGGATATAAAGACGAAACTTTCTTTTCTCTCTGGAAAGTTTGTTCAACAACGACAAAAACTCAAACGACGAAAGCTAATTCCCGATACGTCAGATGCTTCAGGAGCGGAAAATATATACTGACAAATGATAGCCATAAATAACTTTGAAATATTTCCGGGAATATAATAATTTTAACACCTCGTGCCACTAGGTTATTTTTCGCACACACGCCTATGCTATTTGTGTACAGGATGTTGCAATAATGAATGTCAATACTTCGGGGGAACATTCCTCACATCTGAAGGATGAAAAAACGTTATATGATCATAGGTCCGCAAACACGCTTCGTTTCTTCACTACATCCCATAATACATAACGCGCAGTGTATGGCCCGCGGGCTGGATCATGTTACTGTGGAATGCCCTCGCAGCATTCGTTTGCATGATACACGACACCTCACACTACGACACTACACCTAGAACAGTAGAAATTAGTTACACATGGGTAAAAGCTTATCATAGGCACTAAAGGAAATGTTCAAAATGCCTCCAATTAGTATGACGCATCAACCCGCCATTGCACGGACACCCGGAGGCGTTGATGAATCTCTAGAAAAATTCCTGATTATTTCGCAACCTTCCACAATACGGTTACGGAGTGTGCCCACATCGTCCACTGGGGTTGCATACACACGTGCCTTTTAAAATGTCCCCACAAATAAAAGTCTAGTGGATTCAAACCAGGGCTCCTCGGGGGCTGATATGGGGCTGCGAATTACAGCTACGATGGCATTCCGCAGTAACATGATATAACACGCGGGACATATACTGTACGTTATGTATTACGGGCTGTACTGACGAAAAGAAGCATTTGCGGAGCTATGTTCTTAGGACATTTTTTCCTTCCTCCAGATGGGAGGAATGTATAAGGTAGCTGTCCGGTATTTCTCTAGTGTATCTGATTTGACATGGTTATTGATCTGCTGCATTTTAGGTATTAATTATAATATAGGCTTGTTTTCCAGAGGTGCCTTGCAGTGATGGCAAATGGCTCCTCTTGCTGTTGGTTTTCTTGCTCCTGACTGGAGACGACGACGAGCTGTCTGCGTCAGGGAAGCCAAACACTTGTCAGCCACTGGTCAGATGGTGCGAAGTCATGGAGTTTAACTACCCTTGCCGTCGTGCGAGCGCGAGGTTAGGTGCAACGCCACGCAATCACTTTGCGGATGGTCGTTATTTCCCTTGACACTTGAGTGGCGGACCAGCTCCTCCTGTGGAGGACTTTCCAAACACTTCCGAACAGAAGCGCCATTCGTGCACTTGTCGTCGGAATAACTTCTGGGAAACCCGTAACACTGAGCAAAAAAAAAAAAAACTGTGGCTGCGGAGGAATTGTCTGAGCTTGGGTATTACAGCATCTCTGCTGGGTCTTGGAAATGGTCGCAACTGATGTTCTTAAACTATCAAGAGGCTAACTTCTTTATGAATGCTGCCTTGTAGATTCGTGGAAAGCAGTTGGTGGTTTCGGACATTCGCCTTTGCTGTGAAAATGCTTATCCTTTCGTACTTTCACATGAATGCCCCTCGGGATGAGAGTGGATGGATTCCTGGTTTCCATTCCAGATGCTGAAAAGTGCCAATTTTCTTATGCCCCTCGTGACAATAGACTGAGGCTCTCCCATACAAGTAGATATTGTATAATAAAAATTATATCTAGAAATATCCCGGAGTATTAATACTTTTAACATTTATTTTTATTACGCATATACTCTAACGAATAGTAACCGAAATCTCAACTCTAAAATCGTGGACACTTGCTGGTGGGTGAACGTGAATCACGGTCCTCTATCACGATAGGCCGATGCGCTATTCATTACACCACGACGACAACGTGACAGCATCAGTGAATATTGGCGTCTTAAAGTATTGTTTCTTCCGTCCGTCCTCCCACTTAACTGTCGAGACAATACTGAAGAGATGCTCGCGTCGTAAGGTAATTTTCCCATCCATGTATGGGATTTTACACTACCATGTAAGTGAATTTTACTCCAGAGTGCGGTAATTTTAGCTTGCCTGTAAGGAAAACTATGTTTCCCCCACAAGTTTGCGAATATTACCTTACACATATCGGGTAATTTTCCCATTATTTTCTACAGTGTGGAGTTGCCCAGGGATACAAGGGCATTCGGAGCATGTTTCCAGACACTCCAACTCCTCAGAGTACCTAACGACTATTAGGAACCGCTGTGGCGCACCGGATAGAGCACCCGCCCTTCCACCAAGGCAACCCTGTTTCGATTCTCGGCGGGGTCGCTCCCGGATTTTCTCACGTGGGAGTCGTGCCGGTCGATGCCTCTGGTCGGCAGGTTTCCTCGGTGTTCTCCCGCTTCCCCCACGCTTGCATTCCGGCGTTGCTCCATACTCGCCTAGTTCCACCCTCAACGGCTCTGAAGACCCCAGTGTTAAGAGCTGCCTCAAACTCTTCTTTCAACTCCCACCATGGGGCCGTGGTGGCTGAGCGGTTAGCCCGCTCGCCTCCCACCAAGGCGATCCGGGTTCAATCCCCGGCCGACACCGGATTTTTGCAAGTGGGAATGGTGTCGGACGATGCCGTTGGTCGGCGGGTTTTCTCGGGGATCTCAAGTTTCCCTCGCCCTTTCATTCCGGCGCCGCTCCATACTTACTTCAATCACCCTCATCGGCTCTCAAGACCGCGCTGTTAGGAGCTGCCCAAATTTCTTCATTCACTCTTCACTCCCACCATCGCACTATGTGTGAGGTATAAATACGTCACCAACTTTCAGGTGCTTTGTAAATCTATAATGGCAAGCCGTCACAAACATAAAAGTAGAAATTTTAATGTAGATTTATTTACTTTCCTGTACACTTATTTTATGTTTAATTGTTCCTTTTCGTGACATCTGAAATGCCGAACACAAAGAACTTGATGCGTGCGACAGTTTCCCATAAATTTAACCGGTATTTAATTGGTCACAAGTTAGGAGTTCTAAATAATCCAAAAAAAAATTTATGAAATGCACAGGTTTACATGAAAATGGTTTGAAATTCAAAACACTTGGTATCCACTTGAGCAATTTGTTACTTCCACAGTGGCAAAAATCGAGAGTAACAGCCGACGATCACCACAAATAATGTTTATTGTTGTTACTCTGTTTCCTCTTCCTTCATATGTATGTACATGCTCACTGACACTTGTTCTGTCTGATTATTCTGATTTTAGTTTTTGATGTTGACGCGATATTGACTAATCGAATTGCTGCGCACATTGTAGGTATAAAATGGTGGCAACAGTGCCAGACAAGGCGAGAGTAGCAGATCATTTTCTTTTGTTTATTGCCGTAAGATTCTCAGTTCGTTGATATTAGACGGTTTGATTGAGTTAAGTCTGAAGCTCGTACAAGTAAACAACAGTGAGGCTAAAGGAAAATTACTGGAAGGAAAGAGGATGTAAGAAAATGTGCAGCAGAAGAAAATAACACCACCAATGATTTATTTCTCAGGAGAATATAATTATGATTTACCATAATATGCGAAGACGTCCTGTGATCCTCCCAATGAGATCCAGGCAGAGTTTGGTGTGTGTGTCACCGACAACGCGGTGCTACATGAAAAGAGCTGAAGAAGACTACTTTCCCTTGTGAGATTTCCGTAGACAAACCCTTCGACGATTTGCCATTTTCTATTCGGAAGTTATCTCGTCCTACTTGGGATCATTACAGACACTCGGAAACCACCGCGGTGAGATGGACATTAAATACTGTGCAATTTAAAAGTTTATTAGTAACTAACTTCATAGCATTAGACCTTGACATATGCGTTCATTATTTGAGTGATGTTGAAAGAGGAAGCTCCTTCTAGGCGAGGTCATCTGCGCCACTTTATAATTTCCTGTGCACGCGAAGACCAGCATGACACATGACCTCTTCTTATCTGAGCATTTTATTTAATCCTCACTGTTCCGCTGCTGGCGTCACAGGAGTCTGTTTTGTATTTTTTCTGCATGCACTCATTCATGGATGTATGAAGTACGCCCACGACACTAGAAATATTTCGAGGAGAAAGAAGTATACATTGCGACCAGTAAATCAGAGTCGTCCTTGCGAAATGATGTCGAATTTGTTTCAGATGATAATATTTTCCGTTATCGCACTTGAGCCAATGTATTATAAAGGCCTGCCTCCTTTCACTTTTCTCTTTATCCTCCCTGTTCTCGTTATTCTCTCCTTTTTTCCTCCCTTTCATTAATCTTTCTCTCCTACTCTTTCTGTCTCTCCCACTCTTTTTCTCACTCCGCTTTCTTTCTCTCCCACTCTGCTTTCTTTCTCTCCCACTCCGCTTTCATTATTTCTCCCTTCTCGTTCTTTATCTCTCACGTCTCTTTATTTATCTCTCACGCCTCGTTATTTATCTCTCACGCCTCGTTATTTATCTGTCACGCCTCATTATTTATCTGTCACGCCTCGTTATTTATCTGTCACGCCTCGTTATTTATCTCTCACTCCTCTTTCTTTCTCTCCCCTTCCTCTGTCTTTTTCTCCTTCTTCTGTCTTTCACTCTTCCATTTTCTATTTCTCTTCCTATTTCTTTCAAATCTAATGGAACGAGAAGTATCGTGATTTTTACATGCCTGTTGTATGAGGCTCTTAAGCGATGCCATTAAATTTCTATGCCCTAATTATTTATATAATTTTTTATTATTTCCAATGTGTATCGAAAAACTTTTTGATTGCTCCCTAAGTATATCGAAAATTAATTGGTAACATTTCTGTAGTCAACCTCTTTCAAAATTAAAGCTGCTGAAAATGCCATAAAAGTTTGCGTATTATCATGTTAACTCTTTTCCCGTTCATTACCTAGTATTGCTTTCAATAAGAATATTTGTTAGCAACATTCATTACAAGTATCCGTTAACTCGCGTGTCGAGAACTAGCGTGCAGCTACGACATATCATGTGACAAGGTATTATTTCAGAGGAATGTTTCGTAGCGTCTTTGCAGTCTTTCACTTGCCCCACATTATACTTTACCGACATTGTGTAATCCAGTAACTGCAGAAAATCTTACTTTACTTAATTTTTGTAAATATAATGTTGGTTGTACGCAGCAGTTATCTAATCATTCTCATTTTCTAGCCTAGGGCTCGTTAAAAGGGAGCATTTATTATTTTTTGTGTCCGCCATCTTAACTACCCATAGTGCCCTAACCACTGCTTATCTACGTCACCGAAGTGTTCCCTGAGGCTTAAGGCAGATTACCACCCGCCATCTTGCATTTATGGAATTTTTGCCATACTCCGGAAATACAGTTTCGTATAATTTTGGAACGCATTGCTTAGTGCGTTGTCTAAGGTCAGTATTTCTTGATTACAAAGGCGACTATATAAATAGTAATCATTTACAAGGAAAAATCTCGCGTTTCGCCTCGACAGTTACCAGATAAAAATTAATGTAGCGAAGCTGTGGTAGCTCGATAAAGTTTGGGAAGCTGTTATTTAGGATATATCGTGCGTGAAATTTAAATTCACCTTCTGAAATAGAAGCTTTGGCGAAAAATCTATAAATCCAAGATGGCTGGCGAGGATTGGCCTTAACGGGAGCGAGTGGAGTGGATAGATTTGAAAGGCTCTTAACATCGAAGTCTTGAGAGCCGATGAGGGTGAAACGAGGGGAGAATGGAGCAGCACCGGAATGCAAAGGCGGTGGAAAGGGAGATCCCCGAGAAAACCCACCGACCAGTGGCATCGTCTGGCGCGAGTCCCACATGAGAAAATCCGGGAGGGACCCCGCCGGGGATCGAACCCTATTGGCCTTGGTGGGTGGCGAGTTGTCTAACCACTACGCCACCGCGAGGTCCGTTGTGGTTATTGCAAGTGAAGGCCGTGCTAAGGTCGAAATAACTATTACCATAACCAAACTCATGCCCATTGCTATTTCCATAATAAAAATTCTTTGCTGCAATTTACATTTTAAAAAAAAAAACGAATTATTTAGTTCACCAACCGAAATAATTGTTACTTCTGCTTAAATTACACTTCCTCTAATTTTTTTTTTACATAAGCATATCTGTAATAAATTCACAATGGATAAAGAATTCTTGGAGCTGTTTCAATTCTAACTTTCACAAACCACGTAATCAGGAAACAAATGAGCACGAAATATGTTCATTTTCGTGACCGGAAACGTATGGCTTTGAAAGTGAATTTTTTTACGTGTGCATCGACAAAGAGTGAATTGGCTTGGCTAAGCGCAGGTTCTTGCACGAGTAAAACTTGCCGTGCAGCTAGTACGCGTGTTTCTATCAAGTACAACTTGTACCAGGTACTTAACTGTAACTTATGGTGGACGGTTGTTAGTCTGCTGTGCATTGGTTCACCCATCACCAACAGAATTTTCAAAACCGCATGTCATCAGTGAGCCTGTTTGCGTTCTATTTTTTTTCAACAAACCCACATTTTAATATGAATGAAATATTTCGATTGTCTTGAACATATTCTGTTTGCATTTAAATGTACGTCGGAGAAAGTGCAAAATTGTTTTAATTCGCTTATATAAACCACAGACTTTTATAAACAACTGTCCTAACCTCACATTTCGTAAGGCAGTGGGTGGTAACTGTGCAACTGCCACCCGCACTCTACCCCCATATTCCCTACGGGTATTTGTACAGAACGCACTCGACTCTTAACGTGATTTACACGTTTATGGTTGCATCTACTTTAGCATGGCCTTGAGAGAGATTACAAGCGAGCACCGGTAGGAATAAGACGGTGTGAGCTGGAGCAGTGACGGAATACAGCGACGAGGGAGACGGGGATACTCGGAGACAAATCCGCACGCCAGTTGCGAAGTTTTCCGAGGGCGAAGCCCGAGGCGTGACGACGTCGATAATCGAACCGGGTTCGCCGATGGAATGGCTGGCGGGCGATGCGACAAATTCTCCGCTGTGGCCCCTTTGCTAGCGGTGCGTGAAAATCTAGAATTTTAGCTGAACGTTTGATTACATCCCTGGAGCGAGATTGCAATTATAAAAATAATGTTATTCAAGCGTTTTCATGTTTGTTATTTTTACGGATAATACGGAATGTAGGGGATGTATCTAAATTCTATCGACTAACTTCGGCTGTAGGTTATTCACGAAACAATAAGTTGAAGACATATACAACCTATAGTCTGAGGTGAATACTATGAGTGATACACATCTTTGAAGATGGACCTGGAACACTTTTTTATTGCAAATATTGGAAATAATAATTCAGATGGAACACCGATTGTCTGGATAATAAACAACTGAACAAAGATATTCAAACACCACAGCACTTGTTGCCTTTATAATATTATTTAATGTAAATAATCACTGTTACTATCCCTATTTCAAACTAACATCCATGTCGCGGTAGTATATTCGGAATTTTAAAATTAAATTATTAATCCTTATGTCACAATTAACAAAAATGCTCCCCTGTGTAGATATCATTGACCTCGTCGTTTTCGAGTAATTCGTGTTTTACTTTCAAAATAATATTTACCAATACTTGGCAGGTAGGGCACGCACGATACCCAATGACACATTTTTGCGGCTATTAAAGGGAGGGTACGATTCCAGAGAGAGTTACACTACTGTGCTACTGTAATAAACTTTTTCTTCCACTACAATTTCAAAACTGTGTACCTCCCTTGGAAATAATTTTAGACCATATGTCGTTTATATGTTTTCAACTTATTTTTTTGTGATTATCCTACACCCGAAGTTTGCCGGTCGAATTTAGATGCATTCTGATTGTACACAATATACAGATTAGTTTTCTTATGCTGTATGTTTGAATTGTTTCGGTACCTCTACGTAAAAAAATTATTTTTGGTGTTATGAATAGTTATGTAAAGGCTGTTCACAGTAAAGTGAGCACTTTTGAGGGCCTAGTTACTTTTTTACTATCAGCCATTTTTATCCTTCCACCACTTTTTAAAATAAATATTGCCATGTTAGTAATAAACAGAATGTATATATTTCACCGCACTCTAAAAATTAACGTGTTTAAGGCTACAATTAAATATATATAGACTATCATCCCAAATGAGAGGGCTTCGAGAAGTGCTCACTTTAATGTGAATAGCCTTTAGTAATGTATTTGTGAAGTTCAATATTCGTATTTTGAATAAATTTGAAAACGCGAAAGCGGACACGAATAGGTTAGCAGGTGTGGCCAAGATGTTAATCGGCAAAATAAGAAAAACAACTTGAATGACTCGGTAAAGGTTGGTTTTGGAAAAACAAAAGCAGCGAAGAATGTCTGGCCGCCAGCATGGTACTAAACTTCGAGTAGGTCACGTTTGCCGCGCAATTCCTCCCCTTTGGAAAACTGTTAATTGCGCTTAGCTGCGGGATAATAAACGGTCGTGAATTAAAAAAAAAAAAAAAAAAAAAAGTCCATCTTGACAAAAGATTGCCAATTTTTCTTCGGAGACCTTTGGCTGCATCCTTTAGTAGATTTTTCCCTTTCTCCTCCCTCCCAGTTTATCCTTGAAACTGGAGAACTCGCGAATAAACAACCTGATGCGGTAACAATACACTGAAGTATACCGAGCGTGATGCACTAGTTATTTGCATGTAAAAAGCCTCGAGGAAACGTCACTGGTAGCGCTAGTGAAGTAGTGCTACCTAAACCTTTCACGTGCCGTATTTACCACAGTATAAAAGTGTTTTATTCCAACTTTTTTCCCCCCAAAAAACTGAGGGTCGTCTTATGATAGCACACTAAAATTTTTTAGGTAAATGTTTTTTGTCTTTGTAAAATGCAAAATTTTCTAAATTTGCATTACTTTATTAAAAGCTTACTGGTGTGCAAATAATATTCTCCCGATTCCCGGCGGGGTCGCCAACTAATGAATACTACCAAGTTTTATAAGGTTGGTACGTTTTTTGTAATGCTACATTGTCGGGTAGCTTCACTGTAAATACAATTGAGGTAAAATTCCTTTACATGTAAGGGAAACTAATCACCTCTACACGTAGAGTAAAATTACATTTTAAATACGAAGTAAATTTACGAGTACTATTCTCTAAGCGTACAAAAAAAATACCTGATAAAAGTGGGGGAGTAATCCCATGCAAGTAAGGGAAAATTAGTTATACTGTATAATAAAATTATATGTACAAATATCCCAGCTGGTAACATTTTTTATTACCTACATCCTCTAAAGAATGGTAACCTAACACTAAAACACTATAATCCTCGACACTTGCTGATGGGATGGGCACAAACTACCGTTCTCGAACACGACAGGCCGATGCGCTATCCACTACACCACGGCGACAACGTGGCAGCTGCAGTGAATATTAGCGTGTAAATGATTGTTTCTCCCACCCATCCTCTCACTCGACTCTCTCTCTCTCTCATCATTGCCGAAGCTCAGAGCGGGGGGTGTGCTCGGGCCCTTGTGAGGGCCCTTATACCACCCATACGGTTGCAGCAGTTGTATCTCTCTGCGGGCTGAGGAAGTTTCCCTCTCCAGACCGCAAAGATCACATAGCCCAGAGGTCAGGACGCCCTGCACGTCCCGGCGCAACTCGGACAGCCCGCCAGTCAGACCAGCAAAGCCGCGGGTCTCACTTGGCTGTTAATGCTGAAGAGATGCACCCGTCGTAATGTGTTTTTCCCCATCTCTTTGTGGGATTTTCCGCTACCATGCACTTTAATTTTCTTCCAGAGTGCGGTAATATTACCGCACTCTGGAAGAAAAACTATGCTTTCCCCACAAGTTTGTGAATATTACCTTACACTTGTCACGTAATTTTCCTATTATTTTTTTGCGGTGTTTAAACAGGTTGTAATATTAACAATTTCTTGTAGTAGTTAGTTTTCTGCTTACAATCCTATCATTTCAGTGCCTGAAAACGTTGAGAGATCACGTGTGTTTTCACAGGAACGTACACATACTGTGAGTATTTAAAGTGTGTTGTTTTTATACGGATTCAAAAAAAAAAAAAAAAAACTATACCATGGCTATACCTTGTCAGTGTGTTAATTCGTTTTTGGTAAATCACTACAGTTTTTATCTGAATATTTGAGTAGAAAGTTTGTTTGTGTGAACTAAGAATATTCCATCATGTTCTTAGCTCGTGGGATAACGAAGTAAACATGCACGCTCTCAAGGTTGTTATTTTGTGTTCGCCTCGGAGCGTTTGTCACTCTCGAGATCAGTTTTATCGCTGTGTACATTGATATACCTGTTACAGTGCGTACACACGCTGTCGACAATGAAGTGCGTATTAACGCGCCGCTGGGAGCAAACGCCTCTGGCCGTGCCCCTCGCAGGCGCGCCAATAACCTTCCGGGGAGACTACTGCGGCCCTGCCCTTGCCCGCGCCTCGCGTGCGGGAGGGCCCGGCTTCGATTCCCGGTCCGGCCATCCTGAATTCGGTCTTCCACGGGGTTTTCCCGAAATCGCTCGAGGCGAATGTTGGGATGGGACTCATTCCTCCCCCCACTCCCTCTTCCCTGCGCAACTTGCACAGTCTCGAATGTCCTCGCTGTCGACGAGACGTTGAGCTCTATAGCCTGCTCACGGTAAAGTGAGCGCTTTTTAAGGCCCTTCCAACAGTCATTAACCAATTATAGTATAGTTTATTGCAACCTTAGACGTTTACTTTTGATAGCGTGGGAATGTATGCACTGAGTTGTTAGTCGCATTGCAATGTTTATATTAAAAAAAAAAAAAAAAGTGGCAAAAATATAGAAATTGTCTGAAAGGAAAAATTTAGCAGGGCCTTAAATGCTCACTTTACCATGAACAGTCTTTACGTACCTTGCGCGTTCCTCTTGCCTGAACTGCGGTCAAATATTGCGATTGTGAAGCTGGATTTACAATAACCCGACGGTCGGACGAAACATCCCCGACACCGACAAAAATTTTTCATTAGCCAGCCGGGAGCAAGGTCAACCCAACAACAAGTATACTCTATTTCTACTTTCGTCGGGCGTTGGACCTGTCGGACTCGTTTGGCAGCAGCAAAAAAAAACTTAACATAACTTTACAAAACAAAAGTTCTTGCGTATTTCACTACTGTGGTACATTTCACACTACAAATATTTTATTTATGTGTACGTTCTGGTTATCTTGTGACATAAATCTGTTAAATTGACGAAAATACGTATTTTGGAAAAGGGGGGGGGGGGGGAACTGCTCCAAATACCAAAAATATTTTGTTTACAAATTATTAAAACCATATAGTGTACAATGGTTTAGGATTTATTTGCATTCCATAGTAACTTACTGGCTAGTCTAGGATTTTCCAAAAGCCACGCAACACTTGTCAGAAGGAAATTATCGTGGTATTGTAAACACTGAACTAATTTTGGTGGCGGAAATGGTCGGACTGGAAAGTCGTGTCGGACTGTCGGGACGAGCTCGTCGTGGCATTGTAAATCCGGCATGAGAGTTCGGCAGCGCTGGAGGAGTACCAGTTCACGCCATCTTGGATTTTCACTAATTTTTTTGCCATAGGTTCCATTTAAGAATGTGAACCAAATTTCTCGGATGACATAGCATAAGTAATAACTCCTAATGATTTATGAAACTATTACATCTCCACAGCCTTTATTAATTTCTGACAAGGTATATCAGGCAATAAATCAGGCCTCTTAAGGGGGGGGGGGAGGGTACAAGTGAGTGAAATGCTCAGGGGTCCGGGTCGGGCCCAACTTGTAAATGTTTATTTATAAAACGAAAAGTTACGTAAAAATTTTATTTCGACACTGAATACTTGTTAACTTTTTGTTTGCATGGATGACTATTTATGGTGTAGTAAATTGTTGATTTTTTGTAGAGGAGGGGTTAGGGGGGGGCTCATAACACATTGCCCAGGGGCCCGGAATTTCTCTTGAAGGGCCTGCAAGAAATAAGCAATTCTATTCTTGCTGGCTGATTCAGAGATGGTTCTGGCAAACAGTATTCTAGCAATACACGTTTTATAACAGACGCATGGCAATGCCCTATGCCTTGTAGACACCCACAATAAAATAACAAAATCTGTGATGATAATTACGGCGAGAATTCCGAAAATCCAAGATGGCGGGGACAGATCCCCCTTGAAGGCTCGGTCTCGCCTCTGTTACAGGTATTCTTCCTTTCGTGCCACACTCCCTGTAATTATTGACAATGTTATTTTATAGAAAATAAACATTTCACGAGTTTTTCGAATAATTTTGTACTCGACGTTGACTGTGTTGCCTGCTTGTTATAAAAAGTCGAAAACATACTCGTATTTCACCAACGTGTTTCTGAATTTTCGTAACCAGCAAATAACACACACAAAAATAGGGCGGGCTGTGTCGTCTGCATGGCCGTGCGTATTTGTACGAGAGAAATTCTCTGGGTAGTGAGAGGAAAACAAATGATAGACTGTGGGCTTGTTTAAACCAATGTATTTGTTATCAGCACGCAACGGGAGCGTAGCGGAGGTGTACAAACGATTGAGTACTGGGCGATGGTACGAGAAGTGCGATATGAAACGTAGTGTCTCGGCGGTGATGTGCCTGACGAATGAGAGATCCAGGCAAGTACCTACGTTTATCGTGAACAACCTTTATCTATAGGCGGGGCTTAGTAAGGAAACGTGGCGCGAAGTTAATACATTTTGCGATCGCTTCTGTGAGCACTTTTCATATATAACTTCTTAAGTTAGAAAGATAATCGTAGATTTGGGGGGGGGGGGGGTGCTGGCTGCAACCCCTTCACCCCCCCCCCCCTTCCCTTTACCTTCATGCGCATCAAGTATGCCGTCGCCGCTACGCGCAGGTCCCTGAACTGGCCTGGAGTGTACTCTCGACCTGTTGCGTGTAACTCCCTATTATTCTATTGGTGGAAAGTCTGTAGCGTGGTTTAATGAAGAGTCCTTGGATATTTTTCCTTGTGTCTGACGCCGCGCATATTTTGAGACACGCGGTTTTGCGAAATATTTTTTTTTTTACCGCCATGTTGGAGCGCTCAGAAATGGCGTTTCTTATGCGCGTGACGTCATCGAAGCGATCAGCACGCCTCGTCTGGAATGAGTGTTCATTTCGTGGATCATCACGTTGGTCGCGCGTTTCAGTAGTTTCGTGGAAAAGCGTGTATTTGCAAGGCAGTCCGGGCGCTATCCCAACCCGTCTCTTAGGACAAGGATGCGCTGATTGGTGCACACACGACCCTCTGACGCCGTGGCGCTGCCATGGGGTGCCGTGTCCCAAGTTGAAGAATCCGGAAAATTTGAAATTTTTGTCCGAAGTTGCGTCCCAAGCTGATGGAAAAATAAGACTGCAAATACTTTCGCGCGCATTCATCGTATGTTTACGTTATTACGTAAATATTCGATGTTCAAGGTGGGCTTTCTCAAAACAAATAGGATGAAATGCTAACGAATAATTAGTGATGCCTTCGTTCGGTCTGAAAATTTTATTAAAGGCTAAAACTTTTAAAATGCAAGTTTAAAAAATAAAATTTGGATGTCAGTTGGCGAATTTATAAAAAAAAAAAAAAAAAACCATTAAAGTGTTTATTATAAATAAATATTTAAATTACCCATTTCGTAAACATTAATTTTTTCAATAATTCAGCAAATTTAAACATCACTACGTAACAACAAATAATGTGACGAATTTACTGCGACCTAGTGTCAGATTCTGAAAGCTCACTTCGGACAACGCATTTCTAGACCATGCTCGGACCGCGTTAATGTGACGTCCGAAACCCAGCGTTAAGTGACAAGTCCACGCCCACGCCAACAGGGACGGCTGATTATAGACAGGCCTTAATGCTCCTGCGGTGTCCCGGAGACACACCAGGGTTGTGGAGAGGACCGCGACTTACAGGCTGTTCACGGTCAAGTGAGCACTTTCGAAAGCCCTGCTTAAGATCTACTTGTACACACGTTGTGTATTCCTCCGCCATAAGTGAAATTAACATTGCTATGGGCCTCAGCACTTTATTTATGCGTCGGTCAAATGGAACTGTAAAATTATTAAGAAAGTAAACACTTTACAAATCGTATCATTCTTACACCTCGATGCAAAAAAAAAACCCCCCCGAAACAAAAAGAATTAATTTGAAGTTATCACAAATGGTTACCTAACACGTCGAACTACTTTCCATCCATCGTGACCAACATTACTGGGCGAATGTCATTAAGTGCGCCGATTAAAATATATGCATGCAGGGGCAGTGACTTTTTTCTAAGGTTCATTTCCAAAGTGCTCACTTTATCGTGAACAGCCTTTAGTGCCGAGTGCGCGGGCGCCTGTACCTGTGAAAGGGCGTGATCTCGTGCAGCTGGTAATACGTGTACTTCCTCCTATTTCCTACTCAAATTCTTATTAAACACCTTAACTCGTAAGAGTAGTTAAGGGGTGTCACGGGGGAACTCGGATGGTAGTTAATAAGAGAGATTATTTTATAAAGATATAATCTATTATAACAATCTCTATCTGGTAACAACACACTACAATTACTCATGCATCAATATTGGGAGATAATTACTTTACGTTAAACTACAAGATAAATAATCAATAAAACACGCAGCTGGTCCCTAGCCTTGCCGGAGTTAATAAGTTAAGGGGTATTGGATGGTGACTCGTTATAAGCTATTTATACCTACCGCTACACGATTATACTCACCCGATGACTATTGTAGATAGGCCCTAGAGCTCCTCTAGACCTCTGGTTGCCTGTTGCCTTCTGCTTCAGCCTCGGATCTCTCACATACGCACTTCGTCGTGACCTGGTGCCATCTGGGGAGGGGGTCTTCATGGAGGGGCCCTTTTATAGCCGGCCTAAGTAGACCATGTATTCCAAACAATTGCGCCCGGCTACCAGCTATACCCCATGCGAACTTACGCGGTGTGTAGCGGCGCCTGGTTGCCGCTACAAGCTGTGGATCAGGTTAAGGCTTTGGATCTGGTCGACTCGGGTAATAGCTGGGCACACTTCTGCAATGGAAGTACGTTAACCCTTACCGCCACCAATAGGGCGCTCGAAGTGACTGTGTGTATGGCCTCTATGATTAAGGGTGCCTCGTAAAATATTGATAAAGCATAGCCACGAGTGTGTAAGGATTGCATGTAGTCCTGCGGTTTGTATGCCACGTTCACTGAAAGACTGAGCTTGAATCACGAGTTGGTTGACTAAAGGAGTCAACCAGCTCGTGACTCAAGCTCGGACTTTCAGTCGAGCCGCTGGGACCAATAAGTGATTACTGTCGAGAAATACATACTTCGTTGAATTTTGTTATAGTAATCTGTTTGGAACTAATTGCCAAATTAAACCTTTCTGTGGTATGTGAAAAACAAATGTTGAATTTTATAAAGCAAACGTTGTGAACTTAAAAGTTTATTATATGCATTGAGCTACACGAACAACTTTGTATGTTGTCTTAAATAAAACGTTTTAAACATGCAGTGCATCCTGTCACGTGCAGCAACAGGCATGCTAGCCTGATTGCGGTAGCACAAACATATTGCGAAGTAGTGGAGCGAAGCCTTGGGCGTTTCTAAACAAACACCACCAGGCAGACCGAGTGTGCCAGATATTACAACTGGAAACACGGCGAACGAGGTCTTTATCGTCGAGACACTGCGCCAGCAAGACGTCCAGAGATAGCGGTGTGCTGTCCGCCGACATGAGTCTAGTCTTCAGCCTACTGCATCATGGACATGGTGAAGTCGGACCATAGTAAACTAGTCAATGGCTTTTATATAAAAAAGGTAATTTAATAACGAATAACATTAATATTAATATCTAACACAGTGTAACCACGTAAGCTTGACGAGAGCTCCTCCGATTTAACGAGCAACTAACATTCTGTAACGAGTTGTAAAACATACTGTAACGAGATGTAACTTAACAGAAATTTAAATACAGGGACGAGGCAGAATATATTTGAGTTCACCATTGAGCACGTCTTACCAGAACATGTACGCTTAATATGAGATATAATTAACCACGATAAAGTCTGACGCGTTTAAAAACGTAACAATCCTCTCGAGAGTTACAATAAAATATTCGACAACTGGGATCCAGAGTTCTTTATAACAAGTACATAAATTGTTACTGTTTGTATAGGGGGTGGGGGTGCTTGCGTCGGCCCCGACAAAGGGCTACCGAGTCCGGAAGGTGTAGGCATATGTCCAGTTTGTCGGGGGAACCCGCGAGTGTCTTGCGAAGGAAGGAATGAGCACGGACTCGCATAGAAAGACGCGCCCCCAGAGTGCGAGGGCTAGCGGGGACGGGTCGCTTAGCGGCTTCCTATTGGCCGATCTGCCCGACGTCAGATGACGTTAGACACGCGCTGACAGCTGTTGAAAACTCGATGTGATGGTGGATGGGGTCAGTGGCGTAACTATGGAGTAGCTTAGAGGATGTGATGCGATACCTAATGTGGGGGTGGGGGATATGGAATACCTCTAGACAAGGGAAGCGGGATCCTTCAGGGACCCACCCGCGCGAAATTTTAAAAACTTAACCTCCAAATGGGGCCGTGGTGGTGTAGTGGTCAGACTACTCGCCTCCCACCTAGGCGAACTGGATTCGATTCCCGGCGGGGTCACACTCGGATTTTCGAAAGTGGGAATCGTGCCGGACTGTACCGCTGGTCGGCGGGTTTTTCTCGGCGATCTCCCGTTTCTCCCGCCCTGATACTCCATAGGCACCTCGCTTCGCCCTCATCGGCTCTCAAGACCTCGATGCTAAGAGCCGCCCAAATATATCTACTCTGTCATCTTAACCTGCAAATTATGCACTTGAAGACGTTTTCTGAAGGAAAAATCATCGCCCATGAGGGAAATATTCCCGAAACATGCAGCGTAATTTTTTTCGCAGGTAATCACCCGTGAGTGCAGTTGAATATGATCACTGACTCTGGCTTCGTCCGGTGGGGAGGGGGTAGTGGGATGGCTGATCCTTGATCTACTTCTTACGTCTTCCCTGAAGTTTATGCCACTGTATGGGATGTTCTCCTATAAATATGGCCAATGGGCCAGAAAATAAAAGGTCAAAGTTAAAAAACATGAGAATAAAAAATGGTAAGGTGAACAGGCACAACGTGCGGATATGGGGCCAGGAGCATTCACATGAAACCACCGAACACAAGCGCGCTTCCCCCAAAGTGAATGTGTTTTGCACTGTACCCAAAGACATGGTTTCGGCCCTTTCTTTTTTCACGAGCCAGCTGTTACTGAAATCCCTTATTTGGACATGCGTACAGAGTGGTTGTTTCCTCAAGTAGAAGAGGCGGGGGGGGGAGGGGGACTTCATTTTCAAGCCGCTCGTGGTGGTCACATTGAACATTTATTAAGATATGGCAAATAAACTTCACGGCTCCACGGTTCATTTTATTGGTCAACGAAGGTTGTAGGTTATTTGGTTTTGACATTATATACCTCCTAAGCTGAGTATTCTTTGATACTCTTCCTGTATACGCATCTAAGCGAGGCCGTTTGGTGAGGCTGAAGAACTGCGCAACACGTTTAACGAGGAGTGGAGCCAGTACACCGATGTTGGAGTCATTGATCAGAGAAAGGTTCCCATACTATACGCTTGGTTCTGAACAGCTGCGTCAGGCAGATGAGTGCAAATAGTATCGCCTCGTGCGAGTAGCTTCAACGGATCGCACAGAGTAGAGTGGAGAAATTTGGAAGGCTCTCGACATCTAAGTGTTGAGAGCCAATGGGGGTATAACAAGGTGGGTATAGGGCAGCGCCAGAAATGGTACTAGCGGTATTGTCCGGCACAATTCCCACATGAAAAAATCCGGGAGCGGTCCCGCCGGGAATCGAACCCGGTTCGCCTAGATGGGTGGCGGTAGTCTAACCACTACGCCACTGCGGTCCATAGACCGCACGGAGGGCGTAGGACGGATTAGAGGTATCTTCGCACCAGGAGTGTCGGTTAGAGCTCAAAGCTGGACTCAGATCACAATTGCTGCTAATGCTCGGTTGCACCATCGTGGTTTGAAACTCGATCTCAGATTGGGTCTAAGATCGACACAGAAAACTGTTGCACCATTCGAGTTCAGAGCTGGACTGGAGATCGAGATGTTCATTTCAAACCGCCGAAATTGGCGGTTCGGAATCTCGAGCCGAGATCAGCAGACATTGTCGCCAAATGTAGTTTGAAAATACGCCAACAGATAGAAAGAACTACGTTCGATTGTTTTATTGGGAAATTAAAACATCATACGCACTTGAATATTATTCAGTAAAATTCGTACAACAATAATTCACTTAAAACAGATAAAACATCGCACATCTAGTTCTATCTATAGTGAAAAATACGCCTACTTCCTTGATGTCATATATTACGAACCAATAGCAAAACTAATCTCATACTTAATTTCGATCTCTCACTTTGATACTAAGATCGACGAATTGGAGATTCATAATCACGAAATTTCGTTGGTGCAACACTTTTACATTGGAACCAAGATCAAACTGGATACTGGTTCGGAACTAGGATCATTCAATCTCGAATCGGGATAGTTGTTGGTGCAACTGGGCATAAGCAGACTTCCACCCGTTCATCACCGTGCAGCAAGCACCCAGTGGCGTTGAGAAAGGAACACCTGCACGTAAGAATGGTAAAACATTTTGTTGAGTGACAACAAAAATATTCTTCTTCAAACTATTTGCATATGCTGCGTCGACCAGGAGAGTTGACACATTTCAGCTGCATGCACAGCAACGACATCCTCCCAGAACATACGCCTGGAATTGTAGTTTTAATGGGCCAGTGACTACAAGTGCACGAACATGTTATTCCAGGGAACGCCAAACACTGTACGGTACATACAGACCATAACCCTCATCCCGTTGTGCTGCCATTCTTGTAACAGCGGTAAGTGCCTTTATAACAGAACAATGCCCACCCACATGCCGCTCGTGCAACCCAACGTCGATCTCCAAATTGTTCATAAAATCCTCTGACCAGCGCGATCTCCAGACCTGTCCACAACTGAGCTTGTGTTGAACTGGACTAGACATCTGTCCTGGCCTTATGAAAAAAGTACGTCGAGGTCATGACATCACGTGCAGCTGCTAAAATGAACAGAAATGGCAAATGTGCATCCCATAATGTCCCCTTCAGCCAAGGGCCGTGTCACTTGCCCTTCTAGATCCCAAGATAATTTCCGTTCCGCTACTGTTTGAAGTATCATCTGTCCGTGTCTTATGGTTTGGTTCTGTTGCATTGAAGATGATGGAACAGGAACATGAGATATTGAAGACTTATAGATATTTGTTAATCACCCGCTAATGATATTTGGCAGCTGTGAGTAGCAGACAAACGAATGCCCGGAGGAGCGTAGGTCGACTAGTCGGCGTATGGCGAACGGGGATGTCCGAATTCGCAAGGTGAGCAAGCACTCCTACATGAAGGGAACACGCAGAGGGACCAAGGACAAGTGCTCAAGTGCACATTGCAGTGTAATCAAACGTCCCAGGTTTGAAGACATGTGCGGGTTTATTCGATGTGAATTATATTGTTTGGTCCACAGTGGCTGCCAGGGTCATACTGTATCCCGTAGAAAGAAAGTTACAAGGTGTCACAAGGATTCAAACGAACAGGGAAACGTGGAATATCGCCAGTGATCTTTACCGCCACGCTTGTTTTTATAGTACGTCAGCGCAGGAGAAAACCTGCATCCGAGAAATAAGAGATGATGCAGTATTTTCCGGGAACACCTTCGCTCAGGTAAATAAATTATACACACTAGAATGACTTCATATACATGGTTGTCTTCTTCGGTACACCACGTTCTACGTATGGGGTGAAAGTGCAAATAAAATTCCCATCTTCCGAGACAAATTGCTTCATGGTTTTGTTTTTCACTTTCTTGTTGTGACCTATTATTTTGTCTTGCTCAACAACCGTGAAATGCCAATTAAGACTTAATTCTAACATTGAGAAGAACAAAAATACAGTATAAATCAGAACTGGAGTTCTTAACTCCTGCTCTTTATTTCCGGTAAACGATTCTGCAGGCAAAATTTGCCGTTTTTTTAAGGAGCAGACGTTAGTCTCGCGACTTGTATGCGCTTTATAAGCACTACGGACTAATAGATGTTATTTTTACTGTGCGGGCACCAGATTTCATATATGCGCTGAAGTGGAAGTGCTGGGACGGTATTTTAGCTTTAGCATCCAATTTGAGACTGATGTATGCTACATTTTAAAATTGCATAGTAACATTGCGAACTACTTTATTTAACGTTTTGAATTCATCAAACAATATTCCCTATGTTGAACTTAGTTTCATAGCATGTTTTATGGTACTATACAATATTTCAAATAGCAGGTAATGAACAATGTATAGGCAAATGTTACATCAGCAATCTTACATGAATAGCGACACTTTCTGTATTATACGTATTAATTATGTCCCGAAACGAAGATGAGTGGGAGTCAGCAGCCGTTTGCCATGTTGTAGACAAAAATGCCTGTTTCATCATAATCACTTCCGAAATTAATTATGTTACCAAAAATTCACTCTTTCCATCAAAAAAGTAGTTTTAAAAATTGGGAAATTAGGAAAGCGGACTCAAAGCTCCTCGAAGCAAGAGCCGAAAAATCCTCAGGCAAGCAAGAGGATTCGAGGCCCTTAGCAGAATGAGTCACTTAATCCTCATATCAGTAAAAGAGGATTAGAGATTCTGAGCCAGGCCCAGCGGACCAGAGTTTATCAGAGGACCTGTTACCTTACCCTCGACAGCCATTCTACATCTACCACATCCCCACCCTCCTGCCACCGCCCCTCACCGCCCTATATCCCCTTTCCAACCACCACCCCTTAGCAATATTTATAAGAATTTTTAAAAAAATCTAAAACAAATTCTAAAAAATCGAAGAACATGTAGTGCTACCATTCTCATCAGATACTTGATCACTGTATTAATGTTAATTTTCATCAATGCTGTCTTCATGGTCACCTTCACCTCCTGTTTTGTATTCTTTATTAAATTTGCTTTTTTTTTGTAGCAGAAGCTGTATGGTCATTAATATTTAGAGCCGACGACCGTTTATTTTGAAGTTCGTCGACTTCAAGCGCAAGTCTTGCAAGCGTTCGTTCCAAAGAAATCGGCTCTACTACATTCATTCCATCTTTAGCAGTAACTGTCTCATCATAATCGCCGGCCGAACCGGTGCCCATCGCTGCAACAAGAGGTATTGGCGACACCACTTGCTGACTTCCTGTAGACTAATCCTTGTTGATCTCGGTACGTTCTTTAAATGTATCGCCGTGCATAAACTGCATGGGACCAATGTACTAATGTGCTTCATTGCACGTAGACTAATCCTTGTTGATCTCGGTACGTTCTTTCAATGTATCGCCGTGCATAAACTGCACGGGACTAATGTGCTTCATTGCACGTAGACTAATCCTTGTTGATCTCGGTACGTTCTTTCAATGTATCGCCGTGCATAAACTGCACGGGACTAATGTGCTTCATTGCACGTAGACTAATCCTTGTTGATCTCGGTACGTTCTTTCAATGTATCGCCGTGCATAAACTGCACGGGACCAATGTGCTTCATTGCAGGTAGACTAATCCTTGTTGATCTCGGTACGTTCTTTCAATGTATCGCCGTGCATAAACTGCACGGGACCAATGTGCTTCATTGCAGGTAGACTAATCCTTGTTGATCTCGGTACGTTCTTTCAATGTATCGCCGTGCATAAACTGCACGGGACCAATGTGCTTCATTGCAGGTAGACTAATCCTTGTTGATCTCGGTACGTTCTTTCAATGTATCGCCGTGCATAAACTGCACGGGACCAATGTACTAATGTGCTTCATTGCAGGTAGACTAATCCTTGTTGACCTCGGTACGTTCTTTCAATGTATCGCCGTGCATAAACTGCACGGGACCAATGTGCTTCATTGCAGGTAGACTAATCCTTGTTGATCTCGGTACGTTCTTTCAATGTATCGCCGTGCATAAACTGCACGGGACCAATGTACTAATGTGCTTCATTGCAGGTAGACTAATCCTTGTTGATCTTGGTACGTTCTTTCAATGTATCGCCGTGCATAAACTGCACGGGACCAATGTACTAATGTGCTTCATTGCACGTAGACTAATCCTTGTTGATCTCGGTACGTTCTTTCAATGTATCGCCGTGCATAAACTGCACGGGACCAATGTACTAATGTGCTTCATTGCACGTAGACTAATCCTTGTTGATCTCGGTACGTTCTTTCAATGTATCGCCGTGCATAAACTGCACGGGACCAATGTACTAATGTGCTTCATTGCACGTAGACTAATCCTTGTTGATCTCGGTACGTTCTTTCAATGTATCGCCGTGCATAAACTGCACGGGACTAATGTGCTTCATTGCACGTAGACTAATCCTTGTTGATCTCGGTACGTTCTTTCAATGTATCGCCGTGCATAAACTGCACGGGACCAATGTACTAATGTGCTTCATTGCACGTAGACTAATCCTTGTTGATCTCGGTACGTTCTTTCAATGTATCGCCGTGCATAAACTGCACGGGACTAATGTGCTTCATTGCACGTAGACTAATCCTTGTTGATCTCGGTACGTTCTTTCAATGTATCGCCGTGCATAAACTGCACGGGACTAATGTGCTTCATTGCACGTAGACTAATCCTTGTTGATCTCGGTACGTTCTTTCAATGTATCGCCGTGCATAAACTGCATGGGACCAATGTACTAATGCGCTTCATTGCACGAAAAGGATTCTTCGTACAGACGGTTCTCTCATGCCGACGAGCATTGTGACCATAGCCGAATACTCGACCACAGAATCGGCACTGACGACAGCCAGGTAGCGATGATGTAAGTCGCGGCTCCATGATCGTCGAGGTCAAAGGTAGGGCTTCGTATTCGCAGTTCACCTTCGTGGTATGATGAGAGAGCGCTTCAAAATCGATGTTCACCTCACGGTGTGAGAACAACTGTAATTTTTTTATATAAATGCGATTCTCTTTACTGTAAAGAGCATAGGTTGTACCCACAAAAGGTACTTCTACCTTAAAATTTATATTTTTAAAAAATGTGGGAGCACTCTGAGGAACGCCACACAATCATTCGCCCCAGAAGAAAACACTCGGATACTTACATAAGAGTATGTTATTTTAATATGCTCAGAGGCATATGTATATATAAATGTAACATTTCTTTAAATGTATTTTATTCATAATTATCTTTATTTATATATAATATGTTGGGTTTTACTAGAAAAGAGAAGAAAAGAGCAACAGACATCAGATCAGCTACTAAAGTCAGACATCTTGGAGAAGACAGCCACCTTGAAGTGACAATGGGCCGGCCATGTTCCTCGGATGAAAGATGGACAAAAACTGTGTTCGAATGGAGTCCACGAAATCATCGGAGACAGAGGAAGACGACCAGACCCTTGGGACAAAGATTGCTGGAAGTTTACTGGCAGAGAATCGCCCAAGACCGTTCTATCTGGAGAAGACTATTGAAATTCTACTTGAATTCCTAACTCTAAGAGGCCACATTATTTCATGATTTAAATGGCTGATGATCATATATATATCATACATACATACATACATACATACACACACACACACACACACTTATGTGATGGTATCTGCGACCATTGGCATCTCCGCCACTATTTCCGCTTGCTACCCCGTTGGGAATCAAACCCTTTTCGCTTTGGTGGGAGGCGAGTAGTCTAACCACTACTCCACCGCGATCCCTGAATTGGAACTCCTTAATATATTTCGATGGGGTATATTTTAATGGCTATTAAATATGAATTTGCAAAACCTTCACGTAAAGCAATAGTTAATACAGCGTATTATTTTGAATAAATATTTGTTGATGGATTTTCAATTAATAGTGTATGGAAACCACAGGACCCGTATAAACGTACAAGTAGACTATTGTTTTATATGTTATTAAATATAATTATATTTAACCTCATTAACAAAATTAAAACAAAAACTCTTGCTTTAATTTAACTGGATTTCGTCTTCTTGAAATATTATGTTAGGAATTTTTTTCCCAAGATATATACAATATACAATTAAAAAATATAGGTGTAATTTTAAGAGAACTATTTAACTTATTTACTTGTGTTGTGTTTCATGTCCCTAATTTTTCGCATTAGCCATTTTTAAATTGAGAACTATAGACCGTATCGATTATTATTGTGTATGATAGTTACCAGCGTTCCACTTTCCTATCACTAAATATAATCCCATCAGAGGATGTCTAAGTACACAGTAGAATGTTGTGTGTATTTATTTGTACTATGAATGCTTTGGAAACTAGGTACAAAAAATATTTTTCTAACGTTACAAATACATTAGAGTACATTTTACAAAAGGTTTGTGTGGAACATGTAGAACTAATGTTGAATTTTCAACACCAAGTGGTGTTGTAGTATTAAAGTTTATTACAAACATGTGCCATACATCAACGCTTTTAAAATATACAATATTTCAGCTGTAGAGCTAAAAGATTGTTTGGCTACTAGTATCCAAATAATGGTTTGTAAGAAGCACAGAAAATTTTACTGTGTGTAGTATATTCGCGGTTTCTTCGGTTGTTTCCTGAATATGTCATGTAACACAAGTATTGTGTGTGTGTGTGCGCGCGCGCGTGTGTGTTTTAGCATAAATGTCCACTTTTGGTTAAATTGAGCTTGTATTTATGTTTCATCTATAAATTATATTTCATTTATAGTTATTGGGAATAAATACAGCGAGGTAATAGGTTATCTCATGTAACCTATTATGTAACTGAGTGCGCACGGAATGCAGTGCTTTGTCCCTTCTGTGTAGTTTTCTGGACTCAGTTAAGCTTCGTCTGGATAAGGCGGAGGAATATCCTGGAAGTAGATCTTTATCAGTGCTTCAGAAAAGTTGGAAGTAACTTTGAATGGATTATAGTGCAAATTATTATTATTATTGTTATTTTATTTATTTATTTTTATTTATTTATTTATTTATTTTTTTTTTTTTTCGGAAATTTTCTCACTGCGAGGCTTTCCCATAGCCCTCAGAGGAGTTCACGAGCCAAGATAGCAGTACTAATAGTAGTAGTAATAATAATAATAATTGTATTTATTTATATTTTTTATTAACAGACCTAGCAATAATAATGACAGTAATAATATAAATTTGAATGTATTTTATGGTTTCGTGGAACGATACTTTGATAACTTAATTGAAATGCAAAATCATCCTTTAAAAAAAACTTACTCTTGGTGTTTTTTATGCGTAAATATGAGAGCGTTTCCTTTAGTTGGACCCATCCCAGCCCCCTCTGGGGGTGATTTCGGGAAGCAATGGTAAAGTGAACCCAGGGCCTTTCGAATGCGCGCCTAGTGGTTTACCGATACGCCACACAGTGGACTGAATTCAACCATCATACTGGCAAAAATCGAAAAAATCGAACACTTTTTTATTTTGAACTGAAATAATTATATATTCTGCACGATGCATTCTAAATGTTAGACAAAAAATGCATAATTTTGGTGAATTAGTAAGCTCACGGTGTTTACGAAACGTTACTAATTTGCGGAGAGTCGACAACATTAGTTTCTTTCACGTGAGAATTTAGCTGTTTCTGGAAGTCGTCGTAGTAATTTTATCTTTGGTACTTTCAAAAACTACATTGAATTAATCATGAAACCGTATTTTAAAATTTAGTAATTTATCGATAGTAAAATAGAAATAAATTATTCTATCATTGTTTCTTTACATTTCGATGTATATGAAGTCGTACAATTCGGTCGTACAGTTCGAGAATCACCGAGGCTCGCAGAGTTTTTCAGCTTATAATGTAAATAAAACATCAGAGAATCAAGGGATGTAACATTTGGTTGCGTCAAACTGCAGCTTGGAGATCTCTATTATGCTGTACTTGTGGATGTATCATTTCAGGTGATTATCCTTCTGTTTATTTTTCTTACTCATTCATTTCTAGCGTACCTAGATTTAATGATTTCGTAACTAGTAATATGGTATCCTCGAAAAACTAGTATAAAAATTGTATTCAATAACTTCGATAATTTGAATAATATTTACGTAACTCCACATTTTGAAAGAAGTTATAATAAATTTAAAGGATTTTGAGGAATTCTATGCTCGTGCTATGGAAAATTATGGTTTACATGGGCACAAAGACTCATTGAAGTCAAAGTTGAAAAAGTCTATCATAATGTTATATTAAGGTGGAAGAAGTATTGTCCCAGATGGAAAACGTTATAACAAAAGTATTATAAATGGCTTGATAACGTTGTGAATTTGATTGAACATACGGCTTCAATCCCTGGACAGAGTGAAGCAAAAAAAATAAACATAGAAAAAAAAGTGGTTGGCCACAAAAATTATACATTGAGGCGAGCGGGCGTACCAAAGAAAGGATCATAAAACGTGCATCTGACGCTGTTACTACTCCTAAAGCAATCATAACTCTCTCTCTTCTCGTCTAAGAGGCAAAGGCAATAGAGCTGGAGTGTCTGAAGTAAAATATGTGGCTGGTAGTACACCCACATCTTAAAAAAAAGATTTACTTCGGAAACTAACGACAGCGACACATGAAAAATGACGCGTTCCTTATTCTCCCGAAGAAGCGTTTTCTCTACTAATTGAAGCCAAATTGTCAAAGCAATCGTACAATTCAATTAAGACTGTCATAAAAGAAGCGAAATGCGGATTTTTTTACAGCACCCATTCGAATTTGGCCGAAGCAGAGAAGCTATGCTATCCAGGCAATATTCAGTGCTCAGAAATTGGTTGTGAGGTTCCATTGGAAGATTTACTTGAGCATATACTGATACGAATATTACAGACGTTGGACATCCAGCATTACATTGCTTTGTAAGTGGGGTTTCGACGGGTCATCTCGGCGACATCATACAAGCAGGCTTGGGAAGAGAATATGCAGACTAGTGACGAAAGTGTATTTCTTAGTTCTTTAGTCCAACTACTGGTTTTCAATGATTGATGGCGAAATTCTCAGTGCCTTGACTGGCACATCTACATTGCGGTGTCCTATTTGTAAGCAGACTGCGAAAGGCTCTTCTTCATGGACAGTTCCAAAACCCATAACGAAGATGACCTTAAATATGGGATATCATCGCTGCATGCCTACATCAGATTTTCGGAATTCATCTTGGCGATTTCCTACAGATGAGGTAAGTATTTAAATAGTGTTATAATGAATTATGACTCTTTTGTGGGTACAAAATTCCGACTCTACGTCTTTTGAAGGTTCTGAATCAAAAATGCGCGACGACAAAAATAATCCAGCGCAAGCGCGTTGTTTTACAGGAGTTGAAGATATTAATTCACATTAATCCCGATCCCCCAAGATAAGGATTTGGCTCCACCACTGACAGAAACTCTCCACGAAGGTATTTTATGATCAAGCTACAGCTTCCAAAGAAACTGGGGTTGACCAGGAATTTATAAAATACTTTCCTGTCATTTTATTGGTTCTGGATAGTGGTCACTAGGTCATAATTGAAAATGTTGTTTCTTAATGTAAAAAATATATATTTTTTACACTATACGAAAATGTACAGTTGGTATGACCTAACACCGACTTTGCATAAAGTATTACTGCATAGTGCAGTTATTAAAAAACATTATTTGTCCAATGAGCCATTTGTCTGAAGAGGCTCATGAAGCAAGAAATAAAGTTGTCAGAAATTATCGCGAGTTCTTCTGCGGGAAATCAACTAGAAGTTCAAATATCTAGGATAAGTTTTGTTGGCTTTTATCATTATCATATCCGGTAATTTCATCTGTGCGCAAATTACCGACAAAGAATGTTCGAGAACTTCACCCTGAAATTCGAAGCGACTTATAATATTTACTCATTTCCGATGAATCTGTAGTTGACAGTGAATATGATGACGAAACTGACATGGAAGACAGCAATAAAGTCTCATCGTCTGGTACAGTTTATTTTTTTAAATTATCGTGTAGATTTTTTTCCCTTTTTGTATCACTGAAATGTTTGTATCACAATTATGAATTCACACAATGGAAAGTGCATAAATTTCAATACATTTTCATAAGTAGTTAATTAATTACAAAGTTTAAAATTGTGCCTCATGCAAATACAGATATACATTTAAATAATTTATGCAAGAAAAGGTAATACGTATATCACATGTCAAAACTAGCATATGTTAGTTGTTAAACGAGATATTTATAGCTCGTTTTTTCAACATATACATACAAAAATAAATAAATTGTGAAAGATTACATTAAATAATAAATATAGAAAGTTAAATATCACGACACAAAGAGTGGACACTGTTGATGAATTATTGCGGTGCACCTCATGATAACCCCAATTCTGAACGGTTTGGTTTTCCGAAGATTCTGTATTATATTTTTTATCGGTTACTAGATGATAATATTAATTTTATTATGTGATTCCATGAAGTTGCAACAGATTGTAGGGAAATCCCCTATATTAATTTCTAATCCCACCTCCTTCCCCACAAATGCCAACCTCTTTAGAATCTACTCAAAATTGTGATTTCAGTTGTTTTTAAATCACGAGACGTATAGCGGTGGTAAATATGAAGCAGTTATTGCAATTGGGAGTGTCAGGAAGGATTTTTGGCACCATGAAAAGTGAATACAGCCAACTGTGCTCCAACGTGTTCGCAAGAGCAGGGGGGGGGGGGTAGAGGTAGAAGCCTGTAGAGGCTGTTTACGATAAAATGAGCACTTTTTAAATCAACACTTGGAAAAAGTTACTGCTTCTGCCTGCATACATTTTAACGGGTGCACTGAGTGACATGTGCCCAGTAAAGTTGGCAACAATGTAGGGAAAGTAGTTCCATATTTTAACGCCGAATAAAACGTGTTAGATAACCATTTATAATCACTTAATTAATTATTTCGATTCCTTGTTTTTTTCTAATGCATCGAAGTGTAAAAAAGAGCAGATTCGTCAAATTTTCCTTAACTAATAATTTTCCAGTTTCATTTGACCGACGAATGAATAAAGTGATGAGGCCCACGGCAACATTAATTTTACATAAGGCGGAAGAATACACAACGTGCATACGAGTACATCATTAACAGGGCTTTCAAAAGCGGAAGCCTGGCGACCGTTAGAACTCAGCTTGAGCAAAGGCAACGATAAGAAGTACGCAACTGGTGAGGTGGAATATACATGTTTCTCAACACATGTATATAACTATATATATATA
The DNA here is from genome assembly GCA_029891345.1 of Dryococelus australis. Taxonomy (NCBI): domain Eukaryota; kingdom Metazoa; phylum Arthropoda; class Insecta; order Phasmatodea; family Phasmatidae; genus Dryococelus; species Dryococelus australis. The sequence goes on from CM056994.1 coordinate 353,093,042, forward strand.
ATATATATAGCATTTAGTCTCCCTCTTGCGACCCGGCACAAGCTTTCATATATTCTCCGCGCAGAGTAGGTACTGTAGCATAGGCATCGTGTGTTTTTTTTGGGGGGGGGGGGAGTCAAAGAGGTGATTACCCTTCCACTTTTCAGTCTGCAGGGGCGTCGGCCTCCTGTCTTGATAAATAGGGGGTAGCTCACTGCTGGAATTTGTATTACGTATTTCTAAGTTATTGTGGACTGCTTGCCTCATTCTCTTCGAAATATGCACATCTTGTTTAACCTATGGGTCCTACAGAACCAAAAAAAAAAAAAAAAATGTGTCTAGTTGAAATTATATTATTTAAAATATTTAACATCTTGGTCCACGTGAAATAAGCGTGACATACGTGCATAACCGCGTGCACAAACATAATACAATATTGGAGAGATACAGAGAGACAGTTAAAGAAAAAGGGGGGGGGGGGGTGGCTATAGAAATATATGGTATAAATAAACATGGGTACTGTTGCAGGAAGTTCCATTCTTGGGACCCCCTTCCTGGAAACAAGTCGGCGTATATATGAATAAGCGTCAAGAGTCCCTCAAATCTCGAAATTTTCTATTAAATTTTTTAAATCAACTTTCTTAACAGGACATTAGAAATCAAATATTGACATGGATTTGAAGACTACTTAACAGAATCTTTAAAGTTTGTACACTGTTTCAGATGTATCAATATTTACCTATATGGGGCGTAGGTACATTGTTAAATGGCGGGTGAACGTTTCAGATGTGAAACGAACCACGTGAAAAAAAAAAAGTTTTATTTCAAATTAATAATTGAGATATCCCATGTGCCTTATCGGAATTGGTGTTGTAAAATATTGAATCTGGAAGTTAATAAGTTATGGAAGACTATAATGTAAATGCGAGATGGCGGGAATATCTTTGCTTTAAGAGTGGGACGTCCCCCCGTGGGAACCTCGCGTCCAAGGTCAAGAAGCGAGGGCGCGATACGGGCGACACTAACACGCACTTCTAGCGACTCATCGCCCCTACGCTCAAGGCGTGCAGTGTTTCCGTCGTGACGCTGTAATGTACAAATTAGATCTGTAACAGTGGGGTTTTATTACACGCGTTGAAAGGCCACAGATTAAACTATGCCCGTAACTTATCTCTTGCGGCTTAAAGAAACTGCATACACGAGCTTTGAAAATGCGATATTTGACCATTTTCACGAATTTTTTTTCTCCAGGAATACACCCTAGGGCCATAGATAATTTTTTTTTTTTTTTTCCCCTGAAAAGTGGTATTTGCAGAACATTTATTTACCGAGATACGCGTATTCGCGCAAACAACTATTTCACAGAAAATGCGGGGGTCCATCCCACTCTTAAGTGTTTTATTTTTTTTTTTTACATGGCCAGTCGTAGGTTGTGGCAAGTATGCGTGACTTTCCAGCCCTATAACTGTACCCTTTCATTGTGCCTCAGTGCTCCTGTCTTGCTCGTTACGTGAGCAGGAGGGCGCCAAGCTATATTCGCAGTCCGCCGACCAGCACGGGTATAGGCTGTTCACGGTAAACTAAGCCCTTTTAAGGCCCTTCTAAAGTTTCCCTATCATTCAATTTCCATCTTTGTGCTGCTCTTTAATATAAACATTTCAACGTAATCAATAAACACAGAGTATATATTTCACCACCATCAAAATGTAACGCCTGAGGCTGCAATAACATATATCTATTAGTGGTTAATTCGTGTTGGGAGGGCCACTTTACCGCGGAAAGTCCCCGGGACGCGGCTAGGCTGGGGGTAGAGGTCTCACGGACATGGCAGGCAGGAAAGAGTGCACGCTCTCGGTTCCACGTGACCGCGTTAATAGTCCGGGCTTTCGGTCTTGACCTTGCCGGGGCGGTCCCTGGCCTTGTCCGGCCGACCGCAGTTACTTGGCCGCTCTCTTCCTCTCCCCCCCCCCCCCCTCCCGGCAAACAATAAACCAGCAGTTCATTCCCCGCGTCTAGCCTCCTCCGCTGCTTGCAGAAGATTCCAAGCTTTGGCGATGTTCTCCATCAATCGTTATTTTGAGTTGAGAGGTTTCGGTCGGGTAATATGGATAAAATATGGATATATAGTTAATATATTGTAGATGTATTAAGACAATGTAAATGTATTAATTAATACAGATAAATTGATAAAAATATTTTATTTTTTTATAATTTTTATTTATATTATTTGATTGTTTCGCAAAGAAGAATTTTATATACATATAAAATTCCTACCGAGTAGCAAGGTGTTGAATGCCGTACAGTTGGGCAAAACGCCCATTTTCCCGGAGAAAACCTCTGGTATTGTATAGTAGAAATGAAAATTAGATTTCTCCTTTTCTCTCGAAATTTAACACTGTTTTTACGACAGATGTATATGCCCACAACAGACTTTGTATCGATGATGTACAAGTTTCCAGAATTTTCGGGAAAAGTGTTATCAGCCCCTTGAAAAGTATTTACTAATGTTTGGATGTTTCCCTTAAACTTTGCTATGAAATGGTTAGCCTGTTCATGGCGAGTGATGTTGCTTTCGCCTTTTTTGATGATACTCCGTTAAAATTCTTCCAAAATCTTGGCGATTTTGGGGCCTGCCACTATGAACCTACGCAGTATACCTGGGTTCTCTGCGAGTCCTAATATTCTTCCCGCACTCTTCAACATAACATGTATTTGCTCATGAGCATGATCTAATACAATTGCAGAGAATTGTCGTATTGTCTTCCAGTCCCGGATATGGACAGTGAGACACCTAGCATGGTGTGTATGATCAAGCGCAAAAAAAAAAAACCCCAGGGTGCCAGGCGAATAAGAGTTCGCGTAAATCTGAAAATTAGCTTCCCTGATGGATAGCAACAGCGTCAAAATACAAAACTCTCTCTTGAGCACAATGTCCCAACACTGGAACATAGGGCGCTCAGCTCCCATCTTGGTATGCCAATCGGAGAATAACAAAGTGAGATCTGCACCATTTTCTTTGTGCGCTTCGTGAGCTAACTCTTAGAGGATATGTATGGCTGTAGCTGATACTTCGTGAGCATATCGGGAAATCTTTATACGAGAGGCTTTCAGTACAGAATCTGCCTTTCCTCGAGTAGTGTGACTCCAGCATCAACTTCCCTGGAGCCACTTGCGCTCCATCCTTAAAGCAATGAGTTCAATGTGCAAACGACCCATTGTATAGGCTGTTCTCGCTAAAATGAGCACTTTTGAAAGCCTTGCTTAAGATCTACTTGTATACACGCTGTGTGTTCTTCGCCTTATGTAAAATTATCGTCATGGGCGTCAACACTTTATCCATGCGTCGGTCAAGTGAAACTGTGAAATTATTAGGAAAGTAAATATTGTTCAAATACCCTCATTTTTAAACTTCGATGCATAAAAAAAATACAGTAAGCAAGAGAAATAGTTATCACACATGGTTACCTAACACTATTTATTCGACGTTAATATATGGAACTACATTCTCCTCCATCGTTGCCAACTTTACTGAACACAAGTCACTCAATGCGCCCATTAAAATATATGCAGGTAGGGGCAGTGACTTTCTCCTAAGGTTGATTGCAAAAGTGCTCGTTTTATGGTGAACAGCCTTAAATAAAGAATATCTCCTCGCCATGGGTATCAAGCACTGTGGACTGGAGCTTCTTTAGGAGAGCATATAGTGAAGCATCTGCTAGTAAAAGTGGTCTCTCTCCTGGGTTGAAGTGCTCCACCACTGCCTTCACTACATTCGTGGTCTGGAGCATAATGCATGACAAGACTGAGATTTCTAGTTGAACAAGGGCATAACAACTTCCATTGGAGTGATTAGTTCATCACATTCACGACTGTCTGCTGTGTTAAAAGCAGCCCAACTCTGGCGTGCATCAGGCATTGCTACTGAAAGATGATCTAGCCATTTATTGAGCTACTGGATCTGTGTCTTGAGGTACTTCTACGAAACAATGAGGCACATTGGCGTACGGTGGGCGGTATATGCTGAACTCTTCTGTTTACTTTATCTGATTTTGGTGTACTAAGAGTAACGCGTTAATATAGCCAATCAAGAAAGGCAAACAACCAGGCAGTGTTTTCAAATATAACTTGCTTGGAAATCTTTTCGCGAAATTTCGCTGTGCCCCTTCTGCAAAAGACATTGGGCCTACATAATTACATATTACACACTATAGTACTTAAATGACGATGCACTCATTTTTCTGACAAATTTTTTGTTAGCAGATTTACAGTTCTTAAAAAAGATGTGGATATTCATATACTTAGTTATGTACACATACTCTAGAAATAATTATTCAAAACAACAGACAATATAATTTTGGTACATATATAGATATGTGTCTACTGTACACTTAAACTTTGGTAATTATAGCAGCGAAGCATTTAAAAATTACAAGTCACCTAAATATCAATACATATATTTTAGGTCATACACATGAGCTATATAAAACGGCAAACGGTATAATATATATTTAAAACTACAATTTGTCAGGCTTTCTAATAGTAGTTATGATGTAGGCTTAATTGTTTTTTCCATCGGCCTAGAATGATTAAAAACTAACTGTGGATGTTCGAAGGAGAGGATGAAAATTTCCGAATAGCTGTAAAAACAGAGATGATTTGCGTAGTGTTGTTCCACGATGTTCTACTTCCTGTTATTGGTTGTTCACGGTAAAGTCAGAGCTTTCTAAAGCCCTGCATAGTTTATACTGTCACCTCATTGTGTATTCTTATTCATCATCAACATAAACAACATCATGTGATATGTTTAGATAAGATGTTTATAAGTCCGCTGTATTTACACAGTATATAAAAAGGAACGTGTAATAACAAACGACGACACTTAACAACCAACAACAATACCTAAGTACTTTCAAGTGACGTGCGTCATTTTATTCCTGCAAAAGGTTACAAAATTCTATCTCCTGGTGATATTAATTATAATAGCAAAAATGTTTGCGGGCGTATCAAAATTCTCACTTAAATGGCGTATGCCGTATTTAAGGAATGCCTTGAAAATGAGTAGTGTAATATTAATGGCCTGGTATACAAGCAAACAGCTGCCCTGCCGTGACTGTTCGACTGAGGAAACACGGCTCAATAGAAGGGATGAAGAATTTTATTGTGCCAGTAGTAAGGCGAACTACATTTCCTAATTGGAACTATTTCCCTTAATTCACAGCTTACCTCGCGTCATTTCTTGCTGCACTTCAAAATGTTTATTTACTGTTACAGGCAGTAATTTTTTTAAAGATCGACACTTTGTCATGAAGTCTTGCAAAACTCTAGCGACCCTTCCCGGCTTCGTGCGGGTGCGATTTACAAATATGGCGTTGTTTAAAAATGGCTACTGTGTCATCCTTAAAAGATACACACATGCTGTCGCGGAGTTTTTTTTGTAGACCTTTTTGAGATCCACAATTCTGTAGCACATTAATTTGGTGTATATCTTGTGGTTTAGTCAGCGTAAGCCATGTAAGCGCCCGAAAAGCGGCTTTTTTGACTTGATTAGAAAACGTCGAATTTCTCTACTTCCCTTACATTAAATATGGATGTACTATATACATAAATCTTCCTCCGGAAATGTTCTAAATGATGGTGAAAACAGCGTAAAAATCCGTCAAGCAATTATAGAAGCCTTATCCGAATATACACACACACACGCACACACGCGCACACGCACACACGCGCACGCGCACGCGCACACGCACACGCACACACACACGGCCGGGCGACTTTGTTTTATACCTACTATGTATAGATTTGATTGTATTTGATCAAAATTTACACACAGTGGCATACGTGTAATACAAACTGCACCTGCTCAAAAAGTCTTTAAGAAATCTTGTGCTATGACGTGTTATCCTTCCGTGGTTAAGATGGCGGGTCCCTTGACAAACTGCGTTACACTTCGTTTTTGTATTATAAAACAAGTTGTACATTTTGACGAATTCTTTTAGCAGATTTCGTCTGATATTTCGCCAGTTTTCTTTTTTCGCTCAAAAAAACGTTCCGGGTTACGTATCGGCACAGAACGTGTGCGTCGAGGGTCCGCGAGTTCTGGCAACAGACATTCCGTGTGCAATGGAGTAGATTTTTTCCAACATTTCTTTTGCCGAGAAATCGTCGTCCCGCTCTATTCTTTCGTAATACACTAATGGCGGACTGGGTGTCCACGCGGCAAACGCGCAGTTCAACCTTCGGGTAAATATGAAGGTGGCCTTGACGTGGATAATAGTTATGGCACTTGTTTACCCACCCCCCCCCCCCCGCATATTTCTTATCTTTTCCAACGTTCCATAACGTCATCTTCTGTTTCAAAGCATTTCTCAGTAAAAGTGAATGTTAATGTACAGTGAGCCAATTAAATTAATGTAGAAATATCGTGAGAACTACAGGGGAGAATATAGATTTCATGATTTCTTAGTGGGGGTTATTGGCAGGATAATACGTTATTAAAACAAGTAAATATTTAGTAACTCCTTAAAAATATATTGACTTATATGCTTAAGTAATGGAAAATATTTAGGTCACTCGGCTGTGGACATTGGATTCTTAAACTGCGTTAGTAAATTAATTTTAACTTAATGTTCAACGCACGCGGACGACGAAATGAATCGTTGTTTAGCTACCTGGTTGCTGTCACTCTATCAGATAGCTGAGAATACAATTCCATAATTTAATAAACTGGGAACATTTGAAGAGGTGTGCATGAAAACGAGTGTTTGGAAAAGGAAATTACATGGGTTTAGCTTATAATGATGGTATTAATTTTGAACGTGAAGCAGAGATATTTTATCATTTATAATAATTACTGCCAAAAGAAAGTGAGGGCGGTTCGGGCATTTAGTTGGGGGGGGGAGGTGGTAGCATTTCCCACTTGGCTGGAAGAAGTGGAGTTTTAATGTTTTTAATATTTTGTACCTATGACTAGAGAGGATTTATGCTATTATGAGGGAAGAACTGGAGTTAATTTATGAAGATATAACAGATATTTAATACACTTTCTAGTAGTTACAGGAAATATAAGGTATTGGCGAGGAAGGTCATAATAAATTAAAAGTTATTGCTAACCTGAATGATATCGTTGCCGTAGGCTGTGTGTTGATTCGGAAAGCAACGAGCCGGCATGCCAAGCTGCATCTTGATGGCTTCATCTCGGCGTGGGTCCTCAGACAGACTGACAGGCACTCTGTATAAAGTGCTGCCAAGTATTGTGTAATCTCTGGTGGCTCAAGTGTCCCAAATACTGTGTCGCAGGGAGGGGTGCTTCGCTGATATGCAACTGTTATTGTTGAAATGTGTTTTGTATTATTCGTCTGGCCTGGATACAGGCGCGTCGCTGCAGTTAGCTGTGGCCCTTCTACCTCTAATGGGTCACGCATTCAATTACAAAGGGGAAGGCGTAGTTCATTGAGTACGAGCTCTCTTATCGAACGCCACAATTTATTACAATCACAAATTGATACAAATGAGAAATGAAATGTACACTGTTAAAAAAAAATTTCCTTCATTTTACGGAAAAGTGCTGGTAAAAATTTACCCAGAAGTGTCCGTAAACTCTCCGTAAAATTACGGACACGTCGATTTTCAGAAACGGACTTTCCGTAAATTTCCAAGTTAGTTTTCTGTACTTTCCGTTTAAAATAAAAAGAGATAGTGAAAATGTCTTTAATTTTCGTTATGTAGGTGTTCTACAGTGTATCAAAATTGTATTTAAAAAGTTAAAATATTTTATACATAGGCGAGGTTTGATCCGTAGTCAAAAAATGACAAGTCCATGACTCTAACCATTCAACTAAAACTCTCACTTGCAAATTGTGGTATAACTTTTATATTTGTATTCAAAATAAAAAAAGCAAAAATTCAATTTATTTAATTTAGTGTATTTTTAGTGTCGCCAAATGTTACAGACGCCTGATGCTATTTTTTAATGTTTGAAAGAATGCATCATAGTCGCGTGGATAACCTTAACTGCTGCCGCAGAAACGACAATTTTCTTGATACAGTGGCGAAGATAGCTTCGTGTATAATCGGCATTGTTCGTGCCCGTAACTCGAAGCCAAAGGGAATACGGAGACTTTCCGTATTTTCTATTGACGGACTTAACTCCGTTTTTCGTCATTACGGATTGCCTTTCCGTATATGCACTGAACATATCCGTAAAAACATTCCGTAAATATACGGAGATTTCTAACAGCGTAAGTTACTTAACCGAGCTGATTCTACGTAATAACGAGTCCGAAGACTTAATCCAATTAATAAGTGCTGACTCGGACGACGTTTACTTTAAGGTCGCGCTAGCCTTTGCCTAGCGTTACTCGTGACGTGTGACGCGCTAACGGAATCGAAGGCGACGTCGTGCTCGGCCTGTCTCTGGAGTCGAACTCGGTCCGCTAGACTGGCGGACCTCGTGGCGGCTCTCTCTCTAGCGCCTTGTTTAGGACGCCGAACGCCCTCCTGTTGCCACAGCTGCCGATGCCTTGGCCGACATCCTCCCATCCCCAGCGGTCAGCGCGGCCCAGCACCCTCAGCTGGTGCTGCTCACAGCAAGTTGCTAGTCTTGTCCGTACTTACTGAATATTACCAAGGTCCGCTGCCCCATGACACCCACCCACATAACTTAATCATATTCGCGCATTATCTCTTGGCGTTTCTGTATTATTTTCTATTCCATACGCTATATCACTGAATTCCTCTTTGTACGTACTTTCAGATCCCGTTGAAATAAATGTGTGTTTTTCAGGGGAAATCCATACGTGGTTTAATTATTTCTGCCCGTACATGTGTTACTAATAGTCCGTTTGCGGCAAATTACTTGTCTCCGTAATTAATTTCGTTTAGGGAAAACCGCATTTCGTGATCTGCAATCGTTCGGGAAATTTTGGGGGTGTCCACGTTAGGCGAACCAGCCTGTAATACACACACATATATCACATATGTATATATATACACACACACAAGAAATAATGAGACAGGCATGGCATAGTTCAAACAGCAAGGGGGAGATAGGCCGCAAATAATGTGTGGTAGTAAAAAAAAATGTTCTAAACATGAAACATCATTGCAGGTAGTTTGTAAAATCTCGAGGTTTCATATACTGAAACATAATCTTAAGCCATGTTGGCAAGTTCCGCACAGCGATGCTGCTTTATGGTTGCCACGTACAAATCAGCAGGTCCCCTCTTGGGCTGATCACCTGACGTCTCACTCCATAAACATTTTGCACCGACGTGCTGTACGTGCAGATTGCCTCTGTACGGTGCAGTTCACCCGCGACGTGGATGGCTGATGCCCGGTTGCACCATCGTGGTTCGAAACTCGATCCGAGATCGGATCTAAGATCGACACACAAAACTGTTACACCATTCGAGTTCAGAGCTGGACTGGAGATCGAGATGAAGTTCATTTCGAGCCGCCGAAATTGGAGGTTCGAAATCTCGATCCGAGATCAGCACCCATCGTCGACAAATGCGGTTTGAAAATACACCAAAAGATAGAACTACGTTCGATTGTTTTCGTGGAAAATTAAAACAACATTATACTCACTTGAATATTATCCATTAAAATTCGTACAACAATAATTCCCTTAAAACAGATCAAACATCGCACATCTAGTTCTATCTATAGTGAAAAATACGCCTACTTCCATGACGTCATATATTACGAACCAATAGCAAAATTTGTCTCGTATTTAGTCTCGATCTCTCCCTTTGGAATCAAGATCCAGAATCATGAAATTTCGTTGGTGCAACACTTTTACATTGGAACCAAGATCAAACTGGATCCTAGTTCGGAACTAGGATCATTCGATCGCGGATCGGGGAAGATGTTGGTGCAACAGGACATAAGAGTCGCCCAGCGAGACCACCTCCGTTACTTACCACATGTAATTTACAATCGGTCTCACAAGCTATAGCGACTGCTGCTGGCTGAGGTTTCACGATATAAACATCTACATACTAGTAGTTCACAGTTATAAATTGCAGGAAATACTGATTACCTTTAATATTCTGAGAATTGTCTTGAATGTTTTTTCTATAGGCTATTCACGGTAAAATGAGCTCTTTTGAAAGCCCTGCTTTAGATCTGCTTGGATGCACGTTGTATAATCTTCTGCCTTATGCAAGATTAGGATTTGCCATGGGCCTCATTACATCACATTATTCATGCGTCGGTCAAGTAAAACTGTGAAATTATTAGAAAAATTATTTTTAACAAATGTGCTCATTTTCACACTTCGATGCGAAAAAAAAATAATTGTAAGTTATCATAAATGATTACCTAACACTTTTTATTCGACGTTAATATACAGAACTACATTACTTCTCATCCATCGTTACCAACTTGAATGGACGCATGTCCTTAAGTGCGTCCGTTGAAATATATGCCGGTAGGGGCAGTGATTCTTTTCCAAGGTTTGTTTCAAAAAATGCCCACCTAATCGTGAACAGCCTTTAGTAATATTTTCGTGCAAAATTGAAAATAAACAGTATCCGCATTAGAGTTTATGCATGGCAGAGATGTCCCCTAGGATATTACTTGCATTCTCGTAAAAAAATAAAAAAAACCCTTAACAATATCAAAAATGTTGGAAATTCATTTTTTTTTTTTTTTTTTTGGAAAAGTTGCTCTAATCTTTCCGCAGTTGTTAAATGGCTTTCATCAAAGGTGGGCATTATGTTAATACGAAACAAAATTCCCACTCTCTCTTATCTCGTGACATAAATATACAGCGCACTTTGACCTCGTGCAGCTGTCTTTCTTTCACCTCGCGCGAGCACTGCCTCCGTTGATCATTCGCTCGCCTGTTCGCATTGGTAGCTGAATTGTTTATCGACTGCTGTTTCGTGGTAAGTGTTGATTTAGGCAAAAGGCTGAACGCCTCTAGGAGAGCTTCAACTTTAAAAGTATTGTATCACGCTATATTTGCAAAGCTAAAAATAACTGACATTTTCAAATATTTTTTTTAATTTTTTGGTCAAAGTAGAAAAGTTATTTGATTTTGATAGGGTAAAATGGTGTCAAAGGCTGTTCACGATAAAGTGAGCACTCTTCAAAACAACTTTTGAAAAAAGTCACTGTCCCTACCTGCATTACATTTTAACGGGCGTCCTGGCTGACATGCGCCCAGTAAGGTATATAACGATGGCTGGGAAGTAGATATCGCATCTTGACTTCATATAAAAAGTGTTAGGTAACCATTTATGATAACTTAGATCATATCTTTCGCTTTCTGTTTTTTTTTTTATCTGTCAAAGTGTAAAAATGCGCAGATTTGTTAAATATTTACTTTTTTAAAATAATTTTACAGTTTCACTTGGCCAACGCGTGAATAAAGTGATAAGTCCCATGGCAATTTTAATCGTACATAAGGCGGAAGAATACACAACGTGCATACAAGTAAATCTTAAGCAGGGCCTTCAAAAGTGCTCATTTTACCGTTAATAGCCTATAGTGAATAATGTAATAAGTGTGTGCCGTATAAAAAAAATATTAAAAAACAAAATTACAAAATATGGACATTTTAACCAAACTGACTAAAACCAGAATTATTTGGCTTCAGAAATATGCTGCAAGCTGGCGATATGAAATACTTAACTGATTTATTCATTGGGTATGAAAGATTGTATAAAATATATTAATGTGGAAAGTGCTGACCACACGCCTAACGATTGTGGTGGCTGGACTGCATATCATCCTGGTGTTACTTAAAACACGAAAGGAAGGGCGTTTAACATCCACATCAGCTGCCTACGTATATGAACCGCCATACTTTGTCTTGGATGTGTTCTTTTTCATTTCTGCATGCTGCCATGACTCCCTATGGATAATTTCATTTCTATTCGAATATATAATTTGGCTTTATTAAAGTAGCGACGTAAAACCATAAAGATGCACCAAAGAGGCTATGGATCGAAGTCCACCCACACAATCTCAAAATTTGATAGTCTAATTTGTTCTCACTAGTTCGGAACCCCGTGTTACCAAAACACTGTAGAGTACAGAGTAGTTAGTCCTTGGATATTTAGGTAAAACCTATAGTAGTTTTCACGGCTCTTGAATTAGACTGTTCTGTATTCATACTGGTTTAGTCACACCTTTTCCACACACAAATGAGAATAATTTTTTTCACCTTAAATCCCAGTACTCAGAGTATTCTGCGTACAACCAGCAGAATAAAAACAAAGTGCACAGTATTGTTTTAGTAACTTAGTCAGTGTGTTAGTGTCGGGTGTTTTTAATTCAGATTTAATGGTTTAGCTAATACATTTTTGTTAAGTTTCGTTCAACTGTGACACTTTCCCCCCCCCCCCCCACTATCGACAGTGTTAATATATTTCGACTCTGACAATATTGGCTAAAGTTGCCATAAGTTATTATCTGTCGCTAGTTACGTATTTAAATATCATCTCGCAATACCAAGCACAGAATACAATGCTTCCTCAGAATGATGATCCGTACTGATCGTACATGCAATACACGCTATTTTTTGTTTTATCAATTCCACGGCGAAAATTGCGAACAAATGTTTCACGTTCATTAGTCAGCCTTTTGGGGGATATTCTGATATAACAAAGTTTTAATTGCAAATTTCGTTAATTTTATTAAGTTAGGCGGGCTCAGTAACATTATTTGCGTCGTAAAAATAAACTTTTCGTCGCAGAGAAACATGGGCGTTAATTGTTCTCAAACAGCCACGAAGTCTCGAAAATCACTGAGTGGGGGAGGGGGAGTCTCTTTTCAGAACATAAATCAAAATAAATTTTCAGACGCTTTCAAAATTTGAGATTTTTAATGTGGCGGAAAACCGTACGGCGTTATAAAATGTTATAAAATGTTGCGCATCCTGTAAAAAATATTCGGTAGTCGTGAGAGCTGGTGAATTAGCAATTCGATCAAAGAAATGCAACCGATTAAATTTTCACATGCGATTGCGCGTGCGAATACGTCGCACGAAGGCGCTGCCATCGTTCTTCACGTAGAGTATTAAGAGTGCACGTGATGTGATGCGCGCGATACTTGGCAGGCATGCCGAGACTACAAGAGAGACCGCGGCAGAACCGTTCGGCAGATGCTGGATGATGGGAAGAGAGCCGAAAATTTGTTTATTTAGTTTTAATTTTGTAATTGGTTGGGAAGTTCGGACGTAGTACTTCCGACTATGTTTATTAGTGTAAGTCGGCCACGACAACAAAACAGCCCGTACGGGGGAAGGTGCAGAACTACCCCTTCTAGAACGACACGCCCAGGGGGAGAATGGTACACGTAGGACAGCCTACCGAGGACCGTCAACAGTGCATTGGCACTCACAAAGGGTAGTGTTGTTTCCGTGAATCTCGTACCGATGAAAGCTGTTTACGCGCGTACACAACGAACTGTACAGCCCCCCCCCTCCCCCGCCACAGCGTGGTACAATTCTATCAGCAAAGTTAGTTCTGCACATACGGTACATAAATCTACATATTAAAAACGTCCATCTAGCTTGACATAATAACGTTAACAAAATATACAATGAAATCTAGTTACAAATCACCTATGAACAAATTATATATACTGCATACGTTCCTCGCATTTATGCCTTGTCCTATAATACAATGCACGCGTTACTGTAAGTCTACATATAGGTCTAATGTAAACAATTGACAGATCAATATTTTAAAAAATACCCCACATTAGCAATAACATGTTTCCATACACAATGCAGTTACAACTGTTAACGTTACAAATCATTAGCAAAGTGTCACGTTAATAACTACGTACCTCTAAACAAGTGTTGTGTATATTCTGACTCCCGGGAAGGTACAATGGTGTGCGTTCCTGGCATCCGCCCGTGTCGATAAATGTACAGTGAAGAAATGCGGACAGTTTGACAGGAATGTGTCACGAATTACCGAAACGATGAATGATATGTCAGCTGTAAAGTTACGCGGAATCGGTAATAGATGCTTAAGTCTACTAAAGTTCTTCGATACCTGAAAGTTCACCATTGGCTACATTTCCATGTACACTACTGTCACTGAAGCTGTTAGTATCATGGCTACTGTCACTGAATCTGTCAGTATCATGGCTACTGTCACTGAAGCTGTCATTATCATGGCTACTGTCACTGAAGCTGTCAGTGTCATGGCTACTGTCACTGTCACCACCTAAACTAAGTACAATCTTCTCCATTTGTTCTTCCAAGCAGCGATCGTTTTTCCAATACTGCTCTTTTTTCCTCTCCACATCTAACATTACTGATTTCCAATCTTTTTCAGAAATACTTCTTATGGCTTCATCTTTCAGTGGCTTTATTTGCTCGGCTCTTTGCGAAACGTTGCTCTTCGCCACACGAGACTTGGCAATATTCCATATATATTCGATGGCATTTAAGTTGCAGTAATATGGAGGCAGCCTGACTACTTTATGGCTATGTTCTTTAAGAAGTTCGTCCATGCAATACTTCGGAGACTGTCGTTGACATTTCACGATGTGGGGTAGTTCTGCTTTCGTCATATCTTCCTCATATACAATGCTATTTAACTTGAGCCACTCTTATATTTCTGCCTTACGTGATGTCGTTGTAGGGGCTTTGTTCGTCTGCACCGAGTTATAGGATGTATTAATTACAATTATTCATCTACGGTACATATTGGGTAAGAGTTTTTCGGGTACCCACTTTGTAAAATTCGCAAAATTCATCTCATCGTGGTAGTCGCCACTTTTTATGTTAGACTTGAAGATGAGATACGCGCCAGGTACAAACCCCGCATCCGAACCAGCATGCACAGTAATCCATCGTTGGCGCTTGGATCTTGGCAACATTTGCTGACTGTGTGCACAGCATAGATCCACGTTTCGTAAACATAAACCACCGGCAACCTGTTCTCCCCCAGACTAGCAGTTTTCTTCATTCCCCTTAAATGCCTTTCCCTCCATGCAACAAGGTCTGTTCTCTCCATTAATACAAGTCTCTGGTTTTTGCATTTCTTGAATCGGAAGCCAGTCTTCTATGCGATTTGCCGCAACGTTGCCTTGCTTCCGCGGAAATTAATTTCTTTCCGTAGTACAGAAAGTGACTTCTTTAATATAGGCACTTATTTCCTACGGGCATAAACATTTTGGACTGTACGTCGAACTACACGCAAATCGAAATCATCTGACACTATTTTTCGGGCTTTCCTCTTCCGTTTCTTCCCAGGTGTACATAGTTTTTGGCCTGTTGTTTTCCTACACTGATTTCCTTCTGTATTTTACATATCGTTGCCTCAGGTTTTCCTGTCGCAGCTGCTGCTCGCTTTGTTGCGTTTTCAATTGGATGCGTATGTTTCTCAGATATCTTCGCATCATCAAAAAATGAAATAACGTTCGCTATTATTTCGTGGCCTTCACTATGGATAGTGGGGCGATTTTTTACTACACAAAGCCATTATTTTATTTAACATTTACACTAGCGCTCAAATATATGTACACGTTTGGAACGATCAACTACTTGCGTACTAGTAAATAGGCGCTCCTTCAGACTAAGTTTATTTACTACCACCAACCAAGACTGGCCTTGTTGTTTTTCATGCAGTACAGACTGTATGTGTACGTGTCACAGCTGCTCACATCTGACTGGCTCGCTGGGTTTTACCCTCGTCCGCCCCCCTCTCTCCCCCTCTCTCCCCTCTTTCCCCCTCTTTCCCCCTCTTTCCCCCCTCTTTCCCCCCTCTTCCCTCTCTTCCCTCTCTTCCCCTCTCTTCCCCTCTCTTCCCCTCTCTTCCCCTCTCTTCCCCTCTCTTCCCCTCTCTTCCCCTCTCTTCCCCTCTCTTCCCCTCTCTTCCCCTCTCTTCCCCTCTCTTCCCCTCTCTTCCCCTCTCTTCCCCTCTCTTCCCCTCTCTTCCCCTCTCTTCCCCTCTCTTCCCCTCTCTTCCCCTCTCTTCCCCTCTCTTCCCCTCTCTTCCCCTCTCTTCCCCTCTCTTCCCCTCTCTTCCCCTCTCTTCCCCTCTCTTCCCCTCTCTTCCCCTCTCTTCCCCTCTCTTCCCCTCTCTTCCCCTCTCTTCCCCTCTCTTCCCCTCTCTTCCCCTCGGCCAGCAGAACCACATTCTTTCGAGACATTTTGTCGTCTCGGCCGAGTTATATGTAATATTGTGCGCCGGGTGATTCGAAATGACACCGACATCACTTATATGTTGTGCGGTATGGCAAACTGATTATTTCCCAAGAGGATGGTTTGGGCACTGTGGGACCTGTTCTATAGTCGTCGCGGTCACCCTACCTCATACCTCTCGACTGTTTTCTTTGAGTCTCACAGACTTCTGTACCATCAGAGTTCGATCTCAGCACAGGAGTTCACGCTGCGACTGAATTAATGAGCATACAACTACATGTGCGTCAATATGTTCTCCGCCGTTGTAGACTATGTAATTAAGTAGGAAATCGACAATTCGAACACGATTTGTATAGGTTATTAACGGTAAAATTAGCACTTTTGAAAGCTCTGCTTAGTATCTATTTGTATGCATATTGTGTATTCTTCCGCCTTATGTAAGTTTAACATTGCCATGGGCCCTGTCATTTTATTCATGCGTCGGCTAGTGAAACTGTGAAATTATTACAAAAGTAAATATTTTACAAATATGCTAATTTTTACTCTTTAATTCATTAAAAAAAACATAAAGCGAAAGAAATAATTTAACTATCGAAAATTGTTACCGACACTTTTTATTCGACGGTAAGGTACCGAACTACTTCCCATCCATCGTTACCAACTTTACTAGACGCATGCCACTCAGTGCACCCGTTAAAACACACGCGGGTAGGGGCAGTGACTTTTTTTCTAAGGTTGATTTCAAAAGTTCTTACTCCATCGTGAACAGCCTTCAACGCAATGCGCGATATGATGCCCTCGTTGCGTTAGTGGTGGTTCAGTGACGCAATGTGGAACGTTCACCCATCGCAATAACGGAAACGTTGTCGCCCGCATCGTTTCATTGCTTCCATGAAAGCGTATAAAAGGCTCCAGTGAGTGAGTGGAGAGATCTTGAAGGCCGATGAGGCTGAGCCGAGACGAGTATGGAGCAGCGCCGGAATGAATCGGCGGTCCGGCACGATTCCCGTACCGCAGGGAACAGAACTCTGTTAGCCTAGGTGGGGGGCAAGTCGTACAGCCACTACATCACCACGGTCCCAAGGCTCCCGTGCTCGTGTGCTCTCAAGGGCCGCAAAAACAACTCCGCTCCTCTCCTGCAATAGTTTTCGCCCAAAGCACACGAGAGAAAAAAAATATCGCAAAATCGCACGCGTCCGCAGTTCGCGTTTATTCATACAGGACACACGCACGATGGAGTCTGATCATTATCATACGAAGACACTAATATACTTACGTAAAACCGCTGTTCGAGGTTGAATACCCGGCATAGGATCTACTTCCCTGCCATTTCTGTATCCTTTCGCCATATGTTAAATTAAGACTACCGTAAGCCTGGAAAAATTTTTCGTGCGCCAGTCAAATGTGGCTTTAAAATAGACAACATTTACCATAATTACGATAAGTTTTGCTCTTACGCGCATAGATAAAACAGAAAAAATTAAGCCAGTTCAGCATTCTTAAATTTAAACATCATAATGTTTACACGACTGATTAGCTGCAAACTCTGCAGTGGGTATATTTTAGTAAGTGCTTGCGTTAAAATGAATACAGTCACTGGCGGTGACTTTTTTAAAAGGTCGATTCCCTAGTGCTGAATTCACTGTGTACAGTCTACAAACTTCTTATATCTTGCGGTGGTGAACATGAGAGCTGCAGACTGCTGTAGTCAGTTCGTGGTTTTCCCACACTTTTAAATAAAACCTTTGTAAAATTGCTCAATCTATTACGTGTTTGGCGATTTTCCAAATATGTCATATATTGCCAGCGTTTTATACTTATGTTAACATAAAAGTAACATTTCTTAGATTAAATTGAATTTTTACTTTTATTTCATCTCTAAATTATAATATATAATTTATAATTAATACAAATAAAAAAGAGAGTAAATATGTGTGTTGGTAATGCCTATGGGCTGCTCACGATACAGTGAGCACTTTTGAGGCCTAGTTAATTTTTTTCGGGCCATTTTTTTTATCCATTAACCAATTATTTTTTTTTTAGATAAATATTGCAATATAAGTAATAAAGAGTGTATATATTCCACCACAGTTGGAAATTAACATTTATTAACTTTTAATCCAAATGCGAGGGCATTCAAAAGTGCTCACTTTACCGTGAATAGCCTATAGTAAGAAATAGTCCTCAAGCAAAATGACGTTAAACTGAGTGCGCAAGAATACGGTGCATAGTCCCTATGGTGTGATTTATTAAACTTAGTTAAGCTTTGTTGACGTGATGCGGAGGGATATCCCGAGAGTAGAACTTGAGCAGGGCTTCATGAAAGTTGGAAGTAAGGGTGCGTTTACACGGTGATAATAGCTATCACGAGTGTAGTTATCAGGAAAGTGTGTGACAGTCACTGCCGCGATAGGTCCTGTTTACACACACGATCGAGACATTCTGTGATAATTAACCTCAGAAGGGACATGTCCGAAAACACTTGTGCAAATACATTTATAGGCCCTACATTTATATCCTTTTATCAAGAGTTTGATATTTGTTGGGGGTAGTTAAATATCATGACAGCATATAATGACATGGAAACATATAATTGTTCCCATGGTTTATTATATGACAATAAACATGCTGTCAATATTGCCGTGTTATACCTATATGATAATGTGCGTCCTGCCATACCGCCAGATAGTGTACGAACCGTGACAGACACTAACCGAATTAAATTAATTCTGCTCTAGCTGCTATCGCGACGGTGCGACAGTAAACGTCGTGCAGTTTACGAGACGTGTAAACGCTTTTAAGCCGATATTACACGATACCTGCAGCCTTGCTTGGTTCTTGTGCAAGCTTCTACAAGTTCTGGTGCACGAGCCGGTATACCAGCCGCTATGTGAGCCGCCACAGCAGTTCGCGTACTATCACTTGGCACCCTCGGTGGGTGCGCAGTGTGTGGCTTGTAGTAAATATGAACCCCATTAGACACTAGCTAGTACATCTTAATATATTGCTATGTTACTGTTCGCCTCTATACAGGATAATTCGCAACTAGCCCGACAAACTTCGGGAGGCGATTCTTCATGTAAAAGTAAAAGGAAAACATATGTGTCACTTTGTACCTAAAGCGAATATTAAGAGAGTTATGAACGCTTATAAAACGAGGATTTAATCAGTATTTGTGCAAAATATCGGCGATGAAGTAAAATACAATGCAACTGTCACAACATTATTGCATGTTATCGGAACCTTCAACGTAAGTGCCAATATCTTGCACAAATACGGTTTATAATCTCGTTTTCTTTGAAGGGCTTATGCCTCCCTTAATATTCGGTTTAGGTATTAAGTGTCATATATTTTCCTCTTACTTTTTCATTACGAATCACCTCCCGAAGTTGGTCGGTGTAATTGAGAATCACTCTGTATAAATTGATTGCTTACTAGTATAGTTTCACTCAATTTCTTGAGAATAACGAACATTACTGACCGGTTGCAAAACATACATAGTTTTTTCTTTACTAACCGAGATATTATCCGCATATAAAAATTAATGAAAAAAAAAATTGGACCCGTCGGATTTCGAACTCACGCCCAAAATTTACATGTCGTTAGCGGGCTCTGTGACCTCACCACTGTTCTACCAGTTCACACATCACATACAGTATTTATATACTTTATATATGTTAAATAGTTTGAATAAATTTTTTCATAAGGTAGGTAATGTTGTAAGGATTTAGAAAGGTTTTAAACAGTTATTAAAAGTTGTAATAGCAAATATTATTCGTCGCTGTAGTATTTTAAATCTATTTGAAAGAGTTTCAACCTCACGGATGTATAATCAAGATGGAGGCGTCCTTTTCAGTTCCTTCATCAACTCGTTTCAAGTAGTAGCCACGGGGAGCGCCCTACGCTATGAAACTGTGACGTGATTTGCCAGGTACGAAAGCCGGTGTGAAACCTGCCACCAAAAAATAGGACGTGTCGAATTACCAAACCTGGTACGAAATCTGCCCGTGCAAGGCGGGAAATGTCATGACGGGTGCCACACTAGCCCGTATACCGGCCGCTATGGTGGACCTTGCACAAGCTTTTACGGAATCTGTTACCGTGTAATATCGACTTAGCAGTGAATGGATTACATACAGACAGCTTCATAGATGCACGGAGCCGCGGGCTAACGTCCTCCGGCATAGTAGCCCAAGGCCTCAAGGCCGCGTGTTTTCGAGCTCGCGTGTTGACGAGGCAGGTTGAAGGTTCCGACATTCCCCACTCCCACTCACCGAGCAGCCGGAAGTGGCCCGTATCCTGGAGAGATGGTGGCGACCCGTGTGGGCGGATTATCTACATATGCCAGTAGCTTTCCTGGGGTTTCCTGAGCCCACACCATACATTGAAGACTAGTGATGGGAAATATAGTTCACTAGAATGAACTAGGTCGTTCCGAACTAGTCACATTTGAGAACAGTTCATTGGGAACCGTTCTTTTGAACTATATAGGTCACAGTCGAATGATCACGCGTACTGGCGAACCGCAGAGCGCAAGTGTAACCTCGGTCCGAGAACTAGATAGGTCTCTCTCTGTATCTCGACCCAAGAACTAGATAGGTCTCTCTCTGTATCTCGACCCAAAACTAGATAGGTCTCTCTCTCTGTATCTCGACCCAAGAACTAGATAGGTCTCTCTCTCTGTATCTCGACCCAAGAACTAGATAGGTCTCTCTCTCTGTATCTCGACCCAAGAACTAGATAGGTCTCTCTCTCTGTATCTCGACCCAAGAACTAGATAGGTCTCTCTCTCTGTATCTCGACCCAAGAACTAGATAGGTCTCTCTCTCTGTATCTCGACCCAAGAACTAGATAGGTCTCTCTCTCTGTATCTCGACCCAAGAACTAGATAGGTCTCTCTCTCTGTATCTCGACCCAAGAACTAGATAGGTCTCTCTCTCTGTATCTCGACCCAAGAACTAGATAGGTCTCTCTCTCTGTATCTCGACCCAAGAACTAGATAGGTCTCTCTCTGTATCTCGACCCAAGAACTAGATAGGTCTTTCTCTGTTTCCTCCTTCACTGTTCCATTTCCCCTCCTCATTATAATCTAAGCAAGTGTGAAACGGAAAGAGAAGCAAATTAGTGATGTTTGTAAATTTATTGCTAAAGAATTAGTGCTTTATTCTGTGTAGATAAAATTACTTCTTTTTTACATAGAAGTAAGATAAATGAATAGTGAAAATATATTTATACTGTGTTATCCACGCCTATGTTGTATAATATTACACCAAATTACTTTTGATACTGATACTAACGACCACAACAATATTATAATAGGTTGTGTTGCGAGAGACAACCAGGTGTAAGGTTAATTTTTTCTAAGCAAGGTGTGTACAAACTCAACAAAGATGGTTCCGACACACTGAATTTATTCTTACCAGTATTAGAAACATTTTAACAGAACTTTAATTACAAAAAAAAAAAACAACTTAATTTTAATATGATGCAAATAATGCCAAACAGCGATATCCGAAGTATTGAGTGAATATACTGGGGAAAAAAGCAGTTTCTCACGTTTTTGCTCTGTGTTACTGTCGTAGCTATACTCGTATTGGTGCGGCTATCAGATGTATTTTCTTACAGATACGAGAATTTTCGTATGTCTGGCAACATCGTATTTATAGTACGAGTGAGTGAGAGGGTTTTACGACACCGACACCGCAACAATGATGTCTTTAGTGCCGATGAGGATGAAGCAAGTTAGATGGACTACACAAACATCCATACCCTGACTGGGTTTCGAACCCGGAAGCCCTCGCACCGCAGACCGGCATGCAACCGACTACGTAATTGGGGTCAGCACGAGAAAGTAAGAAAGAACGAAAGATCGCTGCATGGCCATAGGTCTGCCAACTGTCTTGCTCTCTCTCTCTCCTGCATTTCCCGACCGATTTGCGACTCATGTCACTATTGAACTAGTTAGATTTGCGATCCCTACAGTTCAAGGCAGTGCTGAACGAGCAAAAACAAAGCTACCGATAGACAGAGGCAGATAGATAAGAAGTATGCACGTTGCGATGTGGCCAGTCACGGAGGAAGGGAAAGCTGCAGGGAGCGACGAACGACGGATTATCTGAGCATGCGCAGTGGCGCACCTGGCGTAGTTACTGGTAATGAGAGAATGACTGACCGATATCACAAGAGACTAGTTCTTTTATGTCGCCATGAACTACGCACCTAGTTCTTTTTCAAGACCAGTTCAAAATGAACTGGTAGTTCGTGAACTACCCATCACTACTGAAGACGAGGTAGCCCGAGTATCGTCTCCTGTTCGTGAACCCAACCTTGACCTAACCTCACACCACACAGCTAAAAGTCACGTGGTCAGCAGTGATGAAAGTGTACGTTTATATCTTAATCTTCGAAAGACAATATTTAATCTTATTGGATTAAAAGTCGGTAGAGAAAGTATACAAACATCTGGAAGCACTTATTTACACAAATAGTGTTATATTATCCATCCACGGTTACTCGCACTTTTCTGAAGCCCTCCTAAAGTCCTACTTACACGACGTTCTTCCATCTCGTAAAAAATATCCTTAACGAAGTCTAGAAAATTACTCCAAAGGACAACGCGCTGAATTCGTGCGCACTCAGTTGTAATAATCTTTTGCATGAGAACTATTTCTTACTAGGAGCTACCAGCAGTGTTTTGTTGCTGTTATTTTCCATATTTATTATAAATTAAATATTTATAATTATTAAGAAAATATAGTTAAACCTCCATTTTAACGACAACTAAGATACATTTATGTAAACAGAAGTATAAAACGCATGTGACAAATGACTTGTTTAGGAAATAACTAAACACGTGAGAAATGGGATAATTTTTCAAAGGTTCGTTGCAAGAAGGGAGAAGATACCGCGACTATACAATAACTTCAAATCGTATCCACGTTATTTATGATATAGTCACGTTGACAGAAGGGCAGTCTAATGTTGGGACATGGAGAGACTATTGAGCTCCTTGGGTGAGCATTCTACTTCATTTTACCTCCAAGGCTACGTACACTCTATAGGCCCTGTCTATCACAGTGCTGCCATCCAGCTGTAAAGGAGTCCACCTACATCCTAGCCAAAATAAACTCAAATGTGAAAATCACCTAAATTACATATTTATAAGATTCGATTTAAAATTACAATGTAACATGTACGATAGTACATATAAAATGTCAATTTACAAACAAAATACATATAATTACGTTTAAAAAGTTAAAAGTACTATTAAGCACTGTTGACATGATGAAATACAATTACTAATATTATTTATCCCATTTACCTTGCACCTCAACACGGTGTAAGGAGAAATTATATCTTGGGTAGTATTTAAGTAGCACCTAGTTACCAACTAACTTTTTGTAAGATCCAATGGTAATTAGCTCCTTAAGTTTACTGTTTAAGTCAAAGAAAGAGCATGTTCAACTGTATAATTGACGCTGGTGTTGTTAGTAATTAAAATCCAAATTTTTACAAATAGTTATTTACACCTGAAAAATTACCTGAACTTGTCATAAATTTTCTCCCGAAGTAAAAGATTTCCCCCTAAATTGTGGATAAACTCACCTTGGTAAAACTGTTATCGAGTGAGTCACTATTACCTCAGTCACAGTTGCGTTGCCAATACTAAAAAAGAAATACGAACTTATCCATGCTTTACATTTCTGCAAGG
Organism: Dryococelus australis; assembly: GCA_029891345.1. Taxonomy (NCBI): domain Eukaryota; kingdom Metazoa; phylum Arthropoda; class Insecta; order Phasmatodea; family Phasmatidae; genus Dryococelus; species Dryococelus australis. Next base: position 353,116,843 of record CM056994.1, read on the forward strand.
TGGTGACCAAAAAATAATACCACTTGTAATACACAGTAAATTAAACAATGACAATTTTGTGAATTTTGCCGCAATCTTTGTATTTTGCTGCCTTATTCCACTTGCTGCTTTGTGCCTTGCTGACGGTTGTGTTTACCGAGATCGTTAATTTTCAAATTAGTTTGTTACAAGGGCGTGAATAATTCAAAAGAGTTTGAGAAAATTACCTATCTCCAGTCTTCAGTGCATTATTACAAAAAATTATCCTAAGTCATATCGTAAAGTCATGAATGATAGTTTTCCACTGATTGAACAGTACGAATAAACTCAATAAGAAAAGGCACGTATGCAACACTAGCATTGGTACTGATACGCTTTGGGGAAGTTTTTTTTTGTACTTAGGGAATAAAACAGTCACGTGTTTACAATTGGTAGCTCAAAATAAGAGCTTGATGAAATCCACAAACGTGTCGCCTCTCTACTTAAGTCATGGGCACACGACTTCAGCCAACTCCTCTCTCGAGGTTGCAAATGTTGCATGCCATTGTAAAAGGAGGCATGTCTATAGCAAGCCCACTTTATTACGATGTGGGGAATAAAACTATAACCGACATTTGTTTGTTAAAAGTAAGTAATATCGTTAATTGTAACTCCTCATGCGCCAGAGAACGAACTACGAAATAGGACGTGGGACGACGTTTTGCAGCCTGGCAGTTGTTTAAAACGTGTGCTGTGTTGTGGACGGAGTATCCAACGTGTTGTTCCTGGAATGCAGGCAACCAATTTGGGCTCAAAACGCAAGCAAAAAAACAGCAGAAGAGTGACCAATTATTACATCAGTATACAACAAGAAAAAATAATTCCCAAATCCCAGAAATAATTCGAGGAATTCGTCCGAATACATAGAGTATTATCAAGCGACTTAAATATAAGAAGTACTTCGTAAACAGAGAATGACCACGTAGTCTTTATACACTTACTATCAGAGATAAGAGGATACTAGTATTTATACTCATGATGGAAAACTCCATAGTCAGCTCCTCAGAAATATCAGCTCACTTACAGACAGGGTGTATGTCAGCCTTAGGAGTGAGGGAAGTGGTACTTGGTGTGAGAACCATGGACTTATTTCTATATTTGAATGTACAGAAGAGAGATTCGCTAAAGTGTGTGGATATTTTGGGCCTTGAAAATGACTATTACTTTCAGCAGGACAAACACCCTAAACACGGAGCAGTTGTACGTATTTGGCAACTATATCACGACTCTCCAGTCCCCCACACACACACACACACAACCCCGCCCCTTTCCCCCAACCTTAACCCAATCGAACGTTGTCTTTGGAGTGAAGGAACAAGAATAAGAAAATATGTAACCAGCAAGTCTAGACAAAAAGAGGCACTTTCGCAAGAATGGCGGGATTACAATAGCACAGCCTTTTCTGCATTCAATGCCTGACGTCAGTCATACACACGAAAGCACTGCATATTAAGAACTAATGATCAACTGTGCTCTTTATTTTCTGGAAAGTCGATATTGTTTTGTTGCACTATGATCACTTTTGCCGAGCCTTAAATTCACATGTTGGGCCTATGTATTTATTTGTGTATCTACGTGTCGTGTTTCCTCTTATTCATTGGCATGTATTTTATCTACCACAAACTCGCGTCTTTTGTTGTTTTCCAAACAGTAGATATGTTGGAATATTTCTCTCGGCCAGAATTGGATGTCCATGGCTGTAGTTGCCCTGTACGACGAACGACCGTGCGATGACTTACTGTAAATCGGCGTCTACCGCTTTCTTCTTCTTCTTCTTTCCTTATTATCCGACAGGGAATGACGTCACTTCTTTACGGGGATTTACTGCCCCCTCTCCAGCCTTTTGTGTTTCGGTGCGATGGGAAACTCAACCATCCTCGCACTTACCAGAGTAATTACGTGTGCGTCAGTTATACAGTAAGCATCACCCCATTATATTCATACTTGTAGTCGACTGCTATAGTCTGTCCCGTGAACGAGTGCACTTTTTTTTTTTTTTTTTTTTCAGTTCTGAATGCAATCTATTTGAAGATGTTTACATTGACAAAAAAATGTTTTCCCCTGTCACGGATCTTGTTTACATAAACACACTGGGCTCACTACAGGAAGTATTTTGCCGTGGAAATAACTGTACGCAAGATTACTTCCCGAAATTGTCAAAGTGCCAGTTACTGATAAATTTTGTCAATATCTACTGCTTGTTTTATATAAACGAGGACAATGAAGTTTTATTGAGTATTGCTCTGACCATTTTCTTTATTTTCAAACTGTCAGTTCCGTCGCAAATGTAAAATTCGGAGCTATGGTTACGTTTTAGTAAAGACTTGGAACTGCGAGTTCAATGAATTTCTCATGTATCAGTTCTTTACCAGATGTTTCCGTTTGTTACGATAAGGTCTCTTTTTAAAGCGTAGAATATTAACGCTATTACCTCTATTCGGTCTCTTCTATTTACTTAATTTGACTCATTCACTGAACTCGACATACACTCTTAACTTTATCTTCACGTACCGAAATAATCTTGCATTCTTTCCACACGCTTGCACAAAATTAATTACTTTGCTATATTTGCGTCCGCTTGCTTGCAAACAAAAGTTTGAGCTTAGCGCAGCCAAACACACAAGATTATCTACCGAAGTTTGACACACGATATGAACTTTAAATGTAAAGCCGGACATAACTTTTTTTTTTTTTAGCCAGCGTTTGTGGGCATGTGTATATACGATCATAATTTTATATACACTAATTAATCTTGCTGTATAATTGTCTACAAAAGTGATTACAATTATAATCTCGCTGGTAATGTGTGACTGTTTGAAATGACGTTGCCCGTAATGTTTCCGTCTAAAGAAGATTTTTGGGTATGAAAGTAAATATGTTGAATTTATATCTGATATAGAACCATATCATCGCCAGCATAATTCCGTGCAGTACTCGTATTTATTAAATGTGATGAATAATTAATATTTGGGGGACCAGGAAATCTCACCACTAAATCTACGCTTCTGTTAGATTGAAAGTGTAACTTGCAATTCACAAAATATCTATAAAGTTGCAGTTATTAAGTTTGAAGGAACTTAACCTGACTTCACAGCAGGGTCTGCGCTCTCTATGCGTATACATAAATATGCACACGTGTACATTTATATATACACCTATACACGTCTATATACACACTGTAAAAAAAATTCAGGTGAACTTCCTAAACTATATGGAAGTTTTCAACCTATACAATGTATGGGAATAGAACAACGTATCGGGTTGAAAATATGGGAATGTTTAGCATTGCTACTATGCAAAGTTTGGGACTTCCTTATGCATTTGACTCTTTTCCCGAGCAACTGTAGGAACGTTATCATGGACGCATGAGAGAATATTTTGCCATTCGCGTTTTGTCACTGTACATATTGTTACTGATATGACTTAAGGTCACGCCCGTACCCAAGGGGACTAGCGGCAACACAACAGTATACATTGATATGGTAAATTAAAAAATAACTTCTTAGGGCGCACTTATAGTGTATGCTTATGCCGGAATCGCGTAGCCCCGACGCGCACGACACGACGGCCAACAGCCAATGAAATACAAGATAGGTCGTCGTAACCCCGACCGATTTCGTCGTCCAACAAGTAATTTTGGATTAGAAATCATTTCTGTTCTTCGTCGTGTCTTACGGCACGACGCACGGAATGTACAACTTTGCAAAATGAAATTGTACTGCAAGCTTTCCCAACTACGGTAAATACGCAACTTAAAAGAAAAATAAATATAAACTTATTGTATATAATTCTTAAAAATAATAATTGTACCTTGTATACATTAGCGATACCAATTTGTCACCATCATGTATGAAAAATTTCCCTCTAGTTCACCGCCTTTGAAGCTAACGTAGCCTATCAGCGCCTTCTAAATAGTTAGGTTAAATGCCGAGAGCGTGGTGTCGGTCGTGCTGTAAATTCAAGTAGTCGCATTGAAATGTGCAGTGGTTGCGTTTTTGGTCATGTCGTGCTCGGTTTGTCGGGGCAATGTGATTCCGGCATTTAGTAAAGGTTTCCTCGGCGACAATGATCTGCGGCCCGATTTCATACCGGGCTAACTTGAGGTTCAGACCCGAATGAAATGAAAGAGGTGCCCTCTTCTTGGCGTAATTTCCGGGCACAGCCACACGACGTGGAGCGAGACACGTGCAAAGCGGAACTCCTTTACAGGCGAAGGCGGCGAAATATTATGCAAGAAGACTTTCGTCTTCCCCCTTCGTGGCATGTCACCAAGTTGGTGACTGCGCGCGCACAGCTGGGTGACGTAGGTCCCGCATTTCGATTGTTTCCGCCCGTGTTGACGACGCCCCATCACGTCCGCCGTAATAAGTTTCTCGGCTCATGTGTTACGCCTGCATGGTATCAGCGCGCCCAGCACACAGCTGTTCCTCCACTGCTGTCTTGATGTTGACGCTCAGGCGGCCATACCCGCTGGTCCACAGTAGCTGGTCCGCGGACCTACCTCGTCCGCCGACTCATGTCCCAACGCGCGTGTCTACAATAACGACGTCCGAAGCTAAGCTTTCCAACACTGGCGCCAGAGTGCACCAAATTCGACGCCGTCCGAAGCTAAGCTTTCAGACACGGCACGTCAATTATGACATTTTGTCATAAATATTGACCTTTCTAGCTTATTTTATTTTCTAATTTAAGCTATGCGAATGAGTACGTTTTGATAATAACTACCACACCCACAATTTACTTTTACCGTTTGCGCGCGATAAAATGTAAACGAAAACAATTTGGAAAAGTCCGCGGACCACTGTCCACGCACGAAAGTTGAAGTTGGCGAATGATCTTGGGACATTGGGAAGGCGAGCTATGACGTCAGAGGGTCACGTGCACCAATCAGCAGTTATGCGTCCGCTGACCAGTTATGTTGTCGACTAGGCCTAATAGCACGACGCCGAGGGAAGACGAGAGATGAGCTGTGCTCAATCAGCGCGAGTCATCTCTACCCCCGAGAGTACCGTGTGTAGCAGTGTGCGACTGGCAAAAAAGGCAGACTCTCTTGTGCTGTTATTGCACTAAGTGCACAAGTCTCCAGTCCTCCAGGCGAGCGCTCACATTATTGTATATCTCGTATAAGATGACAAGATTTTCACAGTCAGTGAGTGGCAACTTCATGTATACGAAACGAACAAAGTGCTGTTTACAAAATCGTGTATCAGCTGATGCACGAACGAACAAAAGTTAATATTAAGTTGGCTATTCTGAGTGTACTGGCGACGCACTTCAGCCAAGTGTAAAATACGTGATAACAAAGAGTTCCTAGATTAATTAATATATTTTATTTTACATGGCCACAAAACAGCGGTTGCAAGTGTTACAAACTAATCTTCGTGCTAAAGTAGTAATGTATAGATGTTCAGAATGAAATGCTCAATAAGACGATTCAGAGCCGGATGAAACGCGACTTCAAACCTTAGATCTGTTCATGTAGTATTCCCACTGTCTACCCATGCTCTCCATGTGTGCTTGATATCGATTCCAAAAGCCTACAGAAATATTGCATAATAATATCGAATTATTATTTCAAATAATTTGACGAAGTATATTTCAAATTCGCGTAGCTTCCATACAGTAAAAGGAGAAAAGTAAAGTTTTAAAAACTAGGATCTAGAGGCGGCGAACCTGCTGCTATCTGTCGGCTGTCGCACACTTAACCATGTCGTGCGCGCCATCTGTGAGTTCTTTCTCGGACCTAACCAGCTATAACGCTCAAATTAATATGTTTCGTATGTAAAATAACAACTTTAAGAACAGATGCCAATAGTTTTATTTTTTCGCGAGCGCTGCATGGTTTTTAAAACAACATATATTTCATGCACAGCGATTTTGATTACTAGTAATTTCTAATGGGCCAGTAATTGTCCACCTATGTCATAAACACGCCATGTTTTTTTTCCCCCGAAACCCATTTCCTTGCTTTCGCGTAGCATCCAACTGACACACCAGCTGCTGGCGAAAGGATACATAAACTAAAAGTAAACATTAATTGAACTGTCAAAATCTTGCCATCTTACATGAGACACAGTAGTAAAGGTTTGACTAGGGTTGAGAGGCCCACAACAGGATAGTCACAAACGTCAGACTGGGGATACCGGCATACACTCTTCAATTCCCTCGCAAGTGTCCATTACCAGCATAACTTGCTAGCGCCAATGTTTAGGTAATATAAAATATTACGGGTTGTGCAATTGCTTATTACCATTAATTTATTAGTTTTGCCTGCCAATATGTAACTCTAAAGATTTATTGTACACAGCACTCATGAATAAACAAACTTCCACTAAAACACGAATTCATGTTAAAAACAATAATGTAATTATACAGTAAATTAGTGGTCAGAATTTTGAAAGATGTGTTAACTTAAAAAAAAATGGTAACAGTTTCACTGCTGAATTTTTTTTTATTTCATTGGCGATGCATAATAAAAAAATGTTAAATGAAATGCCGCACAAAATAATTATTTTCTGCTATATTCAATTTCACCTCCAAATACAAGAACAGTGGAAATTTGTGTCGTCATATTCATATAGGAAATATAAAAGAAATAGCAATAAAATACTTGAAGTGCCTGTATTGCCATGAATTTAACAGATTTTCATTTTTATCCAGATGCGATATTTCTAAAAATTACATATACGAAGTAATTTTTTTTCCAAAACAACAAAAACTTAATAATTTAAAAAAAAATCTTCTGTTCAAATAAACTTCAGTAATTACAAAGAAATTAGCAAATTATGTAAATAAAAATGGAACTTCTACGAAACATTAAATATTAGACCATTTTAGGTCAGAACATATAAAACAAACAGTACTATAGTTTTTTTTAATACATACTCAAAACAAAATGTTATGCTCTAAACGGTATTTCAACATTATTTATTATAATTAGCTGATACACACATGCATTTGTGACAATATGAACGTGCATGTTTTGTTGGTTTCATACTATGTAGGTCTACAAGGTATATTGTAGTCTATTTTTCAAATTATTTAAATGTGCGTTGTTTAGTATTCGATACAGGCTGCAGCTACTCAAAATGAATTTTAGAAAACATTTTAATTTGAACATTTTAGCCATTTGTTAAAAGATTTAAATTGTGTGTTATAAATAAAAAAAAGTTCATGTCATCGTATGCATACTTTTGTTGGATTTCGGCTGCAGCTTCAGTCTTTTCTTCTTTTCATTCATAATATGTTCCGGGCTACGTATAGGCACTGAACGTGGGTGACAGGGTACACGAGCTCATGCAACAGACAAGCCATGTAAAATGAAGTTAACTTTGCCAACATTTCTTTTTCCCCAGAAAGCATCGTCCCGCTCTATCCTTTCATAATACACATAAGGCGGATTGGGTGTCCATACAGCGACAAAGCAGTATAACCTTCGGGTAACACGTCGTAGCTACCCTTGGACTTGATAGTAATATTTATGGTGTGTGTTTATCCCGCAATTTCCTTATCTTTCCAAACTTTCCAGAACGTCACCTTTCGTTGAAGGATAGCAGATTCAGGGCTCAACATTTCTGCAGATGGTGGACATTTCATTTCCACAATGCCATCTTCATTTATCAAACCATCAGGGGGTTGCACCTAAGTAGGACAGTTCAGGATCAATAAACAATCCGCACCATTGGATTTTTATGTTCGCTTTATCTTGCACTGCCTCATTAGCCCTGTGCTCATTTTCTGTGCGGTATTCACAGCAGATATATAATGAAGGCCAGTGTAAAGGATTTTCTTTACTAACCCTTCACAGCTAGTAAAAGGAAGCCTTTTACAAACATCGTAAACATTTGTTGCCATCAGTCGCTTTCGCCTTTCTTCCATTCACTGTCTCGTTTCCTGTAGATCCCTTGTTTGAATTTGAATTTCATGCAACGTTTCCTTATCTTTTTTAAGATTTTACAATAGCTCCTCGGGCAGTACAGCGAATTCATCAGTGGATAGATCTGGCTGTTGAGCTGGAACTTTTTAGTCAATGATCCACGTCTTTACTCCTACAAAATAGATTCCTTGGTTTCAGAGCTCGCTTCGCACATACATTATCTCGCTTTACTCTAGCTCTATCTATTTGAATTTTCTCTGAGCCTCCAGTCTTTTTGTGAATTTACCTGGCCTTTTTCCACATTTTTTGTGTAGTTTGTAGTGTAGGGTTCGAGAATTGCGGGCAACCACAGCCACGGCATATCGTGCTGGATACGTGCTACGTCTGGCACGTGTCTTCTTCACTACCGTAGAGTTGCAGTGTTCTACGCAAATATTGTCAACACTGTAAAGTAAACTGCCACTGTGCCTGCTCAGGACATCTGCCAAAGATTTCATTTGGTGATACAGATCACACTCAATAAGAAGTGGAATAATACTTCTTTCGCCTTCTTTAGTGCCGGTACAAAAGTATGTAGCACACAGTTGATGATCCCCCAAAAACATGATTAATATAGTTCATGATCTAATTTCGCAGGTCTGTTGTTACACGTTCGTGCATAGGTAACTTCTAGTTCATTGTGTATCTAGCAGCTTTTATAACTGCACAATGCAACTGTATGCTTTTAGCATGTATCTACTTCATCACGTGAAATGGGCCATTACTACTTCTCCAGATGCCTTTTTAAGTTGCTGCAGTAATTACACAAAATGTGATTTCGACATTCCAGTTTATCGACAGTTAAGTTTCTATACGATCTTGCTTCAAGTAGTCTTTGTAGACACTTCTGTCACCATCGGCTATCAATGTTCTATATCGCAAACCATATATTTTCTCACTTCTGCAAAAGCCTTCCACTATAATATCAGCTTCCATACAAGATGCACTTTGTTCTTCACCCCAATTCTTATAGCATGTGTGTAATGGCTGTTCCTTCTCTTGCTTCAGTGTGCGATCACACACTGTAGAGTATTTATTTTTCACGCCGATGTAAAAAACCTTTTTAGTCTTGTAAGCAACGATGGCAGCCTGAGAAAAATATTACATGAATTGCACACAAAATTCCCATACCTTGTTATTTTCAATAAACATAGTTTTAACTCTCGCATATATTGCATTTTGTATTTTACTTTTCTCCGCCTTCGTCACCATGCTGGGTACGTATTATTATTATTATTTTTTGTTATATTCATCCAATAATTACATCAATAACATTCCATAACATACAAAAACTGTTTTACAAACGGACTATTAATAGGGACACAGCTTGATCAAGAATATTTTAGCAAAAAACTAAGTTTCAATACACTACTTGCCCAACTGCAATTTTCGTTTGGTTAATGTCTACAAGTCTTTATGAACAGACGCTGCGTACTCGACTGGACCAATCAGAACAAAGCCAAAACGAAGTTGGACGTTTGTGATTCGCAAGTAACCTTCTAAGGCGCGTGACAGTCAAAATCATCCAGCTATTGCAGTGTATTTGAACTAAAGTGTTTTGAAATAAAACTGTCCATGGAATCTTTTCGCGAAAAGCATGTGTCTGAGTAACCTACAAAGACCTAGTACTCTCAGGAAGCCATAATTACAAGCTAACAAAAGTTAACCTGAGCCCATTTTGATGCAATCGTGTTATTTTATTTTGATGGTTCCTTTATTCCTCTGTAATTTAGCAAGAGGCCCACTACTTATCTCGATATCTTTGTATAATGTCTGTTAAAAAAAATGTGCTGTGTACGACAGTTGTTAAATTTTATAATATGTTCAGGGGTTTTCAATAAAATCACCAGCTAATAAAGGAACACGTTCAAGATTGTGTAAACTGACAAAAAATTTCCGAGAACTAATTATATATATATATATATACATATAGATATATATATAGTGATAACATACTAACCGAACAAAATACTTGCGGTAATTGAAAAAAAAAAAAAAAAGTATTAGTTTGTCAAATGTGCAAGTTTTAGACTTTAAATTAATGAAAATGTTTTCGAGACCGTGCTCAAACAGGTAATTTAATTTGTTAATTAGCAAATAATGGGCTTCAAGAGAAACATTTGCGGTAGTCACTCGTTTAGCGTTCGTAATATCATGGGGGAAATGTTAATAATGATATAATTAAAAACTGTATTGAAGAGAATCTTGCGTTTAAAATTAAAGATATTTTTTTAAGAAGGCAGTTGAAGAAATGCCTTATTATACTCGAGAATAATTACTACAGCGGCAATGTTCCGTAAACGAAGAACGACGTGAGATTACTCGTTCTATATAGGTTACTATATATATATAGTTGATTCACTATATAGTTCTGTGTACATATATAGTTAGTATAGTTTGTTCACAGTATAGTCAGCCCTTTTGAAAGACCTGCAAAGTTTCTACTTTCAGACACGAGGAACTGTATCTATTTGCAGCGGTGGCCCAGTGGCTTGGGCACACGCCTCACACCCAGGCGGGTTCACTCCCGGATTTTCGCATGTGGGCATCGTGCTAGACGATGCCGCTTGCCGGCGGGTTTTCTCGAGGTGCTCCCGTTTCCCTCGCCCTTGCATTCCAGAGCCGCTCCATCCTAGGGTCTCATGTCATGTCCGGGGATGCCGGGCATCTACGGGTCCCAACTGGAGAGCCCGTCACTCGGAGTGGGTTGCCTCGCCCCGGGTTCACTCCCCACTCGAGTTTTTTTTTTTTTTTTAACCAATATCCCAGTGACTTCCAGCTGGTGTTGTCATCGACGGCTCAAAAGTTCACTGTGTCTACAAAAATAAACTATATTAAAAAAAATTTTATCGGCATGATTAACACATACGTTTACTCGATTTACAAACAATAATGTATGGTTTAAAACCATTATTACTACTTCTTCTACTGAGCTATATTTATCACTCCTGAGGCCATAAGAAAATTAATTTTTGATTATATGGTCAGTTTGAGTGTCGTATTAATATTGAACACGATTCACCCTTTTCAGTGATAAGAGCTACGGAAAGTCGTATGAAAATCAATATTGTAACTAATCTTGCTCGTTGTATAGTTAGAACGACATGCTTTGTCTAGGCTGTTCATGGTAAAGTGAGAACTTTTGACGGCCTGGTTACTTTTTCCTTTCAGCCATTTTTTACCCTTTAAACATCTTTTTTAATCAATATCGCCATGTAAGTAATAAACACAGCGTGTATATTCCACCGCACTCGGAAGTTGACATCTAAGGCTAAAGTGAAGCATACTTATTGACTATTATTCTAAATGAGAGGGCTTTCAAAAGTGCTCACTTTACCGTGAATAACCTTTAAGATAATATTACTTGGTTTGTGGGAGTGGGGGGGGGGGGCGACAGCAAAGTCATTTGCGTTACGGAGTAACATGTCTTAAACTACCGTTAAATGATATGACAATTATTTTAATAACATTTACGAGCAGTATTGTGAAAAATGGTTATCTTGTTAAGTGCATGTGTATGCTTTAGTTTAGTAGAACATTACCAAATATTTAATTGTGTTCATTTGGTTAGTGCAAATGTTTTAGAAACGTATCGAAATTTCTTTTTTTACATAATCTGACTTCGTGCACAAATGTCTCGCTCACAGATTAATAATTAAATACAAAACTTTATCGGCAAATGATCCCCGTCGTTTTTACGTTACAAATAACGAAAATTACACACGGTAACGATACTTACTGGTTGAACTTCATTGATTCAAATATTTCGAGCATATTTAACAAGTAGTAGGTATTTATCACTCGATTCAAGTTTCATGGAAATCCACGCACACCGAGTTTTTACGCCGTCTACCAGCAAGAGACTTCAGCCCGATGCGTTTATTGTGAGCGAATTCCTTTTCGCTACGGAAATGTAAATGCTCATTCTCAATTGGACGTAACTCCACCCGAGTGCAAACAGTTCACAAAGTATTTCGCGGAATTGCACCGAGTAATTCAATGCAGAAACTGGCATTTTACCCAAACACTATAGGTTAATGTTAGGCTTAGGCCTCACCCCCAGTAATTATTTCAAATAAATAGTTTTTATGGAGAGTAATTGTGAGTAAATTTTTGGGTGGCAACTAGTGGGTTTTTTTTTTTTTTAAACACGACGTTGTTAAGTTAGCAATTATTATTTTAGCTGTCCACGAATATATTTGTTACTATTTTAATTCTAATAAAATGTTTTTTACTTACCTGGCACTCTTGCTGTGTTTGTTTACAAATATGAGAGTACAGCGTCCCAGTTAGGAGAGAGCGAGATAACCAGAGAGCACAACTAAGCCCTCTGGCACATTGATATGAAAGAGTGCTCTCTGGAGAGAGTATTCGTTCAATGGAGACAAGGACTTAGTATACTCACTGCCTATAAAGGTTCGCCACTGTTAAAACAATTGAAACTTTCTTGTCATATTTAATACTCGAGAAATTTTCCCCTGTCGTTTTCAAACTCTGTCGTCTTAATAAGATTTTTTAATTTTTTTTAGCAAGTGCCGTACGTACCGAGGTATCAACACGTGAAAGTATTGACTTTTTGACAGTCGTGTCAATTACACACACGTTAAATGAAGCTCTAGGAATTAACACGAGCTCAAATTAAATAAAATACACTCAACCGAAATTTCTTAGTTTTTTTTTTTTTTTTTTTTTCCCCCAGGTATAAAATTGATATAAGCGATTTGAGCTGCTTGTAAATTCGTCATTACAGACTGCCTCACGAAAGAGTGCACTTTTTTTCGACAGTCTTTCCTGCGTACAGCTGTTTCCATGGTTACTGCGGTGTCTCGCCCAAAAATATAGGATGTCTACAAACCAACATAGAAGACATTGAGATAATGTATTATGTTAGCAAAAATATTTTACTTTGGAATTTGAATATAACTACTTCTAGAACTGCCAAAAAAAGTGCACTTGTTCGCGAGACAGACTATATCTAGCGTGACTAGCAATGTTAGTACTTAACGGGACAAGAAACGACGTCCAAATACAGAAAAGTCATTGCAAAACGTAGATCTACCACTACACTCAGAACAGGAAACAAAAATGTTTTTTTTTATTACGTTAGTAAATCGTAATTTAATTCTGGATTAGATTAGTCAGGAAGCATTTTTTTTCTCGCCATTTTGAATTTGACGTGAGCAAAATAATTATAATATTCATATTTATCTTTACGATACCGTTTTCAAGTACAAGTATCAGTACAACGAAGTGCTCTGTACGAGCGCAAATCTACAAACAGAATACACTGAAAAAGATTTAAATTACGATATTTAAAAAAAAACTAAGATTAGTTTATGTAGTGCAAATATGAAGTGACGTGGTTTTTGTTTTCGTAATAAACAGTGAGTTCCTTCTTCAAGGAACAGCACCACCGCTCCCTGTCACAAAGAATAGTTCCCTCCTCACCTATCCTATCCTGAACCCCTCGCACAAACCCAGCTGGGCAGCCACTTAACACTTAGTAATAGGGTAGTTAGAACACATTTACAATGGGCTCAAGATTTTTTTCTATCTCTATATAGTTTCGAGACCACGAAAATCCAGTGTTTTTTTTTTGTAAGTGTCTTTCATGGTAGGTAGATTATTAACACAGTTTTCATCGCAGAAAACATAAACGATGAAACATAGAACAGCTAAAAGTTATTTTGCACTTTTATTCAAGCTACAAATTATCAAGTTCATTTGTGGTAGTATTTTTTGATCAATTTTCACATCTTTAGTACAATCCCCCTTCGAACATCAAACATCTAGCATTATATTCATCAAGGTATGCTGAAGACTTTTAATTTGACACTGCATTTCAAGTTGTGACGTAATTAGATTCACCAGAAAACTCAAAGAGGTTAGCATTAGAGTAAATAGGGTTAGAGCGTGTTGCATACATGCTCTGCAGGGGCAAAGATGTCTCTTAAGCTGATGCCTCAGCTGAGCAGTTCAGAGCTCCAACCTGGTTCCGCAGCTCGCCGCCCGCTTCCCTCCCCAGACTGATGAGAGGCACCCCGAGGCACTATCCAAACCTCTACTGACTGTCCACATCACCACCCACTGCGCGGACACTTCTCTGGGCGGGAGACCTCCTCCAGCATGCGGCAAAGCCACCAAGAGTCCAACCTCACTGGATCCAACATCCTAGCACATGGTACCAGCTTACTTTCCATGGCAGTAGTGTGTGTTCCCCACTAGCACTTCCCCATCTCCTTGGTATTTCTCCACAGTGAAGTTCTAGATTTGGACCCCGTGGAACAACGGATTAAGCGGCAGGCAGTTCAACGCCCCACAGAGCGGACGAGCCTAGGTACCATCCATGTGTTCCGTCAAATAAGGGAGGCAGATTCCCTGCCCGGTGTAGCCTGTATGAACTTTGGATCACCCTGAAGAGAGGCTATGTAGGATCACGCCTAGGGGGTGAATTTTATTTAAGTCTTCTAAAATCATTCCTTAGCGCTCCTAACGGCCATTAGTGGGGCGTTATATAGAATATAGCCACCAAACTTAAATTAAACCCTCCACTCATAAATGCATTTGCATCACTCCGTTTTTTTTTAGAAATCTACCAACACAGCTGTGGGTCCTGCAAGAACTTGTTTTGTAGCTGCAACATGCAAACACAAGCGCATATTTACAACTATAGATAATGCGTCCTATTACAAAATGGCAAAATGAAAAATTAACAGTTTTGTAAATCAGTAAGGCATTTACCAAAGAACTCAATAGGTATTTGCCTGGATAGGAGATTGGAAACCATTAGAGTATATTGAATTCCTCTTTTGTAGTCTGCCAAGAGCGAGTCTAGTTATTCCCGAACGAGTAGTAGTTTTGCTGCCGCACAACGACATATCCCCTCGAGCCCTGCTCGGATGACTAAAATAATATCACCATCCGCCCCACATTAACCATCATTGCCGGACAACATTTAACTCCATGTGAACTGCAACCTGAAAATACAGTTTATTTCAACGTAATATCTGTAATATATGTAATGGTTTTAAATATGCTGGTAATTTGTCAGCCGTTGTGATACATAATCGAATGAATGGCTTATTTTAAACTTTACTCTATATGCTTACCGGCTGAAAATGCCTGAGAAAATAATGCTTTTGTGACACAATGGAGGTACATCCGGACATCAAGAAGGAAAATTACTTGTATATAATGAGTATACCACGGTCTGTACTAAGATATCACCTAGAACGAAGATACACTGAACCATTGTAAACATCTCACAAAATGTTTGGGATAGAGAATGCAAACAAGTATGTAATGTACATGAAAGAAAGCATCGCAATTAGAACTTACCAATGGTACCTATAAGAAACGTGAACTTCAAAAGTATTTATAATACAAAAACATGTTCCAATACCACAGACAAATAAACACGGAAGAACAACAAAAGTAACGTAATGGCGTCTCAGACTAGGGGCGGTTTCTTTCTTCCCACTACAGCTAAGTACAGAGTATGGCCTCCGTGTGCATTGTACAGGTCCCTTGCATGCCGTGGAATGTTTGTATTTAATGTGCTGATGTCATCTTCTGGAAGAAGGTCCCATTCTATCTGGGCAGCTCTTGTGGAGGTAGTGGATGATTATAAACTGCTGTTCTCAGCAGACATGCTCAGTGCGTTATTGCGCTCTCTGTTGATCACAAACGAACTACATAACTCCTACTACCCACTCTGCATTATCTCACAATATTCCACTTTTAGCGAGGTGTTTATTTAAATGTCATAAACGTGACCCCTCTAGACCGCATGTATTAAATATTCGTTAAAGGTGATCACTGTTCCAGAAGATTGTGTAATTAAATCGAGGTTCGAGACAGTGCCCTCCATAAATACAGTAATATAAGCGGTTTAGAGATGACGGTATTTTGCTGCACAAGAAGCCATAGATAACAATTCATCTACTACTGTATGCATAAGCTCTACTAATTTGTCGGACGGCGGGAAGTAGGATGACGTAGGAGCTATGCTTATGATTCTGCAGCAAGTAATTGGTACAGCATTGCGCGTTGTAAAGGGTACGCTATTCGGCATTCACAATGACACCATTTTACCCAAGTTTCAGTCGCGTTTCACTGTAAAATTGGAACAGTTAAAATCTTCTTAAAATCAGCGAATTTAACTTCAGGTCTGTTGAAACTGGTTTACTTCAATCAGTAAAATTCTACTAACCCTTTTAGTTGCTGCTACGGGCTGATTAAACAGCTATGTCTACTGATTATTTTTTAATTGCACTGCGAAAACGACGATTTTTGCCAGAAATCTTGCCTTGGTGCGCAACCAAATACAACTAACTGCAGCAGCGCACAAATATGCAACAGCAAGAATAAACATAACTTATGTTTCTGCTAAGATATTTTGCCTAATATTTGCTGGTGTAAGACAACAGCCAACCTTACAAACACAGGTTTCCTCGTTTCTGCTCTAGAATTTGTGGGTAAAAAGTGACACAATGTATGGGTGATCGTAGTTTCGCCGCGTAATTTCCGAGGTAGCTGAAGTACCTAATAGTTTATGGAATTTAATACATTAATATAGACAGTGTGTACGGGACATAATAAAACATTCTTTGGAACAGCAGCCGATTGTGTCGGACAACAGAGTATGAGCAGTCTGTGCAGTACTGTGTCCCAGAAACACCTATTTACATCTACTAAAATTTGCAGGGTTTCAGGTGTCCTTATTATTGATCGTAGTCACTTTTTTTAATCTCTACTTGCCAGGTTGTCTATATTTATTATCGTATATGATATATTGAGGTCTTTAAACTATTTACACCACTTAGAATAATTGCATTTCTGAAATTCCCTTCATTTTTTTCATTAGTGGAAGTGTCAATATTACTCGATGACTCGCAGTATAGAGTGTGGACTGTCTCCTACTTATTTTATAGAATATTGCTTCCTTGTTATGAATTTTATTTATTTTTATGAACCAGCATTGGCATTTAAGAAGGCTGGTCTCGTCAGGCGTGTACCTATTTATATATTTTTTGTATTATTTTTCCAAACTCTTCAAATAATCCCACCCGATGTTCGTACAATACGTACAATTCTCATTTCATGTTATTATCCAATGTTCGTTTAGTGACATGATCAAAGGAAGTGAAATTTATCTTGGTCGAAGAATTTACTCAGGGTTCTTTTTATTTAGCCGAGAAAAGCTGTAAGTTTTATTCAATATATTTCTTATTTAATCCAATCATCTCTACTTGATAACATTTTACGAACCCAATTGATCTATTAAGTTATCGTCGGGTCGACTTAATATCTAAGAGATTTATTGAACGACTATTTGAGTTTATTCTTCTAATAACCGGGCCACGGTGGTGTAGTGGTTAGACTACTAGCCTCCCACCGCGGCGAACCGGGCTCGATTTCAGTCGGGGTCGCTTCAGGATTTTCGCATGTGGGAATCTTGCAGTACTCTGCCGCTGGCCTGCGGGTTTTCTCGGTCGTCTCCAGCCCCACACCGCTGCATCTCGCTTCGCCCTCATGAGATCTCAATACCTCGCTGTTAAGAGCCAGCCAAATCTCCCCCTTTTAATAACCAACGAGCTTTACAATTAAAATAATTCATTTAACTAAGCACTTTATTTCACTGCATACATTTTGTGGGTGGTTATAGATTTTCAAAATTCGTATTATCAGAACAAACCCTTTTCGTGCCCAATAAGAGGCTATTTTTACTATTATTCCGTCTAATAACACGTCGTCTTAAACATAGAGAGCTCGCCAATACACTGCAAGTGTATTACAACAAATTTTACTGCTCTTTGTGAAAGTATAATGTTATTGTGTATTTTAAATTTCAACAAATAAGTACCGTCGATTTCATGTTTATTTAAAAAACAGAGTTATAGTATTATTTTAGTATGTTCCGACATCTCTGTATTGTAAACACATCGTGGCATTACAAAATGTCTCATGACTAATTCCCAGGGAAAAGAATGCACAAGGTAATAATAATATTTATTATATTTTTTTTATAAATAAAAATCAAACGAAGTACATTATTATTATAACTGCGCACACACTACACACACGCGAGCGCAAATATTTGTAAGCGTGACAATGTTTTTCCCCCTCGACAACTGCTCAGTCCGATATGACGACGGGCTGTCTCACAAACAAACTGCGTATCTCCCAGTTCGTGCGGTTGAGCTCCCATGCGGTATGCTGACACTCGCTGGGAAGGTCAGACGGAAAATATAGCACGTAAAAAAAAAAAAAAAAAAGAAGAAGAAAAGTTTTCGTACCCAGCAACCATATTTTTGAAGTAAGACAATATCCAGTAACGAAACCTTCACGTCCTTGTTATTACATATTACTGCATTAGTGGGTGAAGGAAGGTTTTTTGCGAGTCGACAGATGTATCGCAGTGAGCTGCTGCAATTCCACGAGAAACTAGAATATAAAATGTTGAAGTAAAACCGTTTCAAACAAAGCCACGTATAATGCAGTATTGATAGAAGAGCTGCATGTTATAGTGTACTTTGGCGACATCAAACTATTCAGTCAACTTTGAAATCTTAAGATTTCCGTCTATTTGGATCAGAAATGTAGGAGGAAATGCAGAAAATAGAAGGATAGCATGGTAAAGATGTTCAGGAATAGTAGAAACTTTATAATTATATTTTGGCTTTATTAATACATTTTGCCTCGCCTCGTCTTTTTAAATTTGTTTTTATCTTAAATCATTTACATGTTAAACGTCAATGCATTATTTTTCGTAATAGTAAAAACTTACAACTTTCAAAATGGTACTTATAAAACTTAGGCTCAGCATGGCGAATTAAATGTAGCTTAAAATGTGCAGTAAATATGCCGAATTTCATTTGACGTATTTAATTAACATAAGCCATTACCTAAGTCATCTAAACAACCTTTTTTTAATATACCCTTCAGCCATTTCACTTCATGTAGACGAAATGATTTTTAAACAAACTTTGATTCGTTAACATTCAGAGTTCCATTAGCTACCCTGGAATACCTCTAACAATATTACACTGGAAATTGAGTTTTAACAATTTAAAGCCGGTACAATACATTTAAAATTTTCAATTAAATTTTACCAACCTCCCGTAAATATAAGCCGTATGGGTGATGTATTAGAAAAATAGAGATTCTTGTACACAGTTATTAATAAAAAAATAATTTTTTAACTTCAGCATGTTTGAATACTTATTCTGCGTTTGCATTTGTTAAAGAAAAATTGGAATTTGTTCTTAAAAAAATACTCTTTCATCATCACACCAGAAATAAAAATAATTTGCGCTGCTAATAAAAAGGTTAGACTTTATTCCCAGAAGGATGTTTATTATTTCGGTATAAAATGTTATAACGCGTTAACAATGGCAGATGAACAGTTGTATGAAGGAAATTTTACTAAACTAAAAAAATAGTATGAAGTTTTAAAAATAAATTCAGTTTATTAAGTGGCTGAATGTTTAAATTCTTGAAAATGTTTATTGGAAACTCAAGTGTGTGTATACAGGATGATTCTCAATTAGACTGACAAACTTCGGGAGGTGATTCTTCATGAAAAATTAAAGGAAAACATATATGCGATACTTCATACCTAAACCGAATATTAAGGGAGGCATGCGCCCTTAAAAAAACAGAGGTTTTAAGTCGTGAAAATGCTTAAATATTTCATTTTTAAAGCTCGCCTATGCAGTTTTCTGAGGTGGCGGAAGTACGAACAAATTCTGTTGGCTTCATCGCGTGCAGTAAGGCCGCACTATATAATTTTCACAGTCCAGCGTCACGATGGAAACGCTGCACGCCATGCGCGTAGGAGCGACGAGGCGCTAGGGGTATGTGCAAGTCTCGGCCGTATCGCCACCCTCGCTTCTTGACCTTGAACGCGCAGCTACATACCCGTAAGGGACGAATGTGGTCGCATGGTCAGCGCATTCACAAAGGCAATCAGGGCTCGACTCCCGCAGGAAGGAACACAAATTGCGGGGAGTGGAGGGGGGAATATCACGATTGTGGTTTGTGCGAAATAACGTGATGGGCGTTTACGTTTGCCAGCGAGTTTTCTCGGGAGTCTCTCGTTTGCCTCTGCCCTTGCATTTGGTAGTTACTACATCCCCCCCCTCCCTTCGCCATCATGAAGAGGTGTAACTGCTTAACACCCCCCAGATCACTCACCTAATTTTTGTTTCTATTTGTGCACTCTTCGCGGAAAAGATTGGCTTACAAAGTAAATTCGCAAGTGAAAATGCCACGTAGATTACTTTACGTAGCATTATAACACATTATCACTCGCATTCATAAAGCAGTATCTAAATAAACTAGGCAGTAAGGGTTGGCAACGGTTTATATCTACGAACGATGCGTTAATGCGCCTACGTAGGGGTATGGGTCTTAGAGTAAGTAGTCGGGTCGAATATAATTTTAAAAAATATGCAAAACTAAGAAATATTTTTATGTAAATAGTTTTGTTTCAGGACAGTAATGAAAGTTTATATTTTGTTGCAAATTTATAAATTTTGCTGTTGGAACGCAAATGTGGTCTTTAAAATGTGTCGACCAGGAAATTCGTTACCTGTGGTCGTCTGTTTATGATAATTCTTCGATAAGACAGTGTTTTTATGTATAACGACACTGCTGTATCTTCTCTGAGCCGGTAGTTGTATTAAAATAGTATAGACGCTTCTCCAACAACCCGAAGTGACCTTGAGGTGTAAAAATGTTTTAATAGGGTGTCCTCTTAGGATGGCCGCCTTCTTGGGGCGTAAATTGCATTGGGGTGTGTAAACACAGTGGTATAAGGGGATACTTGATGGTCGGGGTCACCACATTACGTTCAAATCACGTACTTACCAGTAAACATGAAGTTTAAATGCTACACATAAATGCCGGTACATATTAAATGGATAGTCTGTGTAAATACAGTTTAAAATGTCAGTTTACTCTAATAAGTAACACTGTACTATTAAGAGGAATGGTGCATGAATCCCCCTCCCCAGTGACTATTGAATACACCACTCAAATATTCGAATGCGAAGGAATTTAATTGATACATGCAAAATAACTTTATAACACAGGGAAAACATTTTAAACACTGCGCTAACATATTTTCTCAATTAAGAGTATGATGGAACCCCGCGGCAAAGGTCAAGAAGCGAGGGAGCGATACGGGCGACACTATCACGCACGCCTAGTGCCTCATCGCCCCTACGCGCAAGGCGTGCAGTGTTTCCGTCGTGACGCTATACTGTGCAAATAAGATCTGTAACAGTGGGGTTTTATTAAACGTGATGAAAGACCATAGATTAAACTACTCACGTATCTTTGCATTTTTCTCTTGCCGCTTAAGAAAAGTGCGTTGGCAAGCTTTAAAAATGCGATATTTGACCATTTCCAAGAGTTTTTCTGCAAGAATACATTTGATATGATAAAAGTAAAAAAAATAGGGGCATAGATAATTGTTCTCTATCTTTTCTGGCACAAAATCGTATTTGCAGAACATTTATTTACCGAGATACGCGTATTCGCCCAAACAACATTTTCGCAAAAAAAAACTCTGGGATCCAGCCCACTCTGAACGTGCTCTTATTTCTTTATAAAATTCGGATAATATCTACAGTGTTTGTGTCCTGTTCCAGGCACAAATTTCCTCCCCCCCCCCCCTCCGGTTGCAATTATACTCGGCCACTTTCCTTCCTTTGACTTTGACGTTTACGAGTTACGCGTGTGTTTGCGAGGTTTTGTTTTGAAAATATTCAACGACTGATTCTCTGGTCCACGTCAACCTGATACGACGACGTTTTTTCTAAACTACCTTATTCTAAGTGTTAAGTGTAAGTCCAAAGGTAGGGCCGGGTTCTAATTGCATCTCAGGGCTGAGCCCCTTACGCCTGAATGAGAGGGAACTGAATACAAAGGAGGCGGGGATCGCGGCCGAGAGGGAATGGGCAGGCATGGCCATCACTTTGGGGCCATGCCTACCTCCCTAAGTGTAGTGTAGTTAAAGATACATTATGAAGGGGTATGGTAAAACCCGCGAAGACACGGTAAAACCCATACCGACAGAAAAGGAGTTAAACTCGTGGGAGCACTAGTGAAAATGCTAAAGTAGATGGCAGGTGTGGAGTCCATGCTGTTTAATATTGGAGTGAAGAATCTGGTAGAGAGGTGTGGCTGGGCTTTGGGCCAGCATGTTAAAGGCACTTGCGCCCTTGAGGTGGAACTGCCATCCATGTTCCTGCGCTGGCAGCCTGACTACCCGCACAGCAACAGCGACAGCAGTGACTTCAGGCAGGGTCCTTAAGATTCCAGCCGAGGGAGTGAGATATCCGGGCAGCTCAGTCATGGCACCTGCTCCGTCTTCGCTCTTCTGCTCCGATATCAGGAGCTCCACATCGCGGGGGAAGGTGGGGAGAAATGCGTCGGGTAGCTACCACCTCCCACTCATCTAAAATCTCCCTCCGTCAGTTCAGGCCGGTTCAATCGGCGGAGACGTCGGTTCAACCCAGCCTGATAAAACAATGGTTTCCGTATGTCCCGCGCACGGATGAATTTAGGTAAAAAAAACTCGGAAGGTAGTTGCTGCAACAGGTTTCCCTGGTTGGTCGGGAGAAGTTATCCTCATGAGAATGAGCCGCTGGCCGTCTCGGAGCTCTCGGGAATCACGCACGGTGAGTCAGCGGGCGGCTGGCCTGGAGAAAGGACGTCGGAGGAAGCTGCGCTGGGTATGGTTCATTATAGCAGGATGGTTGTTCGGGAGGGGGCGCGGGCCGAGAGGAGGAGGGGGGGTGGGAAGGTCGCGGGAATACCGCGCCAGCCGGCCGCTCAGGAGTCTAGTCCGCGGAACACCGCCTCGCCTGCTCACTTGCCGTCCGGCAGCGGTGAGGACCATATCGGAGCTGCTCTTCGCCGGCGTGGCAACACTGCGCCCGCCGCCCCTGACAGTTCCTCGTAACTTGACTTGTGCGCTGCCTCTGCATTCGCGACAGGACTCGAGCGCCGGATCGCCTGCCAAGCTAACACAGTTTAATACAATAAGGTAACTGTTTCTACAGGACACATTGATGCTTTCACTAAACAGCACTGTTTCCATTGATTTATTCAATATTTCGTTCTGTTGGGGCATAGCACGTCGTCAAGTAAACCATTTTACTAAGATTTGAATTTACAATATTTACACAGTTGCAGAAGTAAACATGTTATGTCACTGACCTTCACAGTGACTGTTAACAAAAACGTGTATTTTATTTACGAAACACAAAAGTTAAAATATTACATTCATACGTAAAATTTACAATAATACAAAATGCTTAATTTTTTTTTTTTTTTTTTTTTTTTTCCCCATTATTACGAATACTTAATCACAATTTTTTTTTTTTTTTTCGTACACACGTTGTATTATTAAGTATTAAGGAGCCCTTCCTACTGGAACATTTCATCCGCACACCAGGCCGAGAAGCGCGGGAGTTATAAGGGCGAGACTGCCACATGCATAAAGAGGCGCCGTCGCTTCTAGACGCAACGTTCTGAACTTACATGCAAGGTTCTCGCCGTACTGTCTGCCTGTGAGTTTTCAAACGTCTACCCTCTAATTTTATAGATGGAGATTTTGCAGCAAGGATCAATACACACTCGTGTCATAGCATCGCTCGTGTCCGGGTAGAACGTTTTAAGGTACGGTGTTCCCTAAAATCGGTTCTGCTCCGAAATTATATTCATCGTATGTGTGGAATTTCTAAAGTAGTATTTTGTCCTCGTATAGGGTACGTTCTTCGTAGGTAGATACAGTATGAATAAGTTTAACAGTTTCGTGAAAACTCCGTATTTCAAGCATGATACAACACATTTCTGCTGCCAGGTAAACGGTTCTCCTACATAAAGATACACGGGTGAGGGTAGCCGAGATTTATCGCCTTTATGTGCCATGTACGGAAAGGCGACACTCGCGCGCCCCGTGTTCAGAGATATCTCAGGACTTCGTAACAAACTATGTGCTCAAGTTCTGAGTGTGTGGGTGTGTGTCCAAACACTAGCTGTTAGTCTCGGCGCCACATGAAGTAACATCGGTGTCCAACGACACGACTGGTAGGAGATCCATGCTTCATTCTACCTCAGTCTGCAGAGAGACAGCTGACTCTCTCTGTTCTGGTTTTGTGTATTATGGTCACGTATTCACAACCTGGAGGCAATTCATTCATCCGTGGAGAAAGTAGCTTGAGTGGAATGCGTCTATCCTTGGGCATTTGTTGTTGTCGGTTGAGAACTCAACAGCCTGTACGTTAGGCAACTTGTTAAGCGTCACTGCAAGGCGTGATGCGTAGTGTATACTTAAAGGTGAAAAGTGGCCAATTAACAGGAAAAATAACTGCAGCACAATGCAACACCATTTCTTCCCGAAGTAACTATACATTCATACAAATGTAATTCATGAATTGAAAATTGTGTATTTTAAATGCTTTGAGATATGAACATAATGTTTCGTGGGTGTAAAATCTGTGTCTTTAAATGTTTTAAAATACTGTTTTTGTTGTATGTTAGGTGTCACCATTTTAACTGTGTTTCCTATAATCATTCTGGAGAAGTGCTCCTAATATGACATTTCGTATCCGTATTTTTATATAGGCTTTAGCAGATCAACAAATATGAGCGATGGATGTTAAAACCGTTCAAATGCAAGTAATTTACTCTAACTTTGCGGATTTAAGGGCAAACTAGCTAAATGCAAGGCGTGTGATTTATATTATTCCTACTTTATATTGTTATTCTTAATGCATGGTGATATATTTTCCCAGGGCCATTGTTGTGTCACTTGGGCAAAATTGTCCTCATTAAATCGTGAATCATAAAATTGCTACTAATGTGAGTTTTCTGTTTGTAATTCACCTGCTAACCATTGATTTAGTATTGTCTCAAGAGCATTAATTTATATTTTTTGCAGGAATGAAAATGGAGTCCTCGAAGAGACTGCAGGCGTGCGTCTTCTTATTTGTGTTGCTCCTGACACAAGCATCTTGTCGAATGGGTAAGTAGACATATGCTCAATACAGAGATATTTGAAACAGTCTGCGGCTAGTAGTGTTACGGATTCCTTACCGGAGCAGTTATACTTGTTGGTTGATAACCTTCTGACAACGTAACCTATGCGAATCCATGCGTACATGTGAGTAGTTTTGTGTGTGCTCGCATAAACTGAGTGTTTGACTGCGCAGGTTCTGTCAGTGGTCAAGTGATTAAAACGTTTTTAAGTTTGCGATTTTGTCCAAATTCGTAGAAAAAACTAAACGCCCTTGATAAGAGTTTTTGTAACCTAAAAACTGATCGTAAGCATAAAATACATTTAATCGCTTGATTACGCCGACAGACATTGTTCTGTAAAACATTCATTTCATGTCTTCGTATCCCTTGTCGGTTAATTTAAGAGTAACCAGTAACTGCAGACAGTCTGTACCAATCAACAACAAACCCGCTTGATGGCGTACAATATTGTTTTGTGGACGTATGCGCAAAAAAATAGACGGTATGACAAATAGGAACACTTGTATTACATCGCTCTTTTACTTATTTTCATAATCATCAGCGTTACATTCCAGAGTTGTATTTTTGCTTAGTGTCTATGACATGCAGTACGTTCAATAAACATCGTCTGTGCGTGTAATGTTTATCAGCGGTTTGTAATAGAAATAGCGGTAGGAATAAATAATAAACCATCTTTATATTATCGCGAGTTTTTGTGTTCCCGACAGCCTTAGTTCTGGTAACTTTGTCAATTGACCATAATCAACATTCGTGTTGATTAATTCTATGATGGAGCGATATGCCAACTAACATTGCTACAGACTTTTAAGCTATTCCAATATTGTTGGTCGTCTTTTACACAAGCCTCTTTAAGTGCCGTAATCTCTATAAAAGGCAATAAAGCGGCTGGTTTTCGCAGAGTTCCCGGTCACTGAACACACAGATGACACAGAGGATCAGGGTAACCTAGTGTCCAATTCCAAGATGAGAAAATAAAACACAACCTCGAATAAGCTCGAAGGATTCGGTGGGCAATGTACAGAATTTCCCGTCACCATTCTCTGCAGTTGTGTGCCAACGTTGGCTGACAAAGAATTAGGCTTTGGAAAATATATAACTTCATGAACTTACCACGCATTGGTGTTTAGCTGAAGGAAGAGTAGAGGCTCGTCTTTGCTCGCGAGTCTTTTGTTATAAAACTCTGCTAGAATGGTGCTAATCTAGATTACCCTTGATAACGTTATCTCACAGTGCCAAGAAAAGCAGTTCCAGCAAATTCCCCGGCCCTGCCTCGACGACACTAGAATTTCTAATGCCAGGTTTGTAAAGTACGCAAGGCAAGCGAGTGTGCACGAAATGGGGAATTGCAAGAAATTCAACGAACGTGGTTCACATATGATGTTCAAAAACTACGCAACATGCAAAAACCCAAAGCAAAAATTAGTAAACTTTAGACTTCTTCCGTGTCACGTCAAATTGACAGTAATGGACTGCAAAATCGTTTTACAATATGTAGATACATATAGCTAAGAATTTCAGTTTTCGTCAAATTTTAGTTATTTTATTTAGTTGTATAATTAATTGACGGCAAGTTTAAAGCGATAAATCACAAACGTCTAATAATTCATTTATTATCGTATCTTAATTTTGATTAAATTGTACTTTTACTTAAAATGTATTTGT
The DNA here is from genome assembly GCA_029891345.1 of Dryococelus australis. Classification (NCBI taxonomy): domain Eukaryota; kingdom Metazoa; phylum Arthropoda; class Insecta; order Phasmatodea; family Phasmatidae; genus Dryococelus; species Dryococelus australis. The sequence goes on from CM056994.1 coordinate 353,143,493, forward strand.
ACTTTTCTATTTACTATTAATGTGAATAAAACAGAAAAAATATGAGTACTGTTAGTGCCCAGTAAGAAATAGTTCTCATACAAAATATTATTGAACCGAGTGTATACGGATGCGTAGACTTGACTAATCTTAGTTTGCATGAAGCAAAGATATAGCATGCATGTACCTTCACATTTAACAGCGTTTAATACTCGTTTTAAAACACAGCAGTTATGCTCGTAATACAGATAGCAATATTTGTGATCTTTAACGTCTTTAAAGTTTTTCTTGCCGAAAATATTCTCCGCGCATTATGCAATATGATGCAATCTTTTCTTGTTGACTGTCGATTTCAAGTGACAAATACAGCCGCGGTGTTGGATGTGTGTGTAAGGGCGATGTGGATGGTGCAGGCTTGGATTGGATTCACGAGCAGCTGTTAGTGCTCGTAGCTCGAGGTTTGGTGCTTCATGTGAACGTACTCGTGCCGAGCCGCCTTCAGTTCTCCGAGCCACACTGTAACAAACTTTTGTATTTCTACAAGGAATTCTTTGCCAACTGATTGCTAAATATATTTTGTAACACTTCGAACAATGTAGACTAAATTTCTCAAAGACATAACGGGGAACATGTGAAACTAATATTGAATTTCAACTAGTAAGTGCTAATATAATGTGCTCTAATTGTACACAATTATGTCTGTAGAGAAATAAAGTTCCAAGAAAATTGTTCGTAACAAGCTGTGGACGCGCCTTGAGAAGGTACCTTCACCAGCGCATCAAAGAAGTTGTAAGTAATGTAAGACTGGAGTGTAGAGAAAAGGTAACTGTGTGTGTTGCAGGAGGAAGTCACGTGTGTTCCCGCGAGTGCGTGGAAGGAGCGCCGCCCATGACCTGTAGCTACACCTTCGTCGTCGAGTGGTACGTGACAATGAGCAAGGCGTGCTACGACTGCCGCTACAACATCACAGACTGCTACCGGATCGACTGCATACCCGCCGACGGCTACAGCCGGCCCATAGTAGTCGTCAACCGCCAGATGCCCGGACCTTCCATCGAGGTCAGTATTCCTCCCAGTCTTCCACAGCAACACACCATACCTACACACTTCCGTGATAAATAGGAGCGTGACACAGAATTACCGTAACAAGGCTCCCCCTGCCACGAGCTAGAACTGCGTGGCAGTGTGTTAGAAACACAGGTATTCCCATGGAGCTATTAGACTTGTGCTAATCAACGACAAGAATACACACTTAAGTCAAGGGCTGTTGAGTGCTTCCAAGATGTCACGCACATTAGAAACATCATTCCATGGCACTACAACATGATTAAGAACGGCTTTACCAAAGCGTTGTAGCTCAAAATATATACGCACCAGATACATACAAAACTACTCCAGGGCCCTCCGCTGAACCTTGCCGTAGATTTACCACCAATTAATTGATAGCGTCGCTGCTGGAAGTCTCACAGGTACACACGCAGTTCTACGAAGGCACTGCAAACCAGTTCAGAGCCTTGCGCTTAGCGGCGGTTTGCGCATTTGATGAGCGTGGCAGTATCGTCCTTATGGCTCCAGCGCTTCTCGGTCTCGGACGCGGAAGAAAGGCTGCAGGTGGACGGGAACCTTAATATGTCGTCGTGACTGTATTTGCTGTATCGCGACTTGCCGTGTATATATATCATGTGTGTATATATGTGTATATGTACGTATGTAAATGTTGGCTGAAGAAAGGCGTCTGAAGCTAGTTTCACACATTCGCATTTTGCCGGACAGACGGAGAAGATAACGCGTGTAGTCAATCCGAGAGGATATCGAATCTTCTGCGTTGTTCGCGCCGCAAATATATTGGACCAATCACGACTGTATCCGAGCACGTAACGTGGATAATACTCACAGTCCGGTGTGCTGCGTCCAAGGTGAAATAAAATGGTAATCACGACGTTGATACATTGATATTTAAGGTGTATAACTATGTGATGGAAAAGCCAGCTGTGCAATAACTCACGTGAAAAAAATGCAGATGTAAAGGAATGTGAAAAATAATGTGCATGAAACCAATAACACCCTCTTGATGCTAATACATTTTAAAGAAAATCAAACATTGTTCCCGGCAGCCGATATGGGCAAAACCAAATAAATGTTGGAATAAAGTGTACTCGGATAAGGCAGAATATCTGGTTACGGGTGCCTCTGAAATTCACTTAGTCTGCATTGTCTGGTCGGCATGATCTGCGGAAAATGTGAATTTAACCTTGATGAACGAGCGTGTAGCGAAAATGTTTGTCCTATTGTTGTTATTTCAAGCAAACAAATTCCAAAAATATAAAGTACGTAATGAAATTCCGGCACGGAGGATAAATATTACATTTTATTACATTTTCGCAAAAAACAATACGTTGTGCCACGTGAGCTTAGGAAGTGTTTTATTTTTCGCTAGCAATACACCCTGACGTAATCATGATGTAAACGATTAACTCAGCCAGATGTTCAGTTATGCTGTATCGTCATGCTCAAACTGAATTAAGCTGAACTGAAAGTATATAACATGAAGCAGGAAACACATGCCATGTATATATGATAATTAAATAAATTAACGTAAGAGGTGAAGAAAGGTCCTCTACAATAACCTAAAATGTACAATTTAGTAAGCAGGTTGCTTCCGAACAGAACCTGCAGCGTTCGTAAACCTGAATGTTTTCTCAAAGAATACCACATTTACGAGCTACTGTATTATAAGTTTCATCATTAAAATGCTCTTATAATAAGTATCTTTAAGGAACCAGAAGTCATACAATAGCGTCCCAAGTGAAATGACAAGGATGCCTTAGTCGTGGCTTGCAGTGGTGGTCAGTGTTTTGGTGATGGCAATAGGGAAATATTAGGGAGAATCCACATTCATGGTGCCCAGTAACAACTATGTGTTCCAAGTGTCTGTACTGTTCTTCTAGCCTAGTTTAAATGCAACCAGAATATATTCGTCAGTCGAAGTATTATTTTCATGCAACATGTTGGTTCAGTTGAAATCCGAGTGCAGACCACGCGACTTGGACAGTTGTGCTGGGGTCAGCAGAGTGTTTGTGTGTAAGGACGTGGGGGACATGCAGTGTGTGGATGTTGGCAGGTGTGCCAAGGCGACTACGTGGTGGTAGACGTGGAGAACAACATGGCAGAGGAGAGTACGACGGTGCACTGGCATGGTCATCACCAGCGAGGCACACCCTACATGGATGGCGTACCCTTCGTCACGCAGTGTCCCATCCTGCCACACTCCGCCTTCCGCTATCAATACTACGCCGACTCTCCCGGCACACACTTCTGGCACTCGCACTCAGGTACTAGTTCTCTCCACTTGCCTCTATAGCCGGCCTCTTCAACGACTGTCCAAAATAATTGTTACTTTTAAAAAGAATAAAACCAGTGCACATGTTGTTTAAGATTGAATAACTTTAAAGTAGTTTTACTTATAGTTAAAATACCTTCATTATACTTAGTAGGTACTGTGGCACTGGTATAGGTTTAAATATCCGCTTTCTATTTTGGATGACATTTGACCTTCACATGTCGAAGTCCTCTTTTTCAGGCCAACATATTGTTTTTTAGTTCGTTTGTTTCTCGACAGCCATCTTGTTTCTGCCCGACTGTAATGTGTTTACGTATGTTGCCACTAGGAGTTCTCCACTCGGGCACAATTTTTTTCTTTCTACTCACTATCGTTCGACTGCCATCCACCAGTGTGTGGCTCCGGTATGTACTATCTTTGTCTAAATTATTTCCTACTATTGACCCTGATTTCACCTGCCAGGTGGCTTAAATGTCAGCAGCCATATTTCTGAACTAATTGTTCACCATCGTTCGACTGCCACTTCCTAGTGTGCACTGGTGTCAGTACTTAAGGGTGGTGTACCAGGTAATGTAGGTGGTTCTCTTGTATTTACGACTTATTTGTTTTAGTTTTACTTCAAATATTCTCTGGAGAAGAGGCGCCCCTAACTGCTAGACATTGAGTAGAGTTTAGCAGACTAAGCTATCAAGACATGCGGCAATAGGAAAGATTAAATAAGGTGTATAAAAATTAACACTTTCATAATTTCTAAATGTATAATTAGCATAGATAGTTACTTAGTTATGTAATGTTCATAAATATGTTTTATCTAGAATTGCATTTTTAAATTTTAACTGCAGTTGAAAAAAAGATTTAGGAAACAAACATGACGGTCAAGCTGAGTGGGGCGTCCCTGCTCACAACATATGTAATCATATGATAGTCGCGTGGAAAGTAGAAGGCTGGTGAAAAAAAATTACAAATGAAAATACACAATTAGATTCCTAAAACAAATCGACAGTAATGTCATATAAAGGTCGGAGGTCATCAAAGATGGCCACAAGATAGTGGAAGAATCCTGAATCCTATGCCGTATGTCATTACCACCTGATCCAATAAATCTATGTACTGCCAGATACTCAGGTCGCATTGGGTAGTCACTCTTATCAACCATTCTTAGTGCATCTGTGTGTTCAAAATAAATACATTATTTTGCCAGTTTACATAAATGATTGTAATGATAAAGCTAACGGAGAGCAATGGTCGTAATCATAAGTTCAGGAGGCTGGGAGATGAGTCTGCAGTTGCCCGCTCAGTGTAGTTGACGTAGTGTGTGTGGCGTGCAGGCTGCCAGAGGGCGGACGGCGCATACGGCGGCTTCGTGGTGCGTGTCCCAAGGAAGAAGGACCCTCATGGAGATATGTACGACTACGACCTGGCCGAGCACCTGGTGCAGGTCATAGACTGGGTGCCAGAGATGGGCGTGAAGAAGTTCGTCGACCATCACCACGGCCTCGCCGACAACAAGCCGCGCAACATACTCGTCAACGGCTTCGGAAGGAACAACTCCCTGCTGTCTCTTCTGGATGAACCCTTCTCTGAGGACATCAGCCAGCCCACCGCAACCTTCGTCGTCCAGCAGGTGCGTCCGCTCTCTCTCTCTCTTTCTCTCTTTCTAAATTTCTCTCTCTTTCTTACTCTTCCTTACTTTCCTTCTCTCTTGGTGCCCAATTTTTCTCTTTATTTTCTATTTTTCTTTTTTTGTCTTCCTTTTTCTTTTTTTACTCTCTTCCTTTTTTACTCTCTTCCTTTTTTTACTCTCTTCCTTTTTTTACTCTCTTCCTTTTTTTACTCTCTTCCTTTTTTTACTCTCTTCCTTTTTTTACTCTCTTCCTTTTTTTACTCTCTTCCTTTTTTTATTCTCTTCCTTTTTTTATTCTCTTCCTTTTTTTACTCTCTCCCTTTTTTTACTCTCTTCCTTTTTTTACTCTCTTCCTTTTTTTTACTCTCTTCCTTTTTTTTACTCTCTTCCTTTTTTTTATTATCTTCCTTTTTTTTATTCTCTTCCTTTTTTTACCCTCTCTTCTTCCTTGTTTCTCTCTTCCTTTTATTTTTCTCCTTTTTATTCTCTTCATTTTTCTCCCTCCATTTTTTAACTTTAAACAACCTGTTTTTTTTTCTGGCGACAGACGGTATGTAAATCCCTGCAGGAAGCATTGGTATTTCCTACATACCTGGTATTTTATTGCTTAACATGAAGCATTCTGTGTGTTTTCCTATACACGAGAATGGCTAGACCGGGATAGTTGTAACAAGAGTGTCAATTTTGTTCGTTATGTCATACTACTAACTAACCGTGAATAAAACGTTCATAAAACTAAACGGGAATAATTGGTCTGTATTAGGAAGTTGGGCACCCCCCCTTCCCCTTATTTTTATTAGGGTGGGAGGTTTTAATATTGGAGGATTACATCAGCATAAAACCATTTTCAAATAATTAAATTTTACTTGTATTCCGATATTTTGCAAAATACAGTATAAAATACTATTTTGCTTGGCTCATCTCCCTTACTATTTACTTTAGATATAATTAAATTTCACACTCGATATTGCATAAGGAATCGCATCACTAAGTTCGGCGGTTGAATTCCACCCCATTCTGTATTCCTCCTTCGAATTTTGCGCGTGACATATTTGTGTCGTGTTTTTACTTATGATATTATTGAATCTCTCTTTATGATTATGCGCATGTTTCTTTTTGTTTCTATTTTATTATTTTTCGTATAAGGTTTTTTTTATTTTCCTTGCGTCGAAGGTTCCATGCGACTACAACAAAGTGTTGCATTGTCTTGTGTCCAAAAAAAAAATATTTCAGATAATCATTTGCCAACATCGTTCAGGCATCGGTCGCATTATTTACCCACCCGGTGCTTGGTCGTCACACTAATGGGGAAAGAACGTTGACAAGGAAATTGCTCAAGCATGAGTTGTTGGGACGGTTCATCCCGCACGGGAAATGTCTGCCACTCCGACCGTCTTATCGCCTCCTGAGGACAACACTACGATAGCTATCGCACTGAGGGAAAATACTTTGTGGTTGCTACAAAATATTTTGTTGTTATGCGTGCTGCCAAAATTAGTTTTTCCTCCACGACAGACATCTGCATTGCAACGGCGAATGTGTCTCCAGCTATTCAAGATTTTTCAGTCGCCACCATTAAACTTTTGTAACCAATAAAAATGTATTTTGTGTTGGCTGCAAAAATTTTGTGTTCACCACAAAATAATTTTGCAGGGTAAATACAAACAAAACCTTTTGTAGCCTCCACAGAGAATTTGGTTAATTGCGATTTCTCTCCCCCTCCCTCTGCTTCACTACCTAGAATTACGTTGCACCTGTGTAATATCACAATTAGTTTTTTCCTGAAAAAAATAATAATGAAGCGACAGTGGTGTTTCGAGACTGCAACGATGTCATACTGTAATATTTAGGAAAAGAAAATCTCTATAACCAGCCATAAAAAAAAAATTCAAACACGAACATTGTGTAATTCTTTTCATTGTGACCGTTGATCGGAATATTTTATTTTGACTGGTCAATATAAAATACATTTCAATCAGGCATTGTGCAAACTATTACCAAAAAACTCGCACGCGTATGCAGTGCACAATTTTAGCAGCCGTGTTGAATTGATCAGTGCTGGTTTGAAATTCCCTGCTACCCTTGTTCCATTTCGTTCTCACGAATCAGTAAAACACATTACGGTTTAAAAATCCCAGACGAGTATAAAAAGCATTGTCACGTTTGGTTTACTGTGTATAATCATTATAATCATACAGATTCGTTAGCATACGGTAATTGTGAGTGAAACTAAAGTTCATATTAATATCACAATTTTTGTCACCGACATATATTTACTTTATGCTGTGCAGTTTTTGGCGTGCATGCCCTGCGTATATAAAATGAGGAATCGAAGAGCACTTGCAAATGAGTACATATTCACATAACGTAAAATATGTGAAGACTGTAAAATCGTCAGATTAATGCAAGGACACTATAAATTTCAAACCCACGTCTCCTTTTTGCTACTCTCGCATTGCTTAAGGACTGAATTGTCACATCCTAGAAAACTCGGCAAATAATAGACAAAACATGTATGTGCAATAATGACTTCCCCGTGTGAGAATACGAGATATACGAGCAGTTTACATCCAGTATACGTTAACCAAATCAAGCTAGGAGGTAACTGAACCCAATTGTCAATTACTTGCAGTTGAGATAAGAAAATTGTAAATAAGAAACGATTTTAAAATATAATTTAAAAATGTTATTTTCAGTTTGTTTGTTTTTTTTTTTTTTGACGGAGTTTTTAACTACTGGTGCCTGGAATCTCATTTATGCATTTTTGGTGACAAATAAGCTTTCATTTGTCTAAGCTGAGATTTTACATTAGGAAATGGGCGTTGTAGAAGTGTGGTATATACACGCAATCATTGTGACCAAACTGTATTGCGGGCTGCCTATACTGCAGGCAGTAACGCTCACGATCCGAAATTCCATAAATAACCATTCTTGAATTTTTGTTTTCCATTACATTGCTGTAAACGATGATAGTGTTATTGACATGATATACAGGTGAACATAAAAAAAGTTGCGTGATAAATATCTGTGGTTGTGTTCTGTAATGCTGCACTATATCATAATTATTTTAATTTGTTTCAGGGTTTCCGTTATCGTTTCCGATTGATAAATGCAGGCTTTCTGAATGTGCCTATCCAAATGTCAGTGGACAATCACACGATGATTGTGCTCAGCAGTGACGGAATGGACATAGAGCCAGTTGAAGGTAAGTGCTATATGAGTTGTGAGGAAGTACAGTCATAGAAATAACATACGCTCCTCTTAGCGTGCTAGTAGGTACATAAAACTTTTTTGAATAAGATTAAATTTTGAAACTTCCAAGAATGTTAAATCGTGTCAATTTTAAAACTGCACACGAATTTGTACCCCTCTTCTTACAGGTTCAAATAGCGAATAACAAAATAATTTTGTTGTTTGGCTGTATACAAATAGCGAATAACAAAATTATTTTGTTGTTTGGCTGTATACAAATAGCGAATAAAAAAATTATTTTGTTGTTTGGCTGTAAACAAATTTTTATTTTGCGTTACCACTTTTATTTCTTTTTGTAAAGATATTGTGTCTTGTTTGCCTGCATTTCCACAGTTCATTACATTTTTGCTATTGTACACGCAGTTTTCTCCCATTTCTGCTTTACTGGCGTGTTCAGCCATTTTGTACCGCACTACCGTTGCAATGAAAATGTCCATTTTCGCAGGAAAATGTGTAAAGTAAACAATGATGGATAACCAAGATCAGTTTTAAAGCTGAAATTTAACTGTGAACAATTTTGTTGAATACAGAGTAAAAACTACGCCAGTGTTACATCCCAGAAACGATTTGGTTTATTCTATTTGGTAATATCTGCACTAAGGATCGAAACAGATTAAAACAAATCTCGGTATTTTGATTTGTTACATTTTTATCTGCATCTCAACTCAGACGATTATTGCAGAAAGCAGTACTTGTGATGATTCTTATGACTGGATTTAAATATGAATGAAGGACTACTTTTGAAGTGTCGATATTATCTTAATATTTATATTTTTAATGGCAACGACATTTAGTCCTAATTCTGTTTGGATACTGATTATACACAATTCTGTTTGGACGTAGATTAGACCAATACACTTTATTTGAGATCATCCTTACAAACAAAACTTCTGTTCTTAAGCCGCATCTAATAATTCTTCATCAAGGTTTCGCAAGTTGTTGCAGCAGCCATCTGCAGGAGTTGCTCAGGCACTTCCACCTGAAGACGGCAGCTCCAACGACTGCCGAAACGTCGAGAAAGAATTATTACACGCGGCTCAATCCCAGAGGTTTTGTATGTAACGACAGCAGTCTGTATCATTATCGCAACATTTAACGTTTCTGTGTATCAATTTCTCGATTAGTTTATAATAGGAAGCGAAATGTGCGCGAGCTTGAGCGTTTGAGTTCGGGAGTGGGAGTGAGCTTGATCGTTTGAGTATGTGTTGGAGCAATCTTGAGCGCTTGAGTTTGTGTGGGTGTGTGTGCTTGTGCGCGTGTGCATGCGAGCGTGAGCGTTATAGCATAGTGTAATAAACGCGGTGCCTGCAGTGGATTCGCTGGTGAGCTATGCCGGAGAGAGGTTCGACTTCGTGCTGGAGGCGAACCACAGTGTCGGCAACTACTGGATGCGCTTCCGCGGCCTCATGGACGGCGATGAGCGCTTCACGAGCGTGTCGCAGGTGGCGATCTTGCACTACGAGGGCGCCCCACAGGACGAGGACCCGCCCGGCGTCGTGGGCTACGACGAGGCCCGCAGAGAAGGCCTGGTGAGTTCCGTTCTTGCACTCAGCATCCCTGCTAATTACCGGTGAATCATGGGGCTTATGTAGGACCAAGGTGATGTAGTGGTTGGACTACTCGCCACCTACATAGGTGGACCGCGTTCAATTCCAGCGTTTTTCTACGAAACTATTGAACGTGTTAATTAATATGTGCGTCTTGGGCGTAGACATTACCATATGCTTACCATTGTCATTTCTTCACTTGCGCTAGCCAGTAAATAGTAGTAGCGAGAATCCCTAGTAACTGTACTAGATGTACAACTATCATCGTGCAGTATAGTTAGGAAGGACTACGTAGTGGACTAGGTAAAGCAAGCGCAGGAAAGGCAGTGGCCTGCTTCTTGTATCAGCCAGCAAGTATTTATTACCATTGTCTTTTCTTCACTTGCGCTACCCAGTAAATAGTAGTAGCGAGAATCCCTAGTAACTGTACTAGATGTACAACTATCATCGTGCAGTATAGTCAGGAAGGACTGCACCGTGGACTAGATAAAGCAAGCGCAGGAAAGGCAGTGGCCTGCTTCTTGTATCAGCCAGCAAGTATTTATTACCATTGTCTTTTCTTCACTTGCGCTACCCAGTAAATATAAGTAAATAGTAGTAGCGAGAATCCCTAGTAACTGTACTAGATGTACAACTATCATCGTGCAGTATAGTTAGGAAGGACTACGTCGTGGACTAGGTAAAGCAAGCGCAGGAAAGGCAGTGGCCTGCTTCTTGTATCAGCCAGCAAGTATTTTTTTTTTAAACGTATATATATATTTGCATTAATTTAGTTCTAAAGTATTTCAAGTGTTGCACTCAACAACAATAACAATAAGAAGAAGAATGAATAAGGGCTTGCAAAACTCCAACCAAAATGCTACGTAGTAGCTGTAATTGATAGACTGCTCAAGAAAGAACTATCCTGTACTAGTTCCGTCGCTCTTTTGTAAACAGCGTTCATTTGATCACACGTAGATGTAAGCTTTCTCGCCAAAACTGTTTTCGTTGTGTAGTGGTGTTGTCAGCACGCACTTTGAGGTGAAACACGCGTAGTGTTATATTACTGTTGGTGTTTGGTGTCAGGTACTGAATGAGTTGAACGTGGGCACGGGGAACAACGGTACACTCGTCATGCCTGAACTGACGTCTCTGTGTCCAGACGACGAGAGCCTCAAGCCCGAAGCCGACTTCACTTTCTACCTCGCTTACGACCTTTACCCCATCGACAACCCACACATCTACCACGCACCGTACTATGGATTTGGAGATGGTGAGTAACTATACTGATCCTCGTGAGAGTAAGATAACAAGTTGTCAAGAAATAGCTGCATTGTTAATGCTCGCTACATGTTGGTTTGCTATTATTCAAACACACTGGTGACTTCATTGGCCCTTCTCTCAGTATAGTGTATGTGTGTGTATGTGTATATATATATATATATATATATATATATATATATATAAAATTTCAAATACCGTAATTGTCGATGGGGAGTGTCACCATGGACGTCTGACTCCAGAGGGTGGTGGCATTGCCCTCCCCAAGGAGTAAGAGGTGGTAAATCTCATCCCTTGATTAAGATAATTTTAAAAAACTCACAGCAGCGTTTTTATTAGATTAATCAAATACTTTTCTTTTATCTGTAAGGATTCTTCTCTCATTTCTTCACATTCTATTAGCCTGTAAGTAGGTAGTTATATTCAACTGACATAATGTTTCAAGTATTCAAGTGTGTGACACTAACATAGGCAATAGTACCTCACCTGCCCTTATTCCTGAAAGGAATTTGTGCGATGGCATTTCTACCTGCTCCTCACCGTCGCATTTTCTTGGATCTCGGCGGCCATCCATTAGCCCCCCCCCCCCCCCGCCCCAACATGGTGCAGTTACCTTGGCTAAGGACACCCTAATATATTAATACTTTGCTTGCTTCCTGCTCCGCCAGCAAGACATTTTGTGAGTTAGTATTCCAGAACCCGTACTGGAGTGAAGTCGTTGTACGAATTTAATAGTGTATCTTAGTACTTAGCTCGCAATGAGGCAAGCAGATTAATTTAAGAGTGCAGCAAGAAGGTGCCAGAATATTACATCATTCTCTCAGGAATGTGAAGATATAAATAGTTAGCACGCCTATTATCTTAATAATATTATAAATGCGAAAGCTCGTATGTTTGTTTTTTTTTTGTTACTCAATCACGTTATAACGGATCGACGGATTTGGATGAAATTTGGTACAGAGGAACATTATATTCTGTATTAGCACATATGATCATTTCCATCGTGTAAAAAAGAACAGTTTCATAAGGAATATATAAAACATGCCACCAACCATTTCATTAGGCGCTGGTTGGTGGTCTGTTTTTTATTCCGGGATGAAAGTACCCTATATTCTAATCCAGAATATTAGAGTAATACGAAGAACAATTAAGGTAGTGCGCTTGGTCATTATAATTAAGGTTTGAATTTTGCACGCGGATGGAGCCATGGGTAACAGCTAGTATGTCTATATATCATCACATTTTATTAACAGAACTTGAAAATGCAAATGTGTTGGTGAATGTATAAATTTTTGGAAATTTTTATAGTACTTTGGTCTGTATAAATGCATTTTAAATAATAATATCTAAAATAACTTAAAGCAAACAGTACGAAGTGGATGGTGTGAACACCACACGGGAGTATTGTAACAGAAGGCTTGTAGCACGATTCGCTACATGTTACAGAGGAACGTTATATTTGTCCGGTTCGTACACTGTGAAACTCAGTGGCCAATGATCTTCCGTGGAAGTAACAGATTCTTGAACTGTGCTTCTGCTCTACGTTGTGACCGGCGCGTATCACTGATCGCCGTAAACAACGCCTACAGCTTACCTGCAGCGCTAAAGAAACAAGTACTTTGTTGGTTAAAGTACGGCGCGGGTCTCATTTGCAACACACGCGTAGCCGTATATTGGCGCGGTAAAATGAAGGGGTTTGAGAAAGTGTACTTGTTGTCCACAGCTACGAGCCACGTGTACACACCGCAGTTCAACCACATCTCGATGAAGACTCTGCCCTTCCCGCTACTGTCGCAGCGACACCAGCTGTCGGAGGACATGTTCTGCAACTCCTCGACTGTCGGCAACTGCACCGGCAGATACTGCGAGTGCGCGCACGTGCTTTCCGTGCCGCTGGGAGCAGTCGTCGAGCTGATATTCATCGACGAAGGTAGGTCGTTCCCTCGCCGCCTGGCCGCTGCTGCTCGCCAACTAAAGTCTGTCCACAGTAAAGTCCTTCAGATCTACTTGCATGGACAGTCCATGTACAACCACCATACATTGCCACGTGCCTGATTACTTTATTCACGCGTCGGTCAAGTAAAGCTGTTATATCATAAGAAAAGTTAGTGTTTTTCAATGTTGTTAATACTTACACTAGAGTGTATTTAAAATGCAGAGAAAGTAAAAAGAAGAAAAAGAGTCATTTTAACAATTCTCAAGTGTTTTCCCAGCACTAATGCAGGGATAACGCGATGCAAGATGCAATTCGTACGATAATGCCAACTAAATTGCATGCGAAACTAGTTCACACGGAGATATATAAGATTACTACTGTCTCGCATCAAAATTAGTTGATAGCCCTGGTGAGTACCAAACAGCCAAGGTATCATAAAATAAATATGAAGTTGCTTACTTCAACAAGGTATTTGTTTCAAAGCTATCCCTCCAATATATAATTATTATTATTTTATTCTCCGCCAACTGTTTAAACTTCAATCCACGCTTTAAACTTATTTTCCAATAATGTTTTATTTATCTGTATTCCTCTTCGCATATCTCAAGATTATGATATTCTTTTACTCTATGGTTGAGTTCACAACAGATCGCATGACCAGCATACAAGGACCAATAGAATCGCAACTTGCATCGCTTCGCGCGAGAAAAATAGGACCTGCTCCATATCATTTCGTGCAAGATGTGCCTTGCACAAGGACTTGTGCAAGAAATTCTCGTGCAATGTCGGCATCTCGCGCAAGATTGGTACTCCTCTTGCATCGTGTGGCCCTTGCTTTAGGCTCTAAATTCAACGTTAAGGCATGGAACTACTTTCTCCCCATCGTCACCAACTTTACAATGCGCATGCTAGTTAATGTACCCCCGTTAAAATACATTCGTGTAGGGGCAGTGGAAATTTTGAAAGGTTAATTTCGGAATTGCTGACTTTACACCATGAACAGCCTTCACCTACCTTCCCGCCATGTTCCCAACTTCCTTCTCCCACTAGCATACGTGGCCTGTCTAATGAAACTATCACTACAGGCTGCTGACGGGCATGTTTTGAATAAACATCGACGAAAAACTTTTCTGAGGCTTCACTTTAACTGTCATTTTTCTTTTGTTCTTTAACTTTTTACTTTAATAAGTTAATTTTGTTTTAACTTAAACTTCAATCACTATTTGCGTGAATTTTTAACTTCTAACTTTAGTCAGTTAAACTTGATTACTCTAACTTTATTTTTAATCAATTAGACTATTTTGTTAACTTTTCCAAGTATACCAACACGTGAAGTTATTTCCCGAAAATTATAATATACGGGTTCTTTGTTTAGCCGTAATTTTTATCTTCACGGCTTCAATGTGTTTTGTCACAAAAATAAACTTATGCAACCAAAATTGGTTCGAACATCTTGTGATATTGGAAGGGATAATTGGCCATCATCGAAAAGTATATCTGAGATTTTTGCAGAGGAGTCTGAAAGTTTTCAGTCCTGTTGTCTATATGTAGGAAATGATTGTGGCATAACTTTAAATCATTTTTATACTATACTTTACTAACATACATTGTAAGTAATTTTTAAGTGTTCTGTCTGTTAAATTAACGGGTTATTTGATAGAGAAAAGTCAACTATTATAGTATTTTTGAAATGGCTAAGAAGATATTAAAGTTCAACGAACCAAACTTGACCTATCGTGACTTGACCTGACCTAGAGTGACCTAAATAAAGCATCATTATTGTAAGTCAGTTTAGGAGTTTCGGATGGTTCTTAACGAGGTCTTGAGAGCCGATGAGGGTGAAATGAGGTGAGAATGGAGCAGCACCGAAATGCAAGGTAGGGGGAAACTGGAAATTCCCGATAAAACCCTAGGACCAGTGGCATCGTCCGACACGATTCCCAATAGCGAAAATCCGGGAGTGGCCCAGACAGAACCCGGTTCGCCTTGGTGGGAGGTGAGAAGTCTAACCGCTCAGCCACCGCTGGCCCAGCAAGTCAGTTGTATTTGAAAGGATATAAAGGTAAATTTATAAGTATGTCTACATCCATAGCATAGTGGACAACTCTATTAAGATTCGGGCTCTATTCCCGGCGCTGACCTCTTGTGCTTGAAGGTGGTTCACACCACACTGTGGAGACATGGATGCAGAGTGTGAAGTTTTGGGTGCGTCGGAGCTGGTAGTTAGTGAGGTGTGTGACTGTGCAGGGGTGCCATACGACGCGAACCACCCGCTGCACCTGCATGGCCATGCGTTCCGCGTCGTCGCAATGGAGCGGCTTGGGGAGACTACTTCCATGGAGCAGGTGAAGGCGCTTGACGCCGCTGGACTCATCAACCGCAACCTACACCGCGCGCCGCTCAAGGACACAGTCACTGTGCCCGATGGCGGCTACACCATCGTGCGTGTGCACGCCACCAACCCAGGTGCGTACACTGCTTCGCCACTCTTATTAAACTTTTGGTAAACTGGTTTATAATACGCCCATCTCCATCACTCTCTCTGCCTGTCTCTGCCTCCTTCCTAATTTCCCTCCCTCCCTCCTTTTTCTGTCCCTGACTCCTTCCTTCTGTGTCTGTCCCTGCATCCCTACTTCTCTGCCTGTCTCTGCCTTCCCTCCTCCCTGCCCTCCCTCCTCCCTGCCCGCCACGCTCCTTCTTTGCCTCACTCTCTATCCTTCCCCCTGCCTTTCCTTCCCCCTGCCAGTCCTTCTCCCCATCACCCCTTTTCACGCCTCTCCACCCCCTGTCTCTCCTCCCCACCTCTCCTTCTACCCACCTCTCCACCCCATGTCTCTCCTCCCCGCCTCTCCTTCTACCCGCCTCTCCTTCTCACTGCTTCTCCTTCTTCCCATCTCTCCTCCTTCCCACCTCTCCTTCTCCCAGCATCCCTCTATTCCTTTATTCGTCCATGCGTCTCTCTATCCCTCTCTTCGTCCATGCATCACTTTACCCCCCCCCTCTCTCTTTCTCTCTCTCTCTCTCTCTCTCTCTCTCTCTCTCTCTCTCTCTCTCTCTCTCTCTCTTTCCCAGCTCCTGCCTCACTTCCTTACTCCCTCTCCTTCTCTCTCCCCACAAACCTTGAGTGTCTATCCCTTGCTTATCTCTCTGCCTGCCTCATGTACCGATCCCTAACTCACTCTCCCTCACTCTCCCCCTCTTTCTTTTTCGTTTTTCTTCGCTCTTTTATTCCTCTTTCTTTTTTGATTGTTGGACATTCTTTAGCATAGCATATGCAATGTGCAGGTTACTGGCTGCTGCACTGTCACATCGAGTTCCATGTGGAGCTGGGGATGGCCCTGGTGTTCAAAGTGGGTGAGCATTCTGAGATGGCGCCCGTGCCACGCGGCTTCCCCCAGTGCAACAGCTGGCTGCCGTCGCAGGAGGAGCTGGAGGCAGCGGTGGCCCCTATCACAACCACCACCACCACCACCACCACCCCCAGTGTCGTCTTCAACTACTCGGAAGGCTACAGCGACGACCAGAGCAACGACATCCCCTCCATCGTGTCGCTCACCCACTGGCTGCCCATTCTCACCCAACAGTCGGCTAGCGCTGCTGCCACCTTCCAGTACCCCAGGAGTGCCTTGTGTCCTCTGGTTGTCGCCGTCCTACTGGCGAGGGCGCTGCGGTGATACGGCGGGCCTCACACACTCGGGGAGGTGTGTGTGTGTGTGTGTGTGTGTGTGTGTGTGTGTGTGTGTGGCTGCAGGACTAGAGCGTGGTCTGCGATCAGCACTCGGGCAGTATTCCCTCGCCCAGGACTTCCTCTTACCCGAGTGTTACCCACCTTACACTCGCCAGCATTCAAACTTAGTCTTTGACCTCAAGTTGTGTCTATTCCCAGAAACAATGTTACTTATTCTTACGTAACAGTATTTTAACATAGCCTATTCATTCCAATGAAGTTTCCGAACTAAGGAATAATCTCTGCAATTTAAAAGTAAAAGCACTTCAAAGTGAATATATGGGAAATTTTATGATCCGAGTGAGATCAAAGACTTACAGCAATTAAGAACCGAGAACTACTAAAATTTTATAGCCAATGTTATGTTAGCTCTTCTTTCAATCCAACCAAATTTAATGGCATTCGAATTCGTATCTGGATAACTGTTTCTCTATCGATAGAACTATTGCCGTACACTATTATCTGAGAAGTATTTTGGAATTCGTTTCCCAGACCAAGTTGTCAGGTAGCGAGACCATTGGCGAGTTGTACTTTACGTTGTCCAGGAACTAAGGTTTTGTGAAATTTAAAATTCTCTGTTTTAACAGCATTTTAACACCGTTCTTTTAATGTAAAACATATGGCGCATAAACAGCCGATGAATGAACGATTCACAAACGTATATAAAAAAATAAAGTGAAGCGGATAAAGACTTAATGGCCAGTGTCGTAGTATTTAAGCCACCAATATTTAAAGCTAGCAAAATGGTGTGTACATTCTATCTGTGATATTAGGTTAAGGATATAAATATTGTACATAATATATGTGTTTGCTAGCATCGTTCAAATATGTAAATTGTTTGCAGCTTGTTCCCGACCATGTGTAGTTTGTAAACTTTGGAAATTATTTCAGTGTGTGTATTGCTTCACCCAGAACTTGTATGCAGTCGTATATATGAGAGCCACCTGTTAATATGTTTTTTTTTGCTACATTAATTACACGGTAACCAAGACGACAATGCCCTAGTACGCGTTTAAACATTCTTTTTTTGTTAGAAAACATTTTCTTACATGACTGGGGCCAATCAGCGTTAAGTTACTCCTGACGTTGAACGTTCGTTATTCGCGGGCGGACGCCTTATGCGAGCGATAACCAAAATCATCCAGTCAGGAGAGTTGATGGAGAAAACTACTTGTGAAATATTTTCGCGTAAAACAGGTGGCCCTAATATATTGTATGTTTTTGCAACATACATATCATATTCATAGCCTGCATAAATAAAACTGTCTGCAATTCATAGTGTTCTGGAAATTTTCTGTTTATTTATGCAGTAGCGTTTTCTATCGCAATATGTTAACAAAACGAAACCTTTTTGAATTGGCTGTTGACGACTATTGTATAAACGCCGTACGCAGTCCTTAATTGCCTGTTGCGAAATAAATGTTCATTTCACCCTCTCTCATCTTTATTATATTTCCTTAGGTCATTTATATTTATTTCATGTTCATTTTTAAGTTATTTTTAAAATGTGTAATTTTCTTCATTCCTACATATTTACCACTCATTTCCTCTTTACATCACGGCTGACCTATTATTAACATGAAAAGATAACTAGAAGCACCTTCCTTTCTCCGCATCATTATTTTGCACTATATCAAAATCATTATGTATACAGATCATGATGATGACCGTGTGTATCAGGGTCTCGTTTCGAAGTACTTAAAATAACTGCTATTTCTCTTCCTGCTTGGATGCATTTGTTTGCCTATTTACATTAAAACAAGTCACCCGAGCAAGTCTATGTAGTTACTGTTCTATTTTACTATAATATTGGTTTGGTCATCGCCGACCTGTTACAATGCACAGTATTCATCCGCATCTGCTGTTCGTGTACGTCGGGATATTTTATTAATTTACTAGCATGAATTGTACATTGATTTGTTCCTATAAATAAATATGTTTGCAAATACAACGTGAACTTGTCAATCTCCCTTTAACCAGTGAAAAGCTCATAATCCTTCTCTCTGAAATAAAACAGTTCCGAAGGGCAGAGCGGCAACCACAGTTCTGCTGCAGTGGAATATTAATTTGCTGAAAGGAAATGAGGAGTACTGCCAATCTCATAGCACAATATACACAAGTTGCAGTGCCAATCTTTTAACAGTAGATGTAATGCTTGGCTATAATAACTTTAGTGTTTAACGTGTGGTACAACAGTTTACAGCCTTCAATTCTTTTATCCAAAACAAGGTGTTCTTTGAGGGAAATTAAAGGTAAGCAAATTGATGACGGCTAAGTTTCTGCACATAACGTTCAGACTTCAGAAAACACAAATGTGTTTATAGACTAAAGGCCCTTTCACACGGTCAAAGTTATCTTCAAATTACCTTCCATTTTTATTGAATTCAATTCATTGAATGTCATAAGACGTCATAAATGCCACAGTCGCGGCCATTTTCTCTTTCAATTTCTTGGATGTCTCGTTTAACTTCAAGATTTTTATTTATAACATGTTCTATATTTCCTAGAATTCAATATTTGTCTCTTAATCACAGCTTTTCTGTCTGCATTAATGTAAATAATCTCGTAATAGAATTGCGTGCGTACATTTAAAGTTTTTTCAAATTAAGGATGCAAAATTAAAAAAAAAAACAAAATGTACAGTTAAAAATGAAGAAAATTATTGGGGGTTTAACCAATTATTTTCGTGTCGTGCAAGAGTCGAGGATGCTTCTAAATATTTTATTTAGATATTTTTTAAACTAGTATGATTAAAAGTTATGATGAATTTTCATATAAAGACATGAAAGCTTATTGAATGGCAAATTAACTGATTGTTTAGTTCGATAATTTGAATTCATGTAATTGAATTCAATAAATATTTAAACGTGTGAAATGGCTTATACAGCCCTGAGTTTAAGGACAAAAAAAAATAGGTATGACAGTAAATCGTTAAATGGTGTCTGTTTTGTTCATTTATGCTATGTATAACAGGAATATGAGAGCTGTGTATAAACAGTGCGGAGAATTTGCAGCCACAGATTCTTTCAATTCTACTATTGTCTATTAGTGAGTCTTAATTGCAGAGTTGTCAGTTTTAAAACATCTGATAGTTATGAGCACTAAAGTGGATAGTGACTGAAGTCATGGCTCTAAAGTGTGAAGTATTAATAGCTAACAGGCGAGTGAAAATGCAATTTATGTTGTTAGACTACCAAAAAAAAAAAAGACCAGAGTCTGCAGGGGCCACGGTGGCTGAGCAGTTGGACTTCTTACCTCTCATCTAGGTAAACCAGGTTCAATCCCCGGCCGGGACAGCCCCGATTTTTGCACGTGGGAATAGTGTCGGACGATGCCGCTGGTCAGAGGGTTTTCTCGGGGATCTCCCGTTTCGACGCCCGTGCATTCTGGCGCCGCTCCATGGCCATCTATCTCGCCCTCATTGGCTCTCGAGGCCTGGTTGTTAAGAACCACCCAAATACCTCAAATTACCGTAACTCAATCCGCGTTTACGATCTAGTCATGAATAGTGCACGACGAAAGCAGCTTGTGGCCTAAATTATTTCCCGAGATCGGAATTCCTGAAACAGGCACACGTCTTTGAAGTTGTATTGGAACCATTGGGTTAAAAGCAGATATTACAGATGATTCAGATTGTCAATCGTTATGGAATCTGTAATAACAAAGACTTCTTATTTACAACATTGTGCGCATCTTGTAAAAATCGTTAAAGCGTGAAAGTTGGTAAATAAGCACATTTATAGACGATGAGCAAAAGGCTATAATTTAATGTTATAGCGTCGTACGAGAGCGTTACCGCCACGATTCATGTGGCACATATAAACAGACCTCAAAACAGCACACATGCTCTGGCATGCACGAAACATGAAATGCGTGAGAGCTGAGCGGTTAGGCATGCCAAGAGAAGTTACGAGACAGCCACATGAACAACTGACAAAGTTTGAGAGAAGATGGTTGATCCATCAGTTGCTAATCTTTTGTACCATTCGGACCGCGCAGTCGAATTGTATTGACAATACTGACCGTGTGAAGGTACCATACGTGGTGAGCAGGATGTGTGAAACTCACACACATCAACAGAGAGAAAAGTTTACACTATTGAATAGTCACGAATAGTACAAGTGGCTTCATCATCCATCATCCACAATTCAGCGACATATGACATATTTACTAGAGCAATGTCATTTTAAAAAAGCATTTCTATATGACTAACAAGGAAAGTCGAGACGGTTTATGTTTTTTCTCACATTAACACTTCAACTTTGTTTGCCTTCATTAGCAGAGGTGTTAGGAGATAGAAACGTGGAATGCTAGGATGTAGCGACCCATTGCCTTCGGTGTCGAATCTCATTTTGGGAAGATATGGCCGCCTTGTCAAATTTTGTAGAAATGCTGGTGAACTAACAGTCCGGTACTAACTTCGCATCAGAAAATGTCCTCTGCTACTGATATGATGATCTGAGGAACGATCGGATATGATTTCAGTGCGTCACTATTAGAGATGAACTAAAGAATGTTCAGTGGTATCATTGCCAAGTGCCCAGAAAACAGATTTCAGTAGGAATTGGCCAACCAGTTATGTGATGTAATGAGATCAATTGTTCCAGTTCAAAGTATACAATACATTTCGGTAACAATTTATTTTTGCAACAGGTTACTGTAGAATTTTTCTCACTTGTCCCGAACTTAGCAAGATATTCAGGGATATAATATGTTCGCTGTTCTGAAGCTTGACGTTCCAAGAAATGTTAGTGCGTGCACACAGTCAAGCTTTGGTCAAGCACAGTCAAGCTAAAAGTCAAGCTTTGGTGAAGGAAGGGACTCCAAGATGTTCCAAAAATAACAATATTAACATTGGAATGTGTTGACATGTTGCAAAGTAGCAATGGTCCATTATAAGTGTTGAGTTAAATAACTACCATACCTAGATATCGGTGACAATGCTCCTCTACAGGAAGCTCTTGGGTGTCAGGAGTGTTGACGCCATGTTTCAACACTGGTGTGGCGTGCCCGATCACAATTTGTAGCCCATCGAACACCTGAGGGATCGGATCGGTTACCAGCTTCCTTTATATAGATGTGTTAGTGATCTGAGGCATAATTTAAAAAAAACTATGGGCAAATATTTCACAGGATAACATAGTTCCTTCACTCCATGCTCGGTCGTATCGAAGCATATCTAGTAACAAAGCAGACCTACAAGTTACGCAAGTTCCACAGGTTGGTGGAACAGTGTCCTGATGCAATAATCGTGGGCAAATCTGTCACAGGATAATACAGTTCTTTCATGCCATCTCAGTCGTATCGAAGCATATCCAGTCACAAGGCAGACAGACAAGCTACGCAAGTGCCATTTATTCTGTGCCACAGGTTGGTGGAACAGTATCCTGATAAACAAAGATCTAATCGCTTCTTTCTTTTGCTTGCACCATCAATAAACCTTTGTTTAAATCTACGGTGTGCGAAGTATAACTTTAGCGAGCGTACACATTTTAAGTAGGGAAGAACCTTAACTGTTTAAAAAATATAACACAAAGAGTTAGAAAAACCTTAGTGATCTGCATGTATACATACATTAGTAATTTCCAATCCTAAAACATTTATAATGCAGAAAATACATCGGTATTTAAAAACCTTAATACCAAAAAGACTTTGAATATATAAATTTAATTGGTAACTTCTTATAACTATGTAGAACAACATACTACTTAAAATAGATTTGAAAAAAAAATTCACTTATTTCCGAACCCAGAAAGACACGTTGAAATGAAATAAAACTTTGTAAATTACTATACAAATAAAAGATTAATCAAGAAATGGGCATGGATACAGAGGCAAAACATCTAGCGTTAAACTCTGATAGTGTTCTATAAATGTTGCAACTGCTAATGCAGATGCTAACATCTGAGGCTGCCATCCCAGCTGACTCTTTACACATTGTATAGGCTACAAGTCTTGAAATCTGATTGGCCAGAACGAAGGCAGTACTGATGAAAAAAGTACGTATGTGGACGAGCATTATATTAAAAGAAAATTGCCCTTGGAATTGTGTCATGAAAGAAAGCAAAAAAGGCGTGAAACATTGTTTTACACTCCGTCGCTTAACTGCCGCATAGGGATTGGTCATACACCCAGTGTAACAACATAACAACTTGGCGTCATTTTTAACACGCAATTTTTTTCTTGGGCATACAAGGTGGCCTGGAACAGCCTCGTTCTAGTTTTACAGATTTTTTGGACTATCTAACACTCCCAATAGGTATGCCTAATGGATACTTCAAACATTTGTGGCCAGCTGCTCGACTAGTGGATACTCAGAGGTCCATGCATAAGATGGGCCACGATCATTTGCTTCTCTTCATTTCTTCTGATTGATGGCGTCCTAGGCAAGTACATTTTGCTATTCTGTACCTACTTGTTATAATGGCCGAATATCCAGCCAACCGAAACCTGCCACCCGATGCAAAGCTTTTCCAGTTCCTAGAGACCTATCCTACCATGCCAGCTTATACATATAATGTAAAATAGTCATACTTTTACTGTAGCATGGTATGGTAGATGGTTGGTGGCTTGGCCACGAATTTCTTTCATACTTTTTTTTTTTCTGCAGTGCACAATTTCCTGTTAGTCACTATTTGGTTTTGCATTTATTCTCCATGATAGTTATTTGCTATTTTTTTTATAAATTTTTTCCAACACTTGTTTTTACAACCCTGCGTTCCCTTGTGATAAGTTAATGGTTTCAGCTAGAGATTCTGTTTTGTACAATGATAATATTTTCGCACTTGTGTCGCGACAAGCTTCACTTAGCTGGAACATGGGAAACAAGGATTTGTCTGTAGGGTAGGGATACAGATTGTGAAGTAATTTATTTACATTGTATTTGTTTTTCTTGTTTGTTTTCTTATGTGGAATGTTATTTTATTCTACCTAATTTTTTTTTTGCCAACGCTTCCGGAAAGTTTAAGCAGTGTATTTAATTTTTCATGTTTTCTCTTTATTTTATTTACTTTTATTTGAACTGTTTAAAATTTCAGTGAATCGTGTAATAAGAATTATTTTTCTTATTTTAATGTGTTCGTGAGCTGGATTTGGCCTTATTTTGCTAACCACGTTTTGGAATGTGGTACGTGAATTTTCTCTTCGCATTTTACCTTGATACCTGTAATCTATTAGACCACGGAGAAAATCCACACTTACGTTTAGCTTAGATTGTTACGTCACAGGACGTGAAGTCACATAAACTTCCTTGTAAGATTAAGGCGTCGTGGTGAAAACCCCGTTTTAAGACGCACACTGTCCCGGGACATTCAACATGGACGGAATGTAATTATTTTTGCTGCAATATTGGCGAAGTTTTAGCGATGTCCACCGTCCTAAGCGTAGTCTTAAGGGCGTTATAGAGGCGCCTCAGTTCTAGGTTTGATCATCAAGTGTTGTTTTGAGAAGAAACTCTGATGAATAATTAGTTTATTAGTTGTGGAAAATTGGAGGTCCGCAACTCCGCCTGGATTTCTTCAAGTAAGGCCCGTCTTAGTAGATGCGTGCGTTGCAATGTTACTCCAATCTGTCGCGAACCAAACGACCCTACCGTTTGTTAACTTTCTAGTTTGCTGAAGAAAGGGTCTGCGTTTGCTGAATTATGAAGCAATAATTTGTTTTGGAAAAAAAAATTAATCTTTCTAAAACTGCCAAGGACAAAATTCTCTAAAACCCAGTGGTCCTTGACTTTTCTTTTATTCCAAGTGAAATATAATTTAGACAGTTTCATTCTGAAATAAAGTGGATCCAGCTACCTACGAGATTGAAGGTTTGAACAGTAAGTATCAGGGTGGTAATTTGAGCAAATCCACGGATAATATGTTTAATTAAATTGCCTAAGTTAATCACTGGCAGCAGGGTCGTTTGCATTCAAACCTTAATATTTTCACATTTCATAATTTTTTCCCCAAAGTTTTTGTGTTCTGGTTTAAGTAGCAGTTCCTGTAGATAGATATGTTTTATGAAGTGTTTAAGTGAAATGTGTTGTCTTGTCAAATGTGTTTGCAAATTTACGAATAGTATTTCGAGTTGAGCACAAGCGCCTTCCACTTACAGTATTACTACCAGTTATACCTCGCAAGTATAGAAGTAACTGTTTTGCCAGCATTTCCTGGTAAAAGTGTGTGGCATAGTTTTGAAAATAATGTTTCTGAAATATAAGTTGATGAGCCAGTCATCGAGCAGTATTTTCCCACGCCTCCGTGTACAAAGGCCTCGCCGAAGCGCATCTCTCGCACTCCAACAGTAATCCTATGCTCTCCTCCCTGAAATTGCCCTAAATTATCAAAATAACATTATTTTGTTAAGCATAATTCTCGGTAAATGAGTCCGAATACTTGTTGATATGTAGGAGTTTAGCGTATTGTTACCTTTGCATTAAGGTACAAAATGCTACTCGACTAGGACAGGGCGAGCAAGCAGTTAAAAGCTGGTGTAAATTATAAAATAAATCTTTAGTTTTATTTATCAGGTACTTTCTACAATATATTTTAGCTTTTCAATAGATTAAAAGTAATCAATGTATTAATAGTCTTCTCATTAATTCTTCGTCAACTTCAGATCAAGCTAGATAAATGTTGTCCGAGATGAAAGCAATAATAAGTCTCTACTCTCAGCAAACCCCAGCTAACACTCAGACGGACTTACACTTACGACTGATTTATTCACGTCACAGCAGGAAGTCTATCGGCCACAATGCTCGTAGGCACTCCGGCCACAGACTCCCGGCGTCTTTGCAGCGTCGGTGATGACGCCCTGCTCTGGTCCGGACCTTCCATGTGAGGCGATGTCCTTGTTCCAGCAGCTCTGTTTACCACACACTCAACGTCCCCTCTGGCTGGCTCCACCTTACGCTACTCGCAGGCTCTCGTAACAGCGTTCGTAACGATATCTTCTCATTTCGAGATGCGGCTGTTTTGGCCTGTATAGTTTGTTAGGGGTGGTCGATCGGCGTGTTAGCGGCGAGGTGGGTACACAGAGCTACCGTGGTGTTGTCGGCCACGTTGATGTTATTGGATCTGCGATTACCCGTTACAGAGTCGGTCGCGATTGGAGGCAGGGTGCAGCGGTATTTAAAGCAAGCGTCCATGTTTCTAGTGTCCTATGCGCACTTTCTGTATTCCCTATCCGAGAGTGTGAGGTGGGGCTTAAATGTTTACCTGATTCTCTCTTTTGTACGTATTGAACTTGATCGAACTTACTATCTTATACTAACGTTAAATTGTAGTGTTTACAACCTTTGTGCTCTATTTGTCAAGGGAACACAGTTTTGTTTACATTCTACAGCCCTATACGTGAACATTTGTCAGAAACTTGCCGTATTACAATTTTTGGTTTATTATAATTGTGAATTCACCAAATTCATAACAATATTCTCATCCTACTGATATTTTACAAGAAATAAATTTTAGTATATACAATTTTTACATTTATTGTATCAAAATTTTACTTTTGGCATGTACAGTTTATATCCAATATTTGGTGCATCGCGTCTTAATAGTAGTTATTTAGGAGTGAGATTGGTGCTACGATCCCCCAAACAATAGTAGTCGCCGATCACATGAATGATAAAAGAAAGGTAGGATAGCGTGTGCGTGTGCGATTACGAAAGTCCACTACCTTGAAAAGATACTTTTTTTTTTTTTTTTTGTTTAATCTAATATAATATTCATTTACTTGAAAACACTTTGTACGCCCTTACTTATTCAATTAATATTTATACAGTCATTTAAGTATGTCTTAACCCTGCTATTTTTATTAGATATATATCTACTAAGGCAAGGCATTTCTACAACATGAACATTTGATATTATATATAGACATTGTGTTTTGAAGTTTACATAAAATTCTATATCCAATTAAATTCTTTAGTGCAATGCTCATTTACCCTGGGTTTTGTCTTAATTGAGTGCCACGTAATTAATTCATATACTGGCAGCAGGTGCGCTCTATATTTCGCGCCTGGAACTGAGCGCTGAGGCTCAGCTATCCTACGCCGCCATGTACCGGGACGTGTGCTGGTGGCGCCGGCTTACGCCAGTGTTGTTGCCTATCGCGCTGAGTGTAATTATTCGCTCGTGACGTTGTTAGTACCTGAAAGAGGTAGGTCCTTTTGGTACATGTATGTACATTTGCACATTAGCGGTACTAGTGTTGTACGGAGTGACATCACGTGGAAATGTAGTGCTTCATGTGTAAATCTAATGGCTGTTTAGTGCCGCCTTGGTGGTCCATGCACTCTAATTTTGTTCAATTCATGTTTTTTGTGTGTCTGTGACTCGGATTCCGCTTTTGGAATCGGCAAAACCGTAGAATTAAGCTTTGTTATCCCATTTTCTGTCAAAGTATTGGTTAAGTATAAAGTACTAGTTAGGTACTTGTTATTGTGCTAACTTATTACGTTAACGATTTTATTTATATAATTGTACCTTGTTTTATTGTTCTGCCAAATGTGCATATTTCAGTTTTTTTCAGAAAAACAATTATTTTGGAAACCTATTTTTGAATTTTATGTAAAACAACTTCATAATATTTATGTCAACTATGTTATCGCATAAATAAGGGAATGGCGTATTAACTATCACCAATATTATTTGTTTTTCTAAGACTTTAATAATATTTAGATTGCTAATGTAATATTTATCTGAGGTTAAAATTTCCATTTGTTTATAAAATACGTTTTCAAACTATGCCAACCAGTATGTCAAAGATTTGACATGTATCAGAAAAACAAGTACTAACTCTCTTAAAATTAGTATTTCGTATAATGTGGTGTATTTGAAAGTTAATAACTAATTCTGTTACCTTTATAATTTGGTCTTACTTTAAATGTTTTAAATGTATTATTTGTAAACTAAGTTTTAGCAGTCGCGAAATGTAACTCGATTTATGTTGGAACTCGTCCTCTCGAATCGATCTTACTCTGTGACGACTTCCGCTCCGTCACTCCCTTCTTCTTCATCGACATGATCTGATTGTGACATCTTGTTTCTTCTGGAAATTGTAATCTAGCAATCCTGATGTGAGAACATGAATTTTACCGCGAAATGCATGTGTAGTGTGTAACTAATTTTCCGTGTCGCGTGTTTTACTTTGTGTTCGCCTCGGCAATCGTTAATTTTTGCCCTTGAACTGTAATTTAGCGGTTCTCCGGCATGGCCCCATTGTGACGGCCTGAATTTGGCTTCGGAGTTGAGGCGCGGTAGTTCTCGGAGGATTTTCCTCGCCGCCCTTTCTCCATTGATTTTTAACTTATCGAGCGGAGATGGGTTCCTGATCTGCTTTCCGTGCATCACCAGGCCAAAGTTTATTTTCATTTTATGTCGATTCCGCATGCAGTGCTACTAACAATCTTATTGGACTCACCTTTGGATATTTAAATTACTTGGAACTATTAAAATATTTTTTTCATTTAATTATGGTCGTTTGGCCAATGCCTTAGTGACAGTACCAGCCTAAATCTGAATTATTGTTGAGTTGAAAGCCTAAGAAAAGAGAGGCAATGTAGTGTGCGTGTTAATTTTCTCGGCCAAAATGGCCACTTACTATAAATTATTTAAGTAACTTCAGTTTCATACGGGATCCCGAATTAGTGCGAAAGTAATAAAAAGAAAAGGCAATAAAACCATTTTAAAAAGTGAAACAAAAATACTCACTTTAATTGATATAAGTTTTTATATATATATATATATATATTAGTGCGTGTGCGTGCGCGCGCGTGTGTGTGCGCGCGCGTGTGTGCGCGCGCGTGCGTGTTAGTGTTATAGCCTTTGTTCGCAAAGATTTTGGTTGATTGTTGGAAGTGATAAGATCTTTTAAAAATAAAAATAATGACGTCACCCGAGATATAATAGTTTTTTTTTGTTATAAATATCGCAGCTATATCAAGCACCACTGTTGCATAAACCCTAAGTTTCTACAGGTACTTATCAAGTCGCTATTGTTTTGTTTTGTGATATAAGTTGTTAAAAGCTGGATTTTGGGTTAGGCCTTTTGTTATTCTTTCCTAACATCTAATTATGCACAAACGCACCGCAACCTGGCCCTTGGGCCTTTCCTATCTTGTGGTGTTGTTGAGGGGGAAAATGCTTTTGGTAGGTTAACCCCTGGCAAATGTCTTGCCCCATAAATATCGCCGGCCGGCGATATGTAGATGGAAGGTGGCGAACCACGTGGCTGGATACAATATTACAGGTATTTGGAGAGAGGTAGGGGTACTTAGTTGTCCTTATTCATCAGTTTGTTCAATTTTATCGGTAGTTTCAAAAGTTATATACATAGGCTAGGTGATAGTATTTTAAAAGAACAGTTATATACATACGCTAGGTGATAGTATTTTAAAAGAACAGTTATATACATAGGCTAGGTGATAGTATTTTAAAAGAACAGTTATATACATAGGCTAGGTGATAGTATTTTAAAAGAACAGTTATGGCCGCTTTTGTATAGTTATATTCTGATTGCGTCGTAAAGGGAATGCCATTGGCCGTTCGGGATATCACAGGGTCACTGATTTTTGTTATAATTAGGTAATATAGTGTTCGTAATTGTATCAGTTGGTGATGTGTCGCACACGCGAGTTGCTGAATTGAGTATTTCTTTTTCTGCCGCCAGAGCGCCTCCACATGGCAAATGAACTTCAGTGCTGCCAAAAGTCGCGGTGGGAATTTCTATGTTCGAGGAAGTGTTGAAACGAATAACACACATATTGCTTGGCACATTAGTGACAATATAACGATGTTTGTGAAATTATCACAATATTTAACCTGTTACTTTTTTCAAAAACAAATTTACAACCAATAACCAAATTTTAGAAGTTGTCTTATCTAATTGGCAGCCCTAATGAATTCAAGAATTTCTGATTCAGACCCTTATTTAGGAATGCGATGTATTTTATGTTCGTTCTCTACTGAAGTACATAATTCCTTGATTTTACCTAATGAACTCGCAATGGCGACTTTTGAATTAAGTGTTTTAATTGTGAAAGTTTTGGTAGCTTTGAGATATGTTTGGAATTTGGCTAAAATTTGCCTTTCCGAAAATGCAATGACAAGCTGTTCCATTATCATTACTGTTCAATGTTATTCATTTCGTGATTCTGATCATTTAATGTCTTTGTGATAGAGTTAATTACATTTGCTAACAGCTTGTCATGCACTGCCTCAATGCGTTTGTATATTTTATTACTATTATCACATACCGACGTTATATTAAGAGAGCACAATTTTCGTAGCTAAGCATCAATGACTGCCGGCAAGTTTGGTTTCATCAATGGTATCCTGGACTTTTCTGTTTGTTTTTTTTTTTTTTTTGTGTTCTTACCTTACATGCAAGAAGGGTTAAATGCATTCTGTTTGTAATCATAAAAATTAATGTAATGTGTAAAAAGGAATTATACTATTAATACAATACAGATACATGCCTCAAACCAAGGTAAGAACACAAAAACTGAAAACAGAAAAGTCCAGGATCAGCCCGCACCTACTACTTTAACCTACTCGCTCGACATTTAACATGCATATGGGAACTCCGCGGTAGCGCTCCATATCACCTTATCACTGAATGTACTTTTGGTCCCCATCAAGCCGCCACTTCCGGGCGATAAACAACTTCCAAGATCAATAATTCAATCATGTCAGTTCAAGTGTAGTTATGAAAGCGTCAAAGGGTTTTTCTTTTGAGTGTGATCTCGGCCATCTTGCAACAAGGCCGATGCTTTTCTTGCAGTTTGGCCTCAGTGATTGGCAATTACTGTGGCCTACCCTATCACTGCACCGCTATGTTGACTGGTAATGAGCCAGATCACATGGCTTGTTACGTCACTTTTGTTTCAAAGTGTGGCTGTGCAAAATTATGCCAGACTGCAGTGTCAACGAGGGCGTGGCAAGGTTGCCTGTTGATTGACACAAGAATGCGGATAAATTGTGCTTATTACCCCTAACCTTGTTTACGAGGGCTTGCTGTGGTGTCATGTCCGTGTTGTTGCGTGACCGGGGTGTCAAGGGCGTCAGTTCCCCTTACCTCTGCTTTTCGTTTCCCTGGCTGCTGGTCTCAGTTTCCTTGTGCTTGTTCAGGTGGGGATTGTTTGGACACTGGCTATGCCAATGGAAGACCTCATCTTCACAATAACGGCAAGCTGTTTGTGTTGGCTTGATTTTATTCCACTTCACGAACATCCCAAGTAGTAAACAACGAACAGATAACAGTTGGCCAACTGTTGGCACATGTGGTACATGTTCGCCCACATGACTGCAAGTGTTTTCTTATGTGTTACACCATAAGACCACATGAAAAATAGTGACTGTATTTGCTTGGGAAGTATTTTTGATGTGGGCCATTAAACACAAAATGATTGACAGAATTTAATGTATGGCCCTCAAGCAAACATCAATGAATCATCCACTGGCATCTTAGAACATGTGGAAAATTTGTGGCTGATGTATGCCAAAGAGTATGAAAATAACATTTTTCCATATAAAATCCTTGTGTGGTAGACATGTTCAATTCTGATGGTTGAGCATCATCATGTGGCCAATTACAGGCCACTTATCACAAAATGACTGACATAATTTCATATGTGGCCCACAAGCAAACATCAGTGAAACACCCACAGGCATCTTAGAGTATATAAATAACAATAACATGTGGCTGATGTATTCCCAAGAGTATCATTATATGATTATGTTTGCGCATAAAGCCCTCGTGTGGTATAATGGTTCATTTCTGATAGTTGGGCATCGTCATGTGGGAAATTGTGGGCCATTTAACACAAAATGACTGGCGGAATTTCATATGTGGCGCACAAGCAAATGTTTGTGTAACACGCACAGACATCTTAGAGTATGTAGAGAATGCGTGGGTGATGTTTGCCAAAGGATAACACACCACCTTTTGTGGTATGCCAACTGTTCCTTAATACTGAGGAAACATGATCAGCAAGTTTATGTGCCATTTATGGCATACCGAATATATGTTGTGCAATAGCAAATAGCAGATGCATATTCAATAGATTTCATAATTTCATGTATATATGAAGTAAAATTATAATGTGGCATTGCTAGTAATAGTAAAAAATAGTTTTTAGACCAGAAACCTGCAAAACATAACACACAAAAAATATTCATTATTTTTCATTTTAAATTCTACCTGAAAGTAGTCAGAAACTAAAATACTAGTCTTTTAAACAAAACACACAAATCCCAATATTGACTCGTGATACTAACATTGTCTATATAGCAAAGCTAATAATGCATTATGTATGTGAAGTATGTATCCAGATATACTTAAAAGGTCGTATATGAATACGTGTTAGAATAGTTGATAGCATACTTGACTGTAGTTCGATTCCAGGTTTCTCCAAAGAATTTGACTAATTGTGAAATACAGCTGAAGATAACTCATTTGAATATCATAAATACATCAATTTTATTTGGGTTGGACACAATTAATTTTTTGTTTTTAAAATGTATGGCAAGCTGCCTCTATGTGGGCCGCAAGTGGCCAATAGCTGGGCCACAAGTGTCTTACCAACAGTTGGCTAACGACATGTGGTTTACTTACAGCAGGCCAGAAGCAGAAAGTTGGAAGTGGCCCACTTGTGGTTAACTTACAGGCAACTCTTGTTTTGCCAGACATCAGCCAACAGTTCATCAAGAATAAGTGGCCCGCTTGTGGTTGACGTATGGGGAACTCTGGTTTTGCCAGACATCTTCCGACAGTTAACTATCCATATGTGGCCCATGCATAAACACATCTTACCACAGTCATCATTCATCGTGTGTGCCACATGCTTCTGAGGGTAAATTCCGCTTCTTGAATGCCTGTGGATACCACATATGGGATGCTTTTGTTCACAATCAGATTTGCACATGTGGGCCAACTATATTTTGCTACTTGTGATTTTCACTGCACTTTTGCCCACACTGTCACTTTTTCCATTGTTTACATTTTTTATTGTTGTCATCGCTTGATTCCGAGGTGGAAAATTTTTCCGGATTTTGTCCGAAAATTTTCTTTTTGAAATTAATAGCTTGGTCACTCTGTTTGCCATCACTGCCACCTTGTGGCTCGTGGCACAATCGTGAAGTGCTGTAATTGCGATGCGGTTGACGCAAGTTTCGTTTTACAATTATGGTGGGGGTGCAACAGTTCCTCTAGGCTGCCATTGAGCAACAGGACCAATACGATGCAATATTCCAGTCGGACGGTTTCAACTGCCACTTCCAGGATTTACTGCTCCGAGAGTTGCTGGTGGAAGCGCCGCACGAAGTGGACTTTCCACGAAATCAACGGGGGCAGCTGTTCTCCTGGTGGTTGCTTTTGTAACGTCAATTTACTTTGGGCATGCGGCGAAGTAAATGCGCCTGCTGATCTGCATTGGAAGGAGTGTGCGACTTCCTCCCATGCCAGACCGTAGTGGCCCAGTAAGCTCCAACACGATCTCGCATCACGCTGAAGTTAGTTCCCTACATAGTTCGCCCACTCCTCTTCGCAAATCCCGTATCGTTGCAGGCAGACGGGACGTGCAGTCTTTGAGGAAAGCTGTCGGGTCCCTCGTTTGGTGCTCCTGCGAACGTGGGTCGCATTTGAAAACGCGTCGGCGTTGGTTTCTTTGTGCTCTTAAGGTTTTGCACGATGGGTGTTGAAGTGGTTTCCTGTTGCCTCTCAGCTGTTTGCTGCCAGCTGTGGACAGGTGTCTGCCCATAGCGGCCTGATGGTACAGAGGGATAAGGCGTGTGCATGTTGCTGGGCCCTTGTAGAATTTTTACAAAATTCCGAGGCAAATTATTTTCAGATTGAACCGATTTCGATATTTTTGCGTCATCGCGGACCATGGCAGTGCTGAATGCTGTGTCTTTGCAGTTCTCGAGAGCCGGAGTTACAGGACTAAAACTCAGATATGAATATACCACTTTTTTCAGTACCTTTCTATTGTTTTATAAAAAATGTTTGTTTAGTTAATATCAGATTACCGTCGCACTGCGGAATAAATACCTAAAGTAAAGATATAATAATAACGTGATACAAAGTTTTGATCTAGTCTGTACCTGACTAAAGAAAATGAGTATCTCATCAATTTTCTAAATTTATAGTTTGAGTATTTATTTAAAGATTCCTCGCCTCCATACAAAATTTTTAACCATATTCATTTATTTCGGTTATAGTTAATTATTTTATATGTATCATGCCACTGTTCAGCACACTTAATTTTAATATCCTTTATTTGCATAAATATTTATGAACAAACGAGTATCAGAGTTTATTTCCTGTTGTGGCAGTAGTTACACTGTAGGCAAAGTTTGCAGAAATATTAATGTGGACTAGAAGGCCGGTATCTGTGGTAGGTATAGAGCGGATGAGGTGCTGTGGGTAAGGTTGGCAGCTGTACAGATACTGGGCATGCAGCATGTGTTTGTTGACAGCTGCCACGTGCATGATGGAGGTTAGTGATAGATGTTTATTTACGTTTGCCGTAGCCGTGCAGTCCTGGCAATGTAAACCATTCTCCCTATGCAGACAGTCTCTCGCTATTGGTCAAACATCGCTTGTGCACCACTACGTCACAATCACGACATGTCCCATTTATATGACGTGTCTTGTGGTTTCAAATTTACATTACACTGTTTGAGTACAAAGTTCAGTCCCATCATGGTTGCAGTTTCGCTCGCATTTAGGCACTCACTGTGGTACTGTGTTTGGCACTGGGGACAATTAAGGATTACTGTATCTTGACCCGCACACAAAATATTATTGTACCAGTTCGGCTGACTAGAATTTTGAAAAGTTTCAGTTGATTTGCTGTCACTTTTCTTGCAGACGTATTTCACTTCGCGGTATTTCGCGATGCAGTTGTGGGTCGGACTGGACTTCCGGTCACAATTACAGTGTCTTGAGCCTAACTCGTACTTGGCCACTATGTCTTGAGCTATAGAGTGCAAGCACTGCAGACGCAAGAGCGCCGGGGCACTCACTTGCATCTGGCCAGACATTGTGAACAAGGCCATGTTTGCAGTGCAGGAGCCCGATCACGGCGGCGCGGCGCGGTGTTGGAGGGGAGTGAGCATCTTCACCTCATGTGGCTGTCCCCTTTGCACGCACCATTAGGAGTTGGTGTCGACCGACCGACAGAGGAGGGGAGGGCACATGCGCGCCTATCAATGCGCCCAATCGATACCTCCCAGCTGGCGTGGTGTGGGAGGAGGAGGGGGGTTCTGGCACGCACCTGCCCCTTTGTCCAGGCTGAAGAGGTTGAGGGTGGGTCTAACGTCACCTCGCTGCCCCAAGATGGCTGTCTTCCTGAGAGTGCTCCACTTGTTGGCCACAATGGCCATTGTTGCTGTTATTTGGCGCACCTTTTCCTTTGTGCCACATGTGTTTTCCAGGTGTCTGGACAGCATATGGAAGGTGTATAACACTGTTGCTGGTCCCTTGCAGTCGTTCCTAATGTTCCCGTTGCAGGTACATAGGAAAGCATATGCAGGACAATTGTTTTTGGCAATTTGGCTGGAAAATTTTGGCTCTGAAATTTTGGCTGGTTTTGGGGTTTCCTTTGTTTGAAGATTTAAACTGATGGTAAATTACGCCACATGGAAGGGCGATATTCTAATGACATGTGGTGGGGTGATGGAAGGTGAAATGTTATTTTGAGGGGCAGTGTAGGTTGAGGTTAGGAATGTTTGGAAAATACTGTTACCCGATAGGCACCAGACATCGTCAGTACGATGTCAATTATGTCGCAGTAGAGCTGTTAACACCTGCTGATCTCTGGATCGTAGGCTGATCCCTTGGACGTAATCTTCCGTGGTTGTTGTACCCCTCATATTAATATGTTAAGTGATATGTTTACTAAACGATGGCCTATTTCAAGCTGGTCCACACACCTTGAATCAACGGATTTATGGTAGCATACATGCAATAAGATTGATTAACACACAAAACCCTTCATAAAAACACTGATAACTTTTGGCAGAATTTTAAGGTCCCGTGCCCTAATATGCCCTAAGTCATTACGCTGAAATAGTACGTTCAGATTCCATCACACGTACGTTTTCTGTGAATATTACATGAACGCTCCTCTGTGACATAAACTTTACATTGATTGACGAGATTGAGCCCGCTGGCGAGGCTACTCTGCAAAAACCCACGAAAGGGTGATAACTAATTAGAATTAAATATTATGCTCTCCTGGGCGATGCGAACCCTAAGGGAGGAGAACAGGCATCTCCGATGGCTAAAAGAAAATATGTTCCGATAGTTAATGAAGATGATTGCAAACTAACATGATTGGGGTGAAAACGGTATGGGTCAACAGAGTGCGCGTATGACACAGCCTTGCCCTCGCGAGTCTCAAAGGTTACTGAATATTCCGCCGTGGCACGAGAACTTCCCCTGGCGGGTTAGTGCACCATGTAGGAATTACTTTCTGTCACACTTGCTAATGAAATCACAAAAACATATCACACTTACTAGTTATCACTTGCATAAATTACTTTGTATTATAATAAACAAACAGAACCACTTTGCACTATGGATGAGATTTAGGTGAAACACGGGAGATGTAAACATAACCCTTGGAATTAACACTTTAATAAACAATAACGCTGAATAATAATTTATAGGGATGTCT
Organism: Dryococelus australis; assembly: GCA_029891345.1. Classification (NCBI taxonomy): domain Eukaryota; kingdom Metazoa; phylum Arthropoda; class Insecta; order Phasmatodea; family Phasmatidae; genus Dryococelus; species Dryococelus australis. The sequence continues at coordinate 353,179,824 of CM056994.1, forward strand.
CTGCTGTCCCTTGAACTAGGGTTCATATGGCATCTGTCGTCAAGCCCATTTGCGGGGCGCGCTAATTTTACATAGTGCACTGCGTTGCACGGTGACTGGCCGCATTATACTGTTTGCACTGGTGGCACACCCATAACATGTCGCACTAAAGCATCAGGGCACTAACGCATCAGTGCATTAACGAAGCGCACACGTGGTAGAGCGAGAACGTTGACTGCGCTGTGGATGAGCTCAGCGGGCAAATGGTCTAGAAAGAGGAGAACGCGGCACGCGTCAGGTGATAATGAGAGAACACGCCAAAATCGCCACGACTTTCCTTGTTAGCCATGTTGAAATCCTTGTTGAAATGACATTGCTCTAGTACAGCTGCCATATGTCGATGGATGGTGGATAATGAAGCCACTTGCATCGTTAGTGATTGTTCAATAATTTAAACTGTTCTCGTGTTCTGGTGACGTGTCGGAGTCACTCACATCCTGTTCCCAAATGATGGTACCTTCACAGGGCCGGTATTGCCAATACAATTTGACTGCGCAGTCCGAATGGTACAAAAGAAGAGCAGCCGGTGGATCAACCATCCTCTCTCAAACTTTTCAGTTCTTCATGTGGCTCTCTCGTACCATTTCTCGGTATGCCTAACCGCTCAGCTCTCACGCAGGTCATGTATCGTGCGTGCCAGAGGATGTGTGCTGTTTTGAGGTCTGTTTATATGTGCCACGTGAAGAGTAACGGCAATGCCCTCGTACGACGTATGTGGATTCACCATCACATTAAATTATATTAATTTGCTCATCGTCTATAAATGTGCCTATTTACAAACTTTCACGCTTAAACTATTTTTACAAGATGCGCAAAATGCTGTGTCAGTAAGTGTGCTTTGTTATTACAGATTCCGATACGAGAGTCCATCTGAAACGTTATCTGTAATATCTGCTATTTACCCAATGGTTCAGATACAACATAATATATGTATGCCGGTCTCAGGAATTTCTATCTCGGAAAATAATTTAGGGCATAGGTTACTTTCGCTGTACACTATCCATGACGAAGTTGCAGTCCCAGGTTGAGTCGAGTTGATTTGATGTATTTGGGTAGCTCTTAACAACCAGGGCTTCAGACCCGATGAGGGTGAAATGAGATGAGATCGCAGCAGCGTCGGAATGCAGGGCGGGGGAATTTGGAGATCCCCGAGAAAACCCTCTGACCAGTGGCATCGTCCGACACTATTCCCACGTGCAAAAATCGGGATTGAACCCGGTTCGCCTAGATGGGAGGTTAGCACTGTAACTGCTCAGCCACCATGGCCCCTGCAGACTGAGGTGTTTTTTTTTTTTGTAGTATAACTACATAAATTGAATTTTAGCTCGCCTGTAAGCTGTTTATATTTCACAGTTTAAGTGCCATGACTCCATTCACTGTTCTTCTTGGCGCTCATATCTATCAGATGTTTCAAAACAGTCCACTCTGCAATTAAGATTCACCAGTAGACAATAGCAGAATTGGAAAAAGGTGCGGCTGCGAATTCATCGCTATTTTCATACACAGTTCTTATATTCCTGTTCAACATAGCATAAAAATTACATGACGTATATCATTTCCTGACGTACTGCCATGCCAATGATTTTTGTTCTTAAACTGAGGGCTATAAAGACCATTTCGTTAAATGGAATATTTATTAAATTCAATTGAGTTCAATTTTTTGAAATAAAAATACCTTAATTTGCCATTCAATGAATTGCATTCAGTAAGCTTTCAAGTCTCCTTATGAAAATTAATTATAAACTTTTTAATTAAACCAGTTTAACAAATTTCAAATGCAAAAATTTAGAAGTATCTACGGCTCATGCACGACACGAAAATAATTCGGTAAATCCCAAATAACTTTCTTAATCTTCAATTGTACATTTTATTTTATATGAAATTTGCATCCTTATTTTGTAAAAATTTTAAATGTGCCCACGCAACTCTATTGTTATATTACTTCCATTAATACTGTCAGAAAAGCTGCGATAAAGTGACAGATATTGGCTTCAAGAAAATATAGAACATGTTCTAAATGAAAATCTTGAAGGGAAATGAAACATTCAAGATATTGAAAGTAGAAATAGCCTTAACTTAGCCGTTTCTATGAAATCATATAGCAATCAATTAATTTAATTCAATTAAAATTTAAGTTAATTTGAAGAAAACTTTGACCATATGAAAGGGCCTTTAGTCTATAGACACATTTGTGTTTTCTGAAGTCTGAACGTTATGTGCAGAAACTTAGCCGTCATCAATTTGCTTACCTTTAATTTCCCTCAAAGTACACCTTGTTTTGGATAAAAGAATTGAAGGCTGTAAACTGTTGCACCACACGTTAAACACTAAAGTTATTGTAGCCAAGCATTATATCTACTGTTAAAAGATTGGCACTGCAACTTGTGTATATTGTGCTATGAGATTGGCAGCACTCCTCATTTCCTTTCAGCAAATTAATATTCCACTGCAGCAGAACTGTGGTTGCCGCTCTGCCCTTCGGAACTTTTTTATTTCAGAGAGAAGGATTATGAGCTTTTCACTGGTTAAAGGGAGATTAACAAGTTCACGTTGTATTTGCAAACATATTTATTTATAGGAATAATACACAAACAATGGAGCAATGCACAAACAGAAAAAAAATGTCCAAAGTTTACAGCACTATAAATAGTCGATAACAAGCTGTAGACAGTTAGTAAACATGAAATTATGTACAATATTTAACCTAATATCACATATAGAAGACACACGCCATTTTGCTTCCTTTAAATATTTGTGGCTTGATTACTACGATACTGGCCATCAGGTTTTTGTTCACTTCACTGTACTTTTTTTGTACATTTGTGAATCGTTCATTCATCTGCTGTTTGTGCGCCAACTACGTTTTACATTAAAATAACGGCGATGAAATGCTTTAAAATGTAGAATTTTATACGTCACAAAATCTTAGTTCCTGGACAATATGGAGTAAATCTCTTCAATGGTCTTGTACCTGACAAATGTTCTCTGAGGACTTGGTCTGAGAAACAAAAACATAAAATACTGCTTAGTTCATGGTGCACGCGTTGTACGAAATTACGACAGTAGTTCCAGCATTAGAGAAACAGTTATTCAGGTATGAATTTGAACACCATTAAACTTGGTTGGATTGAAAGACGAGCTATGGCGACTGTAGTAGTTCTCGGTCCTTAATTGCTATAAGTCTTTGTTCTCACTCGGATCATAACATTTCCCATGTATTCACTTTGAAGTACTTGTACTATTAAATTGCAGATATTTTTCCTTAGTTCGGCAAATTCATTCGAACGAATGGATTAAATACTGCTATGTAAGCGTAAGTAACTCTGTTTGTGGCAATGGTCACAACTTGAGGAAGTCCCTCGCGAGGGAGTTCTGTCCGAGTGCGGATCGCGGACCACGCTCTATTCCTGCAGCCACACACACACCTCCCCAAGTGTGCGAGGTCTGCCGTCTCACCGCAGCGCCCTCGCCAGTAGGACGGCGACAACCAGAGGACACGAGGCACTCCTGGGGTACTGGAAGGTGGCAGCAGCGCTGGACGACTGGCGGGTGAGAATGGGCAGCCAGTGCGTGGGGGCAGTGGCGGTGTTGGTGTTTGTGGTAGTGACAGGGACCTCCGCCACCTCCAGCTCCTCCTGCGACGGCAGCCAGCTGTTGCACTGGGGGAAGCCGCGTGGCACGGGCGCCATCTCGGAATGCTCGCCCACTTTGAACACCAGGGCCATCCCCAGCTCCGCGTGGAACCCGTTGTGGCAGTGCAGCAACCAGTAACCTGCGCATTGCACATGCTATGCCGATGAATGTTCGGCAGACAAAAACATAGAAGTAGGAAAGAACGAAGTGGAACGAAGAAGAAAGAGGGAAAGAGTGAGGGAGATTGAGTGAGGGAGTGAGGCCGGTGGTGGGGAGAGAGAGGCAGAGAAGAAAGAAGGCAGAGACAGACAGAGAAGAAGGTAGGAAGGGACAGACAGAGAATGGGGGATGCCAGAGACAGACAGAGAAGGAGGGAGGCAGAGACAGTAGGAGGGAGACAAAGAGAGGCAGAAGCAGATGCAGAGAGATAGGCAGAGATAGAGAAAGATAGGGACAGAGAGAGAGAGGGGTAGTTGCAGAGAGAGAGAGAGAGAGAGATCGATCTACAGAGAAAGGCAAAGACAGAGAAAGACAAGAGGCAGAGACAGAGAGAAAGAGACGCAGAGGCAGCGTGAGGGTAAGACAAAGAGAGAGGGGCAGATGCAGAGAGAGAGGGAGGCAGAGACAGGGAAAGGCAGAGGAGAAAGAGATAGAGAGGGGCGTATTATAGACCAGTTTACCAAAAGTTTAATAAGAGTGGCGAAGCAGTGTACGCACCTGGGTTGGTGGCGTGCACACGCACGATGGTGTAGCCGCCATCGGGCACAGTGACTGTGTCCTTGAGCGGCGCGCGGTGTAGGTTGCGGTTGATTAGTCCAGCGGCGTCAAGCGCCTTCACCTGCTCCATGGAAGTAGTCTGCCCAAGCCGCTCCATTGCGACGACGCGGAACGCATGGCCATGCAGGTGCAGCGGGTGGTTCGCGTCGTATGGCACCCCTGCACAGTCGCACACCTCACTAACTACCTGCTCCGACGTCTCCAAAACTGAGCACTTTGCACGTGTGTGTGTGTGTGTATATATATATGTAGATGGTGCGTGTGTTTGTATCTACTCCAAGATTACAATAGGACACATTTGCCGAAATCTTAGATATACTTTGCGATGGTAGCCCATCATCGCTTTCACTATCACAAGATGTTTAAAGTACATTTAGTTGCATAAGTTTATTTTTTGTGAAAAATAACAGTGAAATCATGATGGAAATAAACATTACGAATAAATAAAGAACCCGCATATTATAATTTTCTGGAAATGACTTTACATGTTGGCATAATTGAGAAAGTTAACGAAATATTCTAACTAATTAAAGTTAAAGTTAGAGTAAACAAGTTAACTGATGAAATTTTGAAGTTAAAATTCGCGCAAATCAACTGATTAAAGTTAGAAGGTAAAACAAAATCAACTAATTAAAAGTTAAAAGTTAAAGAACAAAAATAATTTTCAGTTAAATTAAGTCTGGAAAAAAAAAATTTTCATAGATGTTGATTCAAAACACAAATAAAATATCAAAATGGTAAATTAATCTTCTAAAAAACCGTTTGAATAAAACTTCTAAAGTAAACCCATAGCACAGCTTAGCACGAAACCAGACCAGTGCAGTGACTACAGAAACAATCGAAATGTCGGTGCCACACGAGGACCATCGAATGTGCAACTGTGGTTTTTGCGTAGTGGGAGATTTTATCGATGGATCGCGACGGCGGCGTCTCGCCTACCTCACAATTGCATTGCGTGTAACTAACGATGATCTTCGACTGAGCATATAACGTCGTTGTATCGATGTGTATATCGTCGTGTGCAACTCGTCGGCCGTCAAACACGTTGCGTATTGTTGAGAAGTTTGTCAATATATTTCGTTATCTTCGGCCTCCAGGCAACTGGAAAGTTAACTAACGTTCGTTATAATCGTTAGGCAGATATTTTAAAGAGTATAAGTTAAGAGCTAACTACTTTTAAAATTAACTAATAAGTTAAAAACGAGACATACTTTTTGAAGAATAAATTTTAGTCTTTAATATTTTTAATCGTTTATCCCAAGTACGCATGTTCAACAATATTTGAAAGGTGTGTAAATCATTAAACTATCTTATGTCCAACATTTTATCCGGTTGTTTTTTTGAAAGGTTGCATAACTATTAGATTTTGCTCGCTGTGTATCCTTGGAACTGCGAGGCCACCTCTGATGGAGGGAGGAAGGAAGGCTCGTAGCTTTGAAACGTGACATGTCGCAACAGAGGTTGCTTAGGCGCCTACGCGACGTGGATTTTGTCGAATGTCGTGTGTGCTAATCAAATAATCATCTTTGCTGCTCGGATATCGGTAAGAAATGTTTCCCAAGATAGCGGCCCAACGTAGTTAATGGGCCTAGGTATGTTAGTGATTTAACATAGTGGGTTAAAATGCGACGTAATGCTGCTAAAATGCCTTTAATAAGCCCGAAACTGGTAAGGGTGGATTTGAGGGCAGGTCAAAAAACACTGTGTACCATACCGTGTCATACGTGAACTTTAAAGTGTTGGTATCCTTGTCATCTCGAGTATTTATATAATTCTTTAACTTACTGTTAAGATTTCATATTAAAATCAAAAGATTAGCATTACACACAGAGTTACTTTTAAATGTTCCTGAAAGTACAATGGACTTATTTTAGTCTGTTCTTTGTCATGCAGGACTGAGAAAAAAAAGTTATTCTTTATCATGGTTACGCATGCAACAAAAGCAAAATGGGCAAAATATTGTGGACTTGATAATATATTTTGAGATATGCCTTATGCCCCTAGAGACATCGTTTACTAAATATTTATTCTGAGGAGTAAGCTATGGTGAAAAATAAAATGCGCTGTGCCGCAGGACAAGGACATGCTGATTGGAGAACGTAGCCTTGTGACGTCACGGCGCTGCCCGAAGACAAACGTTCAGCACAATGAAGGATGTTTGAGGCGAATGAGAGAAAGACATTGGTCGAAGTGATGAAATATATTGGGGGGGGGGAGGAGAGGAGGGCCCCGAAAATAAAACATTACACGAGTATCTAAAACTCAGAAACAAAACATTTTCGAAAAATTTCACCAGCCAGTTTCGCCCGTTGAATTTCACTGTTTGAGACGCGAGGGATACTATAATGTCGGTGTTTGAGACGCGAGGGATACTATAATGTCACTGTTAGTAACATATTTGGGTTTCTTAAATTTTCGTATTTTCACTAGAGCAACGTATGGATAAGGTGAGCGGGTAAATGCAATTTAAGTAAGATCGAAGGACACAAGGCGGGGAGAGAAGTAGGACTGGCAAAAGTTCTTATTTGACCACCAGTAGCCTCTAGTGACAGTTTCATTGGGCAGGCCGCACATGCAAGTGGGAGAAGGAAGTTGGGAACATGGCGGGAAGGTAGGTGAAGGCTGTTCATGGTGTAAAGTCAGCAATTCCGGAATTAACCATTCAAAATTCCCACTGCCCCTACACGAATGTATTTTAACGGGAGTACATTAACTAGCATGCGCATTGTAAAGTTGGTAACGATTGGGAGAAAGTAGTTCCATGCCTTAACGTCGAATTTAAGATCGTTAGGAAAACATTTGAGAATCACTGAAATCATAATTTTTTACCTTCTCTGCATTTTAATACACACAACATCGAGAAATGGTAATTTTTCTAATGATTTCACAGCTTTATTTGAGGCTCGTGGCAATGTTAATTTTACGTATGGCGGTTGTACATGGACTGTGCATGCAAGTAGATCTGAAGGACTTTACTGTGGACAGACTTTAGTTGGCGAGCAGCAGCGGCCAGGCGGCGAGGGAACGACCTACCTTCGTCGATGAATATCAGCTCGACGACCGCTCCCAGCGGCACGGAAAGTAATCAGGCACGTGGCAATGTATGGTGGTTGTACATGGACTGTCCATGCAAGTAGATCTGAAGGACTTTACTGTGGACAGACTTTAGTTGGCGAGCAGCAGCGGCCAGGCGGCGAGGGAACGACCTACCTTCGTCGATGAATATCAGCTCGACGACCGCTCCCAGCGGCACGGAAAGTAATCAGGCACGTGGCAATGTATGGTGGTTGTACATGGACTGTCCATGCAAGTAGATCTGAAGGACTTTACTGTGGACAGACTTTAGTTGGCGAGCAGCAGCGGCCAGGCGGCGAGGGAACGACCTACCTTCGTCGATGAATATCAGCTCGACGACCGCTCCCAGCGGCACGGAAAGCACGTGCGCGCACTCGCAGTATCTGCCGGTGCAGTTGCCGACAGTCGAGGAGTTGCAGAACATGTCCTCCGACAGCTGGTGTCGCTGCGACAGTAGCGGGAAGGGCAGAGTCTTCATCGAGATGTGGTTGAACTGCCGTGTGTACACGTGGCTCGTAGCTGTGGACAACAAGTACACTTTCTCAAACCCCTTCATTTTACCGCGCCAATATACGGCTGCGCGTGTGTTGCAATTGAGACCCGCGCCGTACTTTAACCAACAAAGTACTTGTTTCTTTAGCGCAGCAGGTAAGCTGTAGGCGTTGTTTACGGCGATCAGTGATACGCGCCGGTCACAACGTAGAGCAGAAGCACAGTTCAAGAATCTGTTACTTCCACGGAAGATCATTGGCCACTGAGTTTCACAGTGTACGAACCGGACAAATATAACATTCCTCTGTAACATGTAGCGAATCGTCTACACTGGGCATTAAGGTGATATATCACATATTTTTTATTTGGCTATACGAAAGAGCTTTCGAAAAGTGCTCCCTTAATGCAGTCATTAGTTGTCCAATCATTATATTTTTCAAAATATAACACACAAAAGTCCTAATTTCCCGAATTTTGCACCATACTTGGCTTTGTTCCTACTCTTTTTTTCAAAGCAAATTGCATTTAATGCACTCTGTATGGTGTGCAGAACATACTGATTCAGTATTAGTGCGATTTATAAACAGGTGAGCGAGTATTGGCACACTGAATTTTGTTGTAAACAGACGTCAGACTTGTCGAAAATATATTTTTGTTCATTCAAGTGAAACTGTTAACATTCATTTAATAAGTAGTTTAAACCATAGACTGTAGAGGGAAAGTTGTTTTTGTTCCTTTCGTAGCTTGTAACACAAATGCAGTATGCCGCGCTCAAACTATAAATCAACACTTTGAACCTGCCTATAACTTTCTTGTGTCGGAATTTGAGTGTTATATTTTGAAAACTATAATGAATTGACAACTAACAACTGCATTAAGGGGGTATTTTTGAAACATCTCTCAGATTACCAAATTTAAAACAAAGAGATATATCACCTTAAAGGGTTGACCTCTACTGTGCTACAAGTCTTCTGTTACAATACTCCCGTGTGGTGTTCACGCCACTCACTTCGTGCTGTTTGCTTTATATTATTTTAAATATGTTATTATTTAAAATGCATTTATAGGGTCCAAAGTACTATAAAAATCTCCAAAAGAAAATATTACGCTGCTATCACCCCCCCCCCCCCCCCTGCTCGTAATGACTGTCACATTCATGGTTAGCAAATCTCTCATACCACTCCAGAGTGCAGCACCTACTTCGTCTAAAGCTGGTTCGCAGTAAAAAAAAATATATATATATATGTGTTAAGAATTAAGTAGTAAGCGCTGATATAGTGTACGTAAACACGTCTTCTTTATTTGCTGTTTACAATACAATGTTTTAATTCTTAACTACATCAAATGGGAACAGGCGACAAGCCTGTCATGTTTACTTTTGTTCCTAACCTCGTATAACACAACCATGTTAAAGCAGCTCGTACTTCGAATCCGACATTTTCTATCAGAGAAGATATTTTTGTGAACAAATATAACCGCAAACATGTCCACACCTACGTTTTTTAAACAACATGTTCCCGCCCTCAACACCGACAGCTCGGTTCTGATTGATCGCAGCCTCACAAGTTTCACTTTAGATATCAAATATAACTGTTTCTTTTACCACTTAAGGAAACACCAACAACGCGCATGGACTGCTAAGTTCCTTTGGAAATCAATACATAAGATAGCACATAGTCAGTTCTTCTGCACACGAAATAACGCGTATCTTAAAACTTAATTTTTCTATCGTATACCCAGTTTAACTGCTCCCCCGCTCTATCAGCCACGGCTGGAACTAATAATCCACAGCTCGTGACACAACCATAGATTAGATATGAGGTAAACCGCTTATTCATCTTCTGCGCATGCACCCAACATTGACCTACCCCAGTCATACATAATTGTCAAAGTCACGTGGTCAACAGTAATGAAAGTGTTTGTTTATATCTTAATGTTTAAGTGACAAGCAATAATAAATGAATAAAATAATTTTCCATTCTTGAATTCAATCAAACTGCATTACAAATCGACTAGCAGAAATATATATATATATATATATATATACACACACACACACACACACACATCCCAAAGCATTTGTTTACAAATCAGTTTTCGAACCTAAAACCAAACCATGCCGTTTTCGCTAGACGTGAAAGCAGTTCGATGTTGGGACAAGGAGATTGGTTGTGCGCAGCCAGTGAGATTGGCCAACCTCATCTTTAGTCTATGAACACAACCCGCACAAAAACAGGATGCCAACTTAACAGGCGCGCTCCCCAAACCTCGTCACAGTGGCCACAGAAAGGTGACGATAGTATTTAGAAAATTAAATAAATGCGACGTTCACGTCTCAGAACCACTTTCCTATTTACTAAATCATTGTAACTCATGCTCATCTTTTTTTACTTTACTTACTAATGTCAAAGAAATTAGAGAAATCGAAAAAGAAAATACTATGAAGGAAGAGCTCGAAACATTCATGATGTGAACTGTAATGAAATCATGTTGAGTGAGGTGTGACACTGCCCATCGACAATTTAGGTATTTAAAAAATATACACAGGCTATCCCCCCTCCATCCAACTCTATGATTTGCAATGTGTCCTATACTGAGACAAGGGCCAATCATACACAACGAAATCTGCTTAAGTTACGTAAATATACAATAGTTTCTTTAACGAAAAAATTTGTTCAACGATTTTGGTTCCCAGCAATGACATTCAGTCAATTCACTTCCACAGCTCAGGTAACTAAATCAGCATTGCTGTCACGAGATTTTATGCAGCCACCAGTGTGTTTGAATAATAGCAAACCAACATGTAGCGAGCATTAACAAAGCAGCTATTTCTTGACAACTTGTTATCTTACTCTCACGAGGATCAGTATAGTTACTCACCATCTCCAAATCCATAGTACGGTGCGTGGTAGATGTGTGGGTTGTCGATGGGGTAAAGGTCGTAAGCGAGGTAGAAAGTGAAGTCGGCTTCGGGCTTGAGGCTCTCGTCGTCTGGACACAGAGACGTCAGTTCAGGCATGACGAGTGTACCGTTGTTCCCCGTGCCCACGTTCAACTCATTCAGTACCTGACACCAAACACCAACAGTAATATAACACTACGCGGTGTTCACCTCAAAGTGCGTGCTGACAACACCACTACACAACGAAAACAGTTTTGGCGAGAAAGTTTACATCTACGTGTGATCAAATGAACGCTGTTTACAAAAGAGCGACGGAACTAGTACAGGATAGTTCTTTCTTGAGCAGTCTATCAATTACAGCTACTACGTAGCATTTTGGTTGGAGTTTTGCAAGCCCTTAATCATTCTTCTTCTTATTGTTATTGTTGTTGAGTGCAACACTTGAAATACTTTAGAACTAAATTAATGCAAATATATATATACGTTTAAAAAAAAAAATACTTGCTGGCTGATACAAGAAGCAGGCCACTGCCTTTCCTGCGCTTGCTTTACCTAGTCCACGACGTAGTCCTTCCTAACTATACTGCACGATGATAGTTGTACATCTAGTACAGTTACTAGGGATTCTCGCTACTACTATTTACTGGGTAGCTCAAGTGAAGAAAAGACAATGGTAATAAATACTTGCTGGCTGATACAAGAAGTAGGCCACTGCCTTTCCTGCGCTTGCTTTACCTAGTCCACGACGTAGTCCTTCCTGACTATACTGCACGATGATAGTTGTACATCTAGTACAGTTACTAGGGATTCTCGCTACTACTATTTACTGGGCAGCGCAAGTGAAAAAAAGACAATGGTAATAAATACTTGCTGGCTGATACAAGAAGTAGGCCACTGCCTTTCCTGCGCTTGCTTTACCTAGTCCACGACGTAGTCCTTCCTAACTACACTGCACGATGATAGTTGTACATCTAGTACAGTTACTAGAGATTCTCGCTACTACTATTTAATGGCTAGCGCAAGTGAAGAAAAGACAATGGTAATAAATACTTGCTGGCTGATACAAGAAGCAGGCCACTGCCTTTCCTGCGCTTGCTTTACCTAGTCCACGACGTAGTCCTTCCTAACTACACTGCACGATGATAGTTGTACATCTAGTACAGTTACTAGGGATTCTCGCTACTACTATTTACTGGGCAGCGCAAGTGAAGAAAAGACAATGGTAATAAATACTTGCTGGCTGATACAAGAAGTAGGCCACTGCCTTTCCTGCGCTTGCTTTACCTAGTCCACGACGTAGTCCTTCCTGACTATACTGCACGATGATAGTTGTACATCTAGTACAGTTACTAGGGATTCTCGCTACTACTATTTACTGGGCAGCGCAAGTGAAGAAAAGACAATGGTAATAAATACTTGCTGGCTAATACAAGAAGCAGGCCACTGCCTTTCCTGCGCTTGCTTTACCTAGTCCACGACGTAGTCCTTCCTGACTATACTGCACGGTGATAGTTGTACATCTAGTACAGTTACTAGGGATTCTCGCTACTACTATTTACTGGGCAGCGCAAGTGAAGAAAAGACAATGGTAATAAATACTTGCTGGCTGATACAAGAAGTAGGCCACTGCCTTTCCTGCGCTTGCTTTACCTAGTCCACGACGTAGTCCTTCCTAACTACACTGCACGATGATAGTTGTACATCTAGTACAGTTACTAGGGATTCTCGCTAATACTATTTACTACTATTTACTGGCTAGCGCAAGTGAAGAAAATACAATGGTAATAAATACTTGCTGGCTGATACAAGAAGTAGGCCACTGCCTTTCCTGCGCTTGCTTTACCTAGTCCACGACGTAGTCCTTCCTAACTATACTGCACGATGATAGTTGTACATCTAGTACAGTTACTAGGGATTCTCGCTACTACTATTTACTGGCTAGCGCAAGTGAAGAAAATACAATGGTAATAAATACTTGCTGGCTGATACAAGAAGCAGGCCACTGCCTTTCCTGAGCTTGCTTTACCTAGTCCACGACGTAGTAATTCCTAACTATACTGCACGATGATAGTTGTACATCTAGTACAGTTACTAGGGATTCTCGCTACTACTATTTACTACTATTTACTGGCTAGCGCAAGTGAAGAAAATACAATGGTAATAAATACTTGCTGGCTGATACAAGAAGTAGGCCACTGCCTTTCCTGCGCTTGCTTTACCTAGTCCACGACGTAGTCCTTCCTGACTATACTGCACGATGATAGTTGTACATCTAGTACAGTTACTAGGGATTCTCGCTACTACTATTTACTGGGCAGCGCAAGTGAAGAAAAGACAATGGTAATAAATACTTGCTGGCTGATACAAGAAGTAGGCCACTGCCTTTCCTGCGCTTGCTTTACCTAGTCCACGACGTAGTCCTTCCTAACTATACTGCACGGTGATAGTTGTACATCTAGTACAGTTACTAGGGATTCTCGCTACTACTATTTACTGGGTAGCGCAAGTGAAGAAAAGACAATGGTAATAAATACTTGCTGGCTGATACAAGAAGCAGGCCACTGCCTTTCCTGCGCTTGCTTTACCTAGTCCACGACGTAGTCCTTCCTGACTATACTGCACGATGATAGTTGTACATCTAGTACAGTTACTAGGGATTCTCGCTACTACTATTTACTGGCTAGCGCAAGTGAAGAAAAGGCAATGGTAAGCATATGGTAGTGTCTACGTGCAAGACGCACATATTAATTAACACGTTCAATAGTTTCGTAGATAAACGCTGGAATTGAACCCGGTCCACCTAGGTTGGAGGCGAATAGTCTAAACACTACACCACCTACATAAGCCACATGATTCACCGGTAATTAGCAGGGATGCTGAGTGCAAGGACGGAACTCACCAGGCCTTCTCTGCGAGCCTCTTCGTAGCCCACGACGCCGGGCGGGTCCTCGTCCTGTGGGGCGCCCTCGTAGTGCAAGATCGCCACCTGCGACACGCTCGTGAAGCGCTCATCGCCGTCCATGAGGCCGCGGAAGCGCATCCAGTAGTTGCCGACACTGTGGTTCGCCTCCAGCACGAAGTCGAACCTCTCTCTCCGGCATAGCTCACCAGCGAATCCACTGCAGGCACCGCGTTTATTACACTATGCTATAACGCTCACGCTCGCATGCGCACGCGCACAAGCACTCACTCACACCCAACCTTGCTCCCACACACAAACTCTAATGCTCAGGCTCACTCCCCACACACAAACTCAAACGCTCAAGATCTCTGTCACACACAAACTCAAACGCTCAAGCTAGCTCCCACACAAACTCAAATGCCCAAGCTAGCTCCCGCACACAGACTCAAATGCTCTAATCTCGCTCTCACACAGAAACTCAAAAGCTCAAGCTTGCACACATTGCGCTTCCTATTATAAACTAATCGCTAAGTAGAAACACGGAAACGTTAGTTGCAAGAATTACATAGACCGCAGGTTTTCGCGGCCGCTGTCGTTGCAAGCAAAATCTCTGGTATCGAGCTGCGTCTAATAGTTCTTCCTTGACGTTTCAGCAGTCCTTGCAGCTAGCTGCCGCCTTCAGGTGGAAGTGCCTGAGCAACTCCTGCAGATGGCAGTTGTAACAACTGCCGACACAGCGAGGAAGAATTGTTTTACGCCGCTCAAGACCAGAAGTTTTGTTTGTAAGGATGCATTCTTAGTTACGTTATAATGGTCTAATCGATATCCAATTAGAATTGTGTCTGCTCAATATCCAAACAGAATGAAAAATTATTAATGACGTTACCGTTTAACATAAAAATATTGCGATAATACTGAATATTCTCTGATTAGTAATATTGGCACTGAAAAAATAGTTCTTCATTCCTATTTAATTATAGTTATAACAATCATCACAAGCACAGCTTTCTTTACAATTATCTCTGAGTTGAGATGCAAATGAAAATGGAACCGAACTCAAAATACCCCGATTTGTTTTAATCTGCTTCGATCCTTATTGCAGATATTACCACATAGAATAAACCAAATCGTTTCGGAGATGTAACATTGACGTAGGTTTTTTTTTTTATGGATTCAACAAAATTGTTCACAGTTACGTTTTAGTTAAAAACTGACCCTAATTATCAATCTATATTTACTTTACACATTTTCCCGCGAACATGGAAATTGTCATTGCAGCGGTAATGCAGTACAAATAATGTGGAATAAAATTACGGTATGAATGGCTGAACATGTCAGTAAAGCAGAGATGGGAATAAAATACGTGTATAATGGTGGGGATTTAATTATGTGTGCAAACGCGGATAAAGAAGGTACAATTCTCTTACAAAAAGAAATAAAAGTGGTAACGCAATAAAAATTATACAGCCAAACAACAAAATTATTAGGTTTTTCGCTATTTGAACCTTGTATGAAAAGAGAAACAAATTAGTATTCAGTTTTAAAATCGTCACAGTTTCTCAGATTATATATTATTCAAAGTAGTACAACGTACTAGCACCCAAAGTCGAATGTATGTATTCCTATGTGTCTACTTCCCGACATGTGAACTCATATAGCACATACCTTCAACTGGCTCTATGTCCATTCCGTCACTGCTGAGCACAATCATCGTGTGATTATCCATGGACATTTGGATAGGCACATTCAGAAAGCCTGCATTTATCAATCGGAAACGATAACGGAAACCCTGAAACAAACAAATAATTATGATATAGTGCAGCATTAGAGAATACAACCACAGACATTTATCAGGCAACTTTTTTTTATTTTCACGTGTATATCACGCCAATAATTCTTACTATCGTTCGCAGCAACGTAATGCAATACAAAAATACTAGGATGATTATTTGTGGGAAGTCGGATCATTGATACATCAGAACGTTGCTGTTTTGGGTATAGGCAGCCCGCATGACGGTTGTGTTACAATGGTTGCATGTATATACAACACTTCTACATGGCCCATTACCAAAAATGCATAAATGAAATTCGAAGCTTCACTACTTATCAACTCAGTAAAGAATAACTTAAAATAATATTTTGAATTCTATTTTCACGTAGTTTCTAATTTACTATTTTCGTATCTCAACTGCAAGTAATTAACAATTGGGATCAATTACCTCCTAGCTTGATTTGGCAAATGTTTAGCGGATGTAAACTGATCGTTTATTGCGTATTGTCACACGGGGAAGTCATTGCCCCAAAAATTTTCTCTATTATTTGCTGAATTTTCTAGAATGTGACAAGTCAGTCCTTAAGCAATGCGAGAATAGCAAAAAGGAGACGTGGGTTTGGAATTTATAATGTCCTTGCATTAATCTGAGAATTTTACAGTCTCTACATATTAGTACTTATGTGAATATGTACTCATTTGCAAGTGCTCTTCGATTCCTTATTGTACATACGCAGGACATGCAAGTAAAAAGCTGCACAGCATAAAGTAAATATATACCGAAGACAAAAATTTTGATATCAATTTGAACATTATTTTCACTGACAATTATGCTAACGAATATCTATATAATTTTAAACAAAATGTGACAATACTTTTTTATACTCGTCTGGGATTTTTAAGCTGTAATGTGTTTTAATTATTCGTGAGAACTAAATGGAACAAGGGTAGCAGGGAATCGGGACAAGCACTGATCAATTCAACACGGCTGCTAAAATTATGCACTGCATACTCATGCAAGTTTTTATTAGTATTGTGCATAATACCTCATTTAGGCGTATTTAATATTCTCCAGTCAAAATAAACTTTTCCGATCAACGATCATGATGAAACGAATTTAACAATGTTTGTGTTTAGAATATTATATATATATATATATATATATATATATATATATATATATATATATATATTGGTTGGTTATAGAAATATCTGTTTAATTTTTCATACATATTTCGGTCTGAAAGTTTTAGAATCTGGTTCATTAAAGTATCTTTACAATATTGATAAACACCAATGTCGCTTCATTCCCCATTGGTTTAATTAATTGTTTTTTTTTTTTTCAGAAAAACTAATACAACAAAGTATTGCCCACCTTATAGGAGGGTAAATAACAGTGTTATTACACAGTGTAACATAATTCTAGGTACAGTAGCAGTGGAAGGGGGAGAGAGAAATCGTATTCAAAAAATTCTTTGTGGAGGCTACAAAATGATTTTTTTTTTGTATTTACGCTGCAGAATTATTTTGCGGTGAACACAAACATTTTTGCAGACACCACAAATACATATTCATTGGCTACAAAAGTTGAGTGATGGCAACTAAAAATTGTTGACTAGATGATGAGACATCTGTCATAGCGATGCAGATGTCTGTCATGGAATAAACAAACTAATTTGACAGGGTGCATAACAACAAAATATTTTGTAGCCGCCACAAAGCATTTTTCTTCAGTGCGATAGCTACCGTAGTTTTGTCCTCAGGAGGCGATAAGACATTCGCTACCGCACGCATTTCCCGTGTGTGATGAACAGTATTAACAACTCGTGCTTGAACCATTTCCCTGCTGAATTTCTTCCCCCGTTAGTGTTACGACCGAGAGCGGGATGAGAAAATAATGTGAATGATGTCTGAACGATGTTGGCAAGTGATTATCTGAACTGTTTTTCTGGACACAAGACGTTGCAACACTTCGTTGTAATCACGTGAAACCTTTGGCGCATGGGAAATAAAACCTTAAACAAAAAAATAATAAAATAGAAAACAGTAACATGCAATAACTATAAAGAAGAATTCAGTTATATCATAAGTAAAACAACACAACACAATTCCAAGCAGGAATACAAAATGGGGCGAAATTCAACCGACTAATTTCGTGATGTGACTATTTCTACCTAAAGTGAATAGTTAGGGAGATATGAGCCAACTAAAATCGATATTTTTTATTGTATTTTTCAAAATATCGGAATCTAAGCAAAATTTTGGTTTTCTGAAAATTGTTTTATACTAACGGGATCTTCAACCGAAGAGAAAACTCCAATATTAATACCTCCCGGCGTAATGAAAATAAGGCGGTACAGGCAAAATGTTTACCGTCAATGTTTATGAACGTTTGATGAGCATATATTTAGTAGGTAGTACGACCTACCGAACAAAATTGACCCTCTTGTTGTAACTATCCAGGTCTCACTATTATCGTGCAGACTAAAACATACACAAAGCTCCGGCTGCAGCGATACAATACCAGGTACGTGGGAAATACCAATGCTTCCTGCAGGGAATTACACACGAACTGGTGCCAGGGAAAAAAAAGGCAGCTTAAATTTATTAATTTATAGTGGATGATTACAGTAACTGTTAAAAATATCCGCCGCCATCATCTGTGCAATGGGCACAGCAGTATACCATGGACGTCCAGAGACAGTTTCGATAAGAAGGCAGACTGGAAGAGAAAAAATAAGGAAGAAACAATAAGAAATATAAGAGAAAAATTAGAAGAAAATAAGGAAGAAAAAAGAAGAGAACAAATATGAGAAAAAGGAAGAGAAAAATCAAGGAAGAAAAAATGAAGAGTAAAAATCATAGAACAAGGAAGAGCAAAATAAGGAAGAGAAAAACAGAAAACAGAAGAGTAAAAAGAAGAGAAAAAGGAAGAAAATAAGGAAGTGTATCAAAAAGAGAAAAAATAAGAGAAAAGTAAGAGAAAAAGAAAGAGAAAAAATAAGGAAGAATAAGAATAATAGAAAAAGGAAGAGAAAGCAGAAAAGAAGAAGGAAGAGAAAAAGAAAAGGGAAAGGAAGAGAAAAATAAGAGGAAAAGGAAGAGGGAACGGAAGAGAAAAAGAAGAGAACAAGGAAGAGAAAAATAAGGAAGAGAAAACGGAAGAGAAGAAAGAAGAGTAAAATGAAGAGAAAAAGATGAGAAAAAGGAAGAGATAAATAAGGAAGCAAGAGCGAAGGAAAGTAAGGAAGAGAAAGAAAAAAAATACATAAGAGAGTGTAAGAGAGAGAGAGAAATTAAGAAAGGGGCAGAGAGAGAGAGAGAGAGAGAGAGAGAGAGCGGACTCACCTGCTGGACGACGAAGGTTGCGGTGGGTTGGCTGATGTCCTCAGCGAAGGGTTCATCCAGGAGAGACAGCAGGGACATGTTCCTGCCGAAGCCGTTGACGAGTATGTTGCGCGGCTTGTTGTCGGCGAGGCCGTGGTGATGGTCGACGAACTTCTTCACCCCCATCTCGGGCACCCAGTCTATGACCTGCACCAGGTGCTCGGCCAGGTCGTAGTCGTACATATCTCCATGAGGGTCCTTCTTCCTTGGGACACGCACCACGAAGCCGCCGTATGCACCGTCCGCCCTCTGGCAGCCTGCACCCCACCCACACTACGTCATTTACACTGAGCGGGCAACTGCAGACTCATCTCTCAGCCTCCTGAACTTATGATTACGATCATTTCTCTCCGGCAGCTTTAACATAAGAATCATTTGTGTAAACTGGCAAAATAATGTATTTATTTTGAACACACAGATGCACTAAGAATGGTTGATAAGAGTGACTACCCAATGCGACCTGAGTATCTGGCAGTACATAGATTTATTGGATCACGTGACAATGGCATTCAGCTCGGTCACCATCTTTGTTTCCTATTTTTTTTTTCAACTGCAGATAAAAGTGAAAATAATTCTAAATAAAATATATTTAAGAAAATAGCATAATAAAGTTACTATCTATGATAATATTACATTTAAAAATTATGAAAGTGTTAGTTTTTATACACCTTATTTAATCGTTCCTATTGGCGCATGTCTTGAGAGCTCAGTCTGCTAAACTTTACTTAAGGTCCGGCAGT
This sequence comes from Dryococelus australis, assembly GCA_029891345.1. Classification (NCBI taxonomy): domain Eukaryota; kingdom Metazoa; phylum Arthropoda; class Insecta; order Phasmatodea; family Phasmatidae; genus Dryococelus; species Dryococelus australis. The sequence continues at coordinate 353,199,542 of CM056994.1, forward strand.
TAGAGGCTCCTTTTCTCCAGAAAGTATTTGAAGTAAAACTAAAACAAATATGTCGTAAATACGAGAGAAACACCTACATTACCTGGTACACCGCCCTTAAGTACTGACACCAGTGCACACTACGAAGTGGCAGTCGAACGATGGTGAATAATTAGTTCAGAAATATGGCTGCTGACATTTAAGCCACCTAGCAGGTGAAATCAGGGTCCCTAGTAGGAAATAATTTAGACAAAGATAGTCCATACCGGAGCCACAGACTGGCAGATGGCAGTCGAACGATAGTGAGTAGAAAGAAAAAATTGTGCCCGAGTGGAGAACTCCTAGTGGCAACATACGTAAACACATTACAGCCGGGCAGAAACAAGATGGCTGTCGAGAAACAAATGAACTAAAAACAATATGATGGCCTGAAAAAGAGGACTTCGACATGTGAAGGTCAAATGTCATCCATAATAGAAAACTGATATATAATCCTATACCAATGCCACTGTACCTACTAAGTATAATTCAGGTATTTTAACTATAAGTAAAACTACTTTAAAGTTATTAAGTTATTCAATCTTAAACAACATGTGCACTGGTTTTATTCTTTTTAAAACTAACAATTATTTTGGACAGTCGATGAAGAGGCCGGCTACAGTGGCAAGTGGAGAGAACTAGTACCTGAGTGCGAGTGCCAGAAGTGTGTGCCGGGAGAGTCGGCGTAGTATTGGTAGCGGAAGGCGGAGTGTGGCAGGATAGGACACTGCGTGACGAAGGGCACGCCATCCATGTAGGGTGTGCCTCGCTGGTGATGACCATGCCAGTGCACCGTCGTGCTCTCCTCGGGCATGTTGTTCTCCACGTCTACCACCACGTAGTCGCCTTGGCACACCTGCCAACATCCACACACTGTATGTCCCCCACGTCCTTACACGCAAACACACTGCTGACCCCAGCACAACTGTCCAAGTCGCGTGGTCTGCAGCTTGTCTGCACTCGGATTTCAACTGAACCAACATGTTGCATGAAAATAATACTTCGACTGACGAATATATTCTGGTTGCATTTAAACTAGGCTAGAATAACAGTACAGACACTTGGAACACATAGTTGTTACTGCGCACCATGAATGTGGATTCTACCTAATATTTCCCTATTGCCGTCACCAAAACACTGACCAACACTGCAAGCCACGACGATAAGGCATCCTTGTTATTTCACTTGGGACGCTATTGTGTGACTTCTGGTTCCTTAAAGATACTTACTATAATAGCATTTTAATGATGAAACTTATAATACAGTAGCTCGTAAATGTGGTATTCTTTGTGCAAACATTCAGGTTTACGAACGCTGCAGGCTCTGTTCGGGAAGCAACCTGCTTACTAAATTGTACATTTCTGGTTATTGTAGAGGACCTTTCTTCACCTCTAAAGATACTTTATTTAATTGTCAAATATACATGACATGTGTCTCCTGTTTCATGTTATATACTTTTCAATTGAGCTTAATACAGTTTGAGCATGACGATACAGCATAACTGAACATCTTCCTGAGTTAATCGTTTACAGCATGATTACGTCAGAGTTTATTGCTAGGGAAAAATAAAACACTTCCTAAGGTCACGTGGCACAACGTATTGTTTTTTGCGAAAATGTAATAAAATATAATATTTATCCTCCGTGCCGGAATTTCAGTACGTACTTTATATTTCTGGGATTTTTTTGCTTGAAATGACAACAATAGGGCAAAAATTTTCGCTACACACTCGTTCATCAAGGTTAAATTCACATCTTCCGCAGATCATGCCGACCAGGCAAAGCAGACTAAATTAATTTCAGCGGCACCCTTAACCAGATATTCTGTCTTATCCGAGTACCCTTCATTCAAAGATATATTTGGTTTTTCCCATTTTGGCTGCTGAGAATAAAGTTTTCCTTTTTTAAATGTTATTAGCATCACAAGGGTTTTATTGGTATCTTGCACATGATTTTCACTTTTCTTAATATCTGCATTTTTTCACGTAACGGATGACTTATCCATCGCATGGTAATGAATCTTAATCTCAACATATAATCTTTCATGGTAACCATTTTATTTCTCCTTGGACGCAGCGCTCTGGACTCCCAGTATTATCGGCGTTACCTGCGTGGATGAAGTCGTGATTGGCCCAATTTGTTCGACGCGGAAGACGCAGAAGAGGTGATAACCTCTCGGATTGGCTACAAGGGCTGTCTTCTCCGTATGTGCGGAAAAGTGCGCTGGTGTGAAACCACTTTCAGACATCTTTCTTCGCCCTATATTTACATATATATGAAGGCAAGTCGCGAAGCATCAAATACAGTCACGACGACATATTAAGGTTCCCGTCCACCTGTAGCCTTTCTTCCGCGTCCGAGACCGAGAAGCGCTGGAGCCATAAGGACGACACTGCCACGCTCATCAAATGCGCAACCGCCGCTAAGTGCAAGGCTCTGAACTGGCTTGCAGTGTTCTCGTAGAACTGCGTGTGTACCTGTGAGACTTCCAGCAGCGGCGCTATCAATTAATTGGTGGTAAATCTACGGCAAGGTTCAGCGGAGGGCCCTGGAGTAGTTTTGTATGTATCTGGTGCGTATATTTTGAGCTACAACGCTTTGGTAAAGCCGTTCTTAATCATGTCGTAGTGCCATGGAATGATGTTTCTAATGTGCGTGACATCTTGGAAGCACTCAACAGCCCTTGACTTAAGTGTGTATTCTTGTCGTTGATTAGCACAAGTCTAATAGCTAAATGGGAATACCTGTGTTTCTAACACACTGCCACGCAGTTCTAGCTCGTGGCAGGGGGAGCCTTGTTACGGTAATTCTGTGTCACGCTCCTATTTATCACGGAAGTGTGTAGGTATGGTGTGTTGCTGTGGAAGACTGGGAGGAATACTGACCTCGATGGAAGGTCCGGGCATCTGGCGGTTGACGACTACTATGGGCCGGCTGTAGCCGTCGGCGGGTATGCAGTCGATCCGGTAGCAGTCTGTGATGTTGTAGCGGCAGTCGTAGCACGCCTTGCTCATTGTCACGTACCACTCGACGACGAAGGTGTAGCTACAGGTCATGGGCGGCGCTCCTTCCACGCACTCGCGGGAACACACGTGACTTCCTCCTGCAACACACACAGTTACCTTTTCTCTACACTCCAGTCTTACATTACTTACAACTTCTTTGATGCGCTGGTGAAGGTACCTTCTCAAGGCGCGTCCACAGCTTGTTACGAACAATTTTCTTGGAACTTTATTTCTCTACAGACATAATTGTGTACAATTAGAGCACATTATATTAGCACTTACTAGTTGAAATTCAATATTAGTTTCACATGTTCCCCGCTATGTTTTTGAGAAATTTAGTCTACATTGTTCGAAGTGTTACAAAAATATATTTAGCAATCAGTTAGCAAAGAATTCCTTGTAGAAATACAAAAGTTTGTTACAGTGTGGCTCGGAGAACTGAAGGCGGCTCGGCACGAGTACGTTCCCATGAAGCACCAAACCTCGAGCTACGAGCACTAACAGCGGCTCGTGAATCCAATCCAAGCCTGCACCATCCACATCGCCCTTACACACACATCCAACACCGCGGCTGTATTTGTCACTTGAAATCGACAGTCAACAAGAAAAGATTGCATCATGTTGCATAATGCGCGGAGAATATTTTCGGCAAGAAAAACTTTAAATACGTTAAAGATCACAAATATTGATATCTGTATTACGGGCATAACTGCTGTGTTTTAAAACGAGTATTAAACGCTGTTAAATATGAAGGTACATCCATGCTATATCTTTGCTTCATGCAAACTAAGATTAGTCAAGTCTACGCATCCGTATACACTCGGTTCAATAATATTTTGTATGAGAACTATTTATTACTGGGCATTAACCGCACACATATTTTCTCTGTTTTATTCACATTAATAATAAATAGAAAATTGTAAATGAAATGTAAGCAAAAGTACAATTAAATCAAAATTAAGATGCGATAGTAAATGAATTGTTAGACGTTTGTGATACCCGACGTATTTAAAAAACAACCAAATAAGACGTTCAAGCGATAATTTTGATGCCTGAATAGTGGATTTCTCTTAATTTTAATTTACTTAGCAAGACAGTCATACAAAAATATTTTAACACGTGATTATACAATTTGTGATTAAACGCTTTAAACTTGCCATCAATTAATTACACAACGAAGTAAACAAGCTAAAATAAGACGAAATCTGAAAATCTTAGCTATCTGTACATGTGTAAAACGATTTCGCAATCCATTACTGCCAATCTAGAAGGCGTGACACGGAAGAAGTATAAAATTTACTCATTTTTGCATATCGACTCTACTTTGCTTCTTACGTACATTTATAACATGATTTTTGAACCACATTCGTTCGATTTCCTGCATACATGTGTTTCGTACACACTCGCTTGCCTTGCGTAATTTACAAACCTGACATAAGAAATTCTAGTGTCGTCGAGGCAAGGCCGGGGAATTTGCTGGAACTGCTTTTCTTGGCACTGCGAGATAACGTTATCAAGGGTAATCTAGATTAGCACCATTCTAGCAGAGTTTTAAAACAAAAGACTCGCGAGCAAAGACGAGCCTCTACTCTTCCTTCAGCTAAACACCAATGCGTAGTAAGTTCATGAAGTTATATATTTTTCAAAGTCTAATTCTTTGTCAGCCAACGTTGGCACACAACTGCAGAGAATGGTGACGGGAAATTCTGTACATTGCCCACCGAATCCTTCGAGCTTATTCGAGGTTGTGTTTTATTTTCTCATCTTGGAATTGGACACTAGGTTACCCTGATCCTCTGTGCCATCTGTGTGTTCAGTGACCGGGAACTCTGCGAAAACCAGCCGCTTTATTGCCTTTTATAGAGATTACGGCACGTAAAGGCTTGTGTCAAAGACGACCAACAATATTGGAATAGCTTAAAATCTGTAGCAATATTAGTTGGCATATCGTTCCATCATAGAATTAATCAACACGAATGTTGATTATGGTCTATTGACAAAATTACCAGAACTAAGGCTGTCGGGAACACAAAAACTCGCGATAATATAAAGACGGTTTATTATTTATTCCTACCGCTATTTTTATTAAAAACCACTGATAATCATTACACGCTCAGACGATGTTTATTGAACGTACTGTATGTCATAGACACTAAGCAAAAATAAAACTCTGGAATGTAACGCTGATGATTATGAAAATAATTAAAAGAGCGATGTAATACAAGTGTTCCTATTTGTCATACCGTCTATTTTTTTTGCGCATACGTCCACAAAACAATATTGCACGCCATCAAGCGAGTTTGTTGTTGATTGGTACAGACTGTCTGCAGTTACTGGTTACTCTTAAATTAACCGACAAGGGATACGAAGACATGAAATGAGTGTTTTACAGAACAATGTATGTCGGCGTAATCAAGTGATTAAATGTATTTTATGCTTACGATCAGTTTTTAGGTTACAAAAACTCTTATCAAGGGCGTTTAGTTTTTTCTACGAATTTGGACAAAATCGGAAACTTAAAAACGTTTTAATCACTTGACCACTGACAGAACCTGAGCAGTCAAACACTCAGTTTATGCGAGCACACACAAAACTACTCACATGTACGCATGGATTCGCATAGGTTACGTTGTCAGAAGGTTATCAACCAACAAGTATAACTGCTCCGGTTAGGAACCCCTAACACTACTAGCCGCAGACTGTTTCAAATATCTCTGTATTGAGCATATCTCTACTTACCCATTCGACAAGATGCTTGTGTCAGGAGCAACACAAATAAGAAGACGCACGCCTGCAGTCTCTTCGAGGACTCCATTTTCATTCCTGCAAAAATATAAATTAATGCTCTTGAGACAATACTAAATCAATGGTTAGCAGGTGAATTACAAACAGAAAACTCACATTAGTAGCAATTTTATGATTCACGATTTAATGAGGACAATTTTGCCCAAGTGACACAACAATGGCCCTGGGAAAATATATCACCATGCATTAAGAATAACAATATAAAGTAGGAATAATATAAATCACACGCCTTGCATTTAGCTAGTTCGCCCTTAAATCCGCAAAGTTAGAGTAAATTACTTGCATTTGAACGGTTTTAACATCCATCGCTCATATTTGTTGATCTGCTAAAGCCTATATAAAATACGGATACGAAATGTCATATTAGGAGCACTTCTCCAGAATGATTATAGGAAACACAATTAAAATGGTGACACCTAACATACAACAAAAACAGTATTTTAAAACATTTAAAGACACAGATTTTACACCCGCGAAACATTATGTTCATATCTCAAAGCATTTAAAATACACAATTTTCAATTCATGAATTACATTTGTATGAATGTATAGTTACTTCGGGAAGAAATGGTGTTGCATTGTGCCGTAGTTCCTTTTCCTGTTAATTGGCCACATTTCGCCTTTAAGTGTACACTACGCATCATGCCTTGCAGTGAAGCTTAACAAGTTGCCTAACGTACAGGCTGTTGAGTTCTCAACCGACAACAACAAATGCCCAAGGATAGACGCATTCCACTCAAGCTACTTTCTCCACGGATGAATGAATTGCCTCCAGGTTGTGAATACGTGACCATAATACACAAAACCAGAACAGAGAGAGTCAGCTGTCTCTCTGCAGACTGAGGTAGAATGAAGCATGGATCTCTTACCAGTCGTGTCGTTGGACACAGATGTTACTTCATGTGGCGCCGAGACTAACAGCTAGTGTTTGGACATACGCCCACACACTCAGAACTTGAGCACATAGTTTGTTACGAAGTCCTGAGATATCTCTGAACACGGGGCGCGCGAGTGTCGCCTTTCCGTACATGGCACATAAAGGCGATAAATCTCAGCTACCCTCACCCGTGTATCTTTATGTAGGAGAACTGTTTACCTGGCAGCAGAAATGTGTTGTATCATGCTTGAAATACGGAGTTTTCACGAAACTGTTAAACTTATTCACACTGTATCTACCTACGAAGAACGTACCCTATACGAGGACGAAATACTACTTTAGAAATTCCACACATACCATGAATATTATTTCGGAGCAGAACCGATTTTAGGGAACACCGTATCTTAAAACGTTCTACCCGGACACGAGCGATGCTATGACACGAGTGTGTATTGATCCTTGCTGCAAAATCTCCATCTATAAAGTTAGAGGGCAGAAGTTTGAAAACTACAGGCAAACGCGGTACGAGAACCATGCACGCCAGTTCAGAACGGTGTCTGTAGAGGCGACGGCGCTCTTAATGCATGTGGCAGTCTCACCCTTATTGCTCCCGTCCTTTCCCGTCTGGTGTGAGGACAAAATGTTCCAGTAGGAGGGGCTCCTTAATAGTTAACCACACAATATGTGTACGAAAATAAAAGTTGGTGATTAAATATTTATAATAATGAAAAAGAAATACTTGGAAGCATTTCGTAATATTGTTAATTTAACATAACTATGCTAGATGTTAACTTTTATGTTTTGTAAACAAAATACATGTTTTTGTTAACAGTCACTTGACATGTCACATTTTTGACTTCTGCAACCGTGTAAATATTGTAATTGCAAATTTTAACCAAATTGTTAACTGGACGATGTGCTATATCCCAACAGAACGAAATTTTGAATAAATCAATAAAAACTTGGCAGTGCTGCTTACTTAATATATCAATGTGTCCGGTTGATTCAGTTACCTTGTTGTATTAAACTGTGTTACCTTGGCAGGCGATCCGACGCTCGAGTCTTGTCGCGGATGTAGAGGCAGCGTACAAGTTAAGTTACGAGGAACTGTCAGGGGCAGCGGGCGCAGTGATGAAGCGCGGTGTTGTTGACACGCGGGGTATAGCTGGGTTGGTCTCGGCGCGGTTGCGGAGTGGAGCTCTATGCCTGCGATGTAGCCCTCACCGCAGCCAGATGACGACTGAGCGGGCGAGTGGGCGTGCCAAGGACTAAACACCCGAGCGACTGGCTAGAGCGGTATCCCCCCTCCTTAAACCCCTCTAACTCATGAAGAACGTTTGCACTAGCACTCCTAAGTGCAGCTTGCTCCATCCAGGCGGCTATTGACTCACCCATCCGTGATTTTTCCTTTGCAACCGAGACGACAGCACGTCATGAGGAAAACTCATCTTAGACGAGCAGGAAGACTGCAGCACACACGCCTCAGACCTCTTTCGACCAACTTCCTTCTGCCGAATTTTTTTTTTTCCTTCCGAAATACATCCGTTCACCAACCGGCGTGCACCGGACGTTCGAAAAGTACTGTTTTGGCCAACTAGGTTGAATCGATGTATCCACTAGTTGAACAGGACGGAACTGTTGTTGCATCTGGTTGACGCGCACCAGAGAATCTCAAACACAACCTCGCAAACACGAATGTAAAAAAAGTAAGGCACTTGTAAACGATAAAGCCAAAGGAAGGTAAATGACCAAGTTTAATTGCGATGGGGTGGAAAACATCGTGACTTGAACAGAGCACAAACAGTATAGACTTGATTTTTGTTTTAAAAATAAAGAGCCTGTTAATGAGAAAATATGTTAGGGCAGTGTTTAAAATGTTTTCCTTGTGTTAATAAAGTTATTTTGTATGCCTTAATTAATTCCATCGCATTCGAACATTTCATTGGTGGAGCCAATATATTTTGGGGAGGGAGGGGGGGGGCTAATGTTACTTGAGATACTCCATTGCATCTATTTTTCACATGTTAAGATATTATTCTTGAAACAAGTATATTGTTATTAGCGTAATAGTACTTACTAGAGTAAATTGAATTTTTAGAATGTATTTAAATAGACTATCCACTAAGTATTGTTATGTGTCAGCCACGTGAAGTGAACTCCAGCCCCAATATGTCGTTTTGTTACAACTCAAAGAAGTCACACAAGAAGGACAGTGGGATCAAGATTTCTGTGTGTCTAGTTGGGTTTAAAGTTGTTGAGGAAACACTTTAGAAATACTTTAGTGACGTGCTTCGACTTTCACACAACTGAGAATATACCCATTTGTTCTTATTGGAATACCGTTATGTGGCGTATACCATGAGCAAAACACATGTTATTAAACATATGAGAGGTAAACTGAGAATCGTTATCCGAAACAATAGATGAGGGCGTACGAAAGTTTTGAAAAACATGTGTTTGAAGAACGCGAATGGTGGAGTGAGTGAGTGAAAAGATTTGGGTGACTCTTAACAGCGAGGTCTTGAGAACCGATGAGGGTGATTGAAGTGAATATGGACTGGCGCCGGACTGAAGGGGCGAGGGAAATGGGAGATTCCCGATAAAACCCGCCTACCAATGGCATCGTCTGCCACGATTCCTACTTGCGAAAATCAGGTGACCTGGCCAGGGATTGAACCCAGTTCGCCTTGGTGGGATTCGAGCGTGCTAATCGCTCAGCCACCATGGACCCTCACGAATGGAGGAGAAATCATCAACACACACTAATAACATGTTGTTTCCTGATTTGCTGCTAGGAAAGGGGCCAACAGAATCAATGAACATTTCCTCCATAGGTTTTTCAGCTACATCTGAGGACAGAAAACCTAAGTGTGTATTGTGTGCTGGTTTGCTGAGAGCACAAATTTCGCAACATGTTACTCTTTCAGAGATTTCACCATTCATTCCTTTGTAAACGAAATGCTGACAAATAGCCTGAATAGTTTTACATGTTCTTAGACGAGCACGAAGAGGGGACGAATGAAAATATTCAAAAATCATAGCTGTTAGGTGATCAGGCAATACGATGTACTTCTTTTTGTCAAGAGACCTGCAACAAAGTAGCCCTTGTGAAAGAATGTAAGGTTTATGTTCAATGCCTGATTTTAAATTTTAAATTAGTTGATTCAAATTGCTATTTTTTTCTTGGTGTTCTTTGATATCAGTAAAAGCTTATGGAAAACTTGACAAAACATTACAATTTGGAAGAATAACAGATTCAAGATTGATACCATCAACCATACGAGACAATGCATCAGCAACGGCATTTCGAGTACCTTTAATATGTTGTACTCTAAATTTCAGGGAAGAAATTTTTACAACCCATCTACCAATTTTTCCTAGCTGGTGTAGATGAGCCAAAAGCCACGACAGAGCTTGGTTGCCTGTTTCAAAAAAAAAATTCCGCATGTTCAAGATATTGCCTAAACTTATCAATATCAAAAACTACAGCCAAACATTCCAGTTCATAAATAGTAGAGGGTTTATTTTCTTGGGGAGTGAGAGTAGGAGAATTGAAAGTGATTGGCTGGCGACAGCAATCAATATCCCGATCCAGGAGGGCTCCAACAGCCTGACCAGAAGCATCGGTTTGGAGGATAAACTCCTTACTGAAATCTGGCATGCATAACACAGGACGATGTATGAAGTCGTTTTTAAGTGTGTCAAAAGCCTTTTGCTGCTCCTCGTCCCATTCAAATTTGACAGATTTATTTCTAAGTTTGTTCAGTAGTGTTGCCTTATCAGCTGAATTTGAAATCTTGCAATGCGTTTTACATCACAGAGTAAATTCACCCTCTCTACTTGGGAAGCTCAGTACTGTGGGATATATCATAATTTCCTTTAGTCTATTGAAAGTAATTTCGTACTCTAGTGTCAAATAAAATTTTGTTTTTGCCTCAGTCAATTCATGCAGAGGCTTGACGATCGTGGAAAATCCTGACACAAATCGACTGTAGTAAGCACATAAGCCCAGGAAACCTCGCATTTAAGTTTTATGCCTTGGTAGAGAACAATCTCCTATTTCTCTGGTCTTTTCAGGGTATGTTTCAATCCTGTGGGCTGATACAACATGTCCCAATAAATTAATTTTCTTTTGGAAAAGGTGGCATTTCTTGGGAACTAATTTCAGGTTGGCCGCAATCACATTATGAAACACAGAATCTAAGCGTGCAAGGTGCTCTTCAAATGTTCATCCTGTGATAACAATGTCGTCTAGGTGTACCTGACAAATGTCCAAGTGCAGAACTTTCTCCGTTAGTCGTTCGAATGTGGCAGGCGCATTGCATAGTCCAAAGGGCATAACCTTGAACTGCCAGGTTCCTTTCCCTTGGACACTAAAGGAAGTATTTCCCTGGTCTTCCGGGGCCACCTCGCACTGCCAATACCCACTCCTAATGTCTAGAGTAGAAATTCTCTGTGAACCTGATAGACTATTCAGTGTGTCGTTTATCCGAGGGAGTGGGTAAGAATCTTTGTTGGTCACATTATTAAGTTGGTGGTAATCAACACAAAATCTAATAGAGCCATCTTTCTTTTAAAAAAAAAGCCCAATGGGAGAAGACCATGGACTGATTGGTGGTTCTATAACCTCTAAATCCCGCATCTCTTTCAGAATACCATCAGCCATCTCACATATCATGCGAAGCTAACTTTAGTCGCCTTGGTGACTACTTTTTGGGTCTGGAATCCCCTGTGTCAGTGATGTCATGGGATCTTAGCCTTACCTGCTGTTCAAAATCTACCATTCAAAACCAAAACAAACATAATTTTTTACCAAAATTCTAAATCCGCAGAAAAAAAATCATAAAACCTTCGCGATTGGGAACAGTCTGAGAAGTTCACCCAGAAGAAACATGCTGTATGTATAGTCCTATCTGATATATAATTATGTATATTCCTACCTTATGTATAATTACATATATATTTTTGTTATAGGTATGTATATATATTCATATCTTATATATTACTATATATTATTATATTATCTTATAGATATTTATATATTCCTATGTGTTTTCTGCTGGATGAATGTGAAAGTCATGAAAGATATTGTGTCACAGCTCGTGTAAGCAACTGGAATATGTAATATGGAGCCAAAGGTTGCTGGTCCATGAACGCCTGAGGTTGGCACAGTTCTATCGACTTCTTCAGGTGGGACACCTGCAGCAGCATGGCCATCGACTTCTTCGGATGGATCACCTTCAAAAGTGCTGTCATCGACGACTTCGCCAAGGCTTCGTTGTTGCTAATGTGGCAAGATATTTGCCTACAGCCACGGTGCTACGATGCATGAAGAAACTATTTGTGTGAAGGGACCTTCCTGTTCTATGCAGCGATGCGTCAAGTGCAAACATCTGTTGAAACGAGGCGATAAGCTGAAGAGACGTAGCAAGAACTGTAAAGGTCGAGTTTCAGCAGCTAAAAAGAAACAACGTGTACTAGATATTGGTGAAAACACGTCGAACTATTTCTACCTTAAACAATCGGCATTCAAGGGTAGTTTAAAGGATTATGCGATTGGAAATAACTTTGTGGGCACGAAAGACATGTGTACATACCTGGACCATATTAAGCAAAGGATAATAAATCAATTAACATTAGAAGTTGAAGAAGTTCCCATAAAATACAATGTTTGGCTAGAGTGTACCTACGAAAAGCCTCAGCCTTTGGATGAAGACATCAGTCTTCGAGCATTCAAGACTGCTAATCAAGTACTGTACAATATTGATGGTATTCCAGGGGCTGTAGAGGCCTTGAAAGAAAAACTTTGTCGTGAAGAAGAAGAATATATGGGCAAGGTTTCTGGTTGGACGCTTCCTATCATAGACTGCCTTGAGCTGCGTTTAAGTAGATTATATTCCCTAAGTGAAAAGTGAGAATGTTGGTGTAAAGACACTACATGGATGGTGTGGAAAAATTTAAGATTTCTGTTTTTATGTTTGTAGTCTGATGTATGTAAAAATATGTGATATAAATAAAAAAAGTATTTAATTTCTTGCTGGTATTGTACTCTGCCTACTTATCCTGATATATAGAGATAGGTGCTTGGTTTATTCACATATACATGCATGAAATAAAATCCGAGTAGAATAATTATGCCTATTAAAAATAGTCGAGACAGTGAACAATTAACATTGAATAATATTTAGACTTGAAGAGAGAAGTCCTGAAATGAAGTTGAGTGAACTTTCTTGCAGTCCTCTACATACAATTTTCGTGCAGTAAAAAGAAATTAGTAAATTTTCAAATCGAATAATAAATACAGTTTTTATTATCTTATTTTAATCTTTTATCATAACCAGTCTGTTATAAACATATCTCGTTAAAAATAGCAAAATATTATTTTAAGCTAATTACTACGGTTATATTGCCTTAAACATACATTCCTGGAGCTAGAAATCTCACTTGCAAACTAAAAATTTCGCGAGACAGTCTGCCTCCTAAGAGTTCGCAAATTATATTCGCATAACGAAACATTAAAAATATAATTATTTAATTTTTTTTTTTTTGTTTTTTTGGTATTTTTCAAATGACAAATAAAATAAATTCAAATAATTCTAATTATTTATAAATCTATTCCCTGATTGAAATCTGATTGGCAAGGCCAGCCAGCCGAGTGCCTCGTGGTCATTAGCCTCCCTTCCCCCCGTGCGGTGCCTAGCTACGGACATCGCTGCACACGCATGTCACAGCTGGCGCGGCTGTCCTGGTGCATGCGTGCGTGCGTGCTTACAAGACTAGGCGACTTAGTTTTCGTGCAAAAGTAAAAACAAATAGAATAATGTTAAAATATTAAGAAAAAATATTGATTTTCAAAAAAATAAGGTATTAAAGTTCGAATATGTTTTGCAATGTCCTGCCTGGAATGTACTTGCAATAACTTTTATATACCTTCTCCTATATGGAAAATTACATCTTTAAATTTATAAATAAATATACACTCTGAAGATTCGCGCATTCTAGCAGGTGATGAAGGAACTATTTAGATGGTGGTGTCGAACAAGTGTGAGTAATCATTGTAGCAAATGTGACTAATGAAACAAATGTGAGAGACAAGAGAGAGATGGAGAAAGACAAGAGAGAAAGGAAAGATAGTAAAAAAAAATGGGAGGACTACGAGAAAACCTATGGAGTGGTACAGAGACAAGAGAGAAAGTGATGGAATGACAGATTGAGAGAGAAACGAAGGAAAGAAATAAAAAGAGAGGGACACGAGAGGAGAGAAAGGTAAGAGAGAAAGTAATGGAATGAGAGAGAGAGAAACGAAAGAAATAAAATGAGAAGGACCGAGAGAAGGAGAGATATGTAAGAGAGAAAGAGATTGAATTAGACAAGAGAGAAGTAGACAAAGAGTAAGGAAAGAAAGAAAGAGATGGAATGAGAAAGACAAGAGAGCAGCAAAATAGAGAGAAAGAGAAAAAGGAAAGAGAGAGAGAGAAATAAAGATATATATAGAGAGAGAAACATATGGAAGTATAGAGCAAGGAAACCTAGACATAATGGTGTTGTGACATCACGATCGCATGCGCATTTAAAAGACGAGTCAAGTGATATATAACACTTAATACTTACGCATTTAAATGTTTTAATTTTAAAAAATATATTTAATTTTTATAAAAATTATTTTATTTTATCGGCTTCTCATTATGAAGGCTAGAAGGAATAACGCGCTCCGGAAATAACCTTATTTGACTGGTTTTTGCAGAAATGGGTTTCGCTACTGCACATTCTAGGGATTACTTTTTTTGAGGGATAAACGGGAAATTTTTAAGGAAAAAAGGGAAATTTTTGGGCATTTTTGGGCTAAAACGTACGATTTTTAAGAGAAAATGAGCGATTTAGGGGGGGGGCATTTCTAGGTAAAGGTCATTAAGGTCGAGCCACCGAGCCAATGCCTGAAGCCTGCATGTGCCCGTTTCCCAATACCCCTACTACTAGCATGCCACGGCATGAAAGGGACCTGTACAATGCACACGGAGGCCATACACTGTATTTAGCTGTAGTATAAAGAAAGAAAGAAACCGCCCCTAGTCTGAGACGCCATTACGTTACTTTTGTTGTTCTTCCGTGTTTATTTGTCTGTGGTATTGGAACATGTTTTTGTATTAGAAATACTTTTGAAGTTCACGTTTCTTATAGGTACCATTGGTAAGTTCTAATTGCTATGCTTTCTTTCATGTACATTACATACTTGTTTGCATTCTCTATCCCAAACATTTTGTGAGATGTTTACAATGGTTCAGTGTATCTTCGTTCTAGGTGATATCTTAGTACAGACCGTGATATACTCATTATATACAAGTAATTTGCCTTCTTGATGTCCGGATGTACCTCCATTGTGTCACAAAAGCATTATTTTCTCAGGAATTTTCAGCCAGTAAGCATATGGAGTAAAGTTTAAAATAAGTCATTCATTCGATTATGTATCACAACGGCTGACAAATTACCAGCATATTTAAAACCATTACATATATTACAAATATTACGTTGAAATAAACTGTATTTTCAGGTTGTAGTTAACATGGAGTTGAATGTTGTCCGGCAATGATGGTTAATGTGGGGCGGATGGTGATATTATTTTAGTCATCCGAGCAGGGCTCAAGGGGACATGTCGTTGTGCGGCAGCAAAACTACTATTCGTTTGGGAGAAAACTAGACTCGCTCTTGGCAGACTACAAAAGAGGAATTCAATATATGCTAATGGTTTCCAATCTCCTTTCCAGTCAAATACCTATTGAGTTCTTTGGTAAATCATTTACAAGTTAATCATTTACAAAACTGTTAATTTTCCATTTTGCCATTTTGTAATAGGACGTATTATCTATAGTTGTAAATGTGCACTTGTGTTTGCATGTTGCAGTTACAATACAAGGTCTTGCGTGACCCACAACTGTGTTAGTATAATTCTAAAAAGTGGACTTTGTGATGCATATCATAGATCATCGTACTGCTACGGGAAAGCGTTTATGAGTGGAGGGTTTAATTTAAGTTAGGTGGCTATATTCTGTAGAACGCGTCACTAATGGCCGTTACGAGCGCTAAGGAGAGATTTTAGAAGACTCAAGTAAAATTCATCCCCCAAGGCATGATCTTACGTATCCTCTCTTCAGGGTGATCCAAAGTTCATACAGGCTACACCGGGCAGGGAATCTGCCTTCCTTATTTGACGGAACACATAGATGGTACCTAGGCTCGTCCACTCTGTGGGGCGTTGGACTTCCTGCCGCTTAATCCGTTGTTCCACAGGGTCCAAATCTAGAACTTCACTGTGGAGAAATACCAAGAAGATGGGGAAGTGCTAGTGGGGAACACACACTACTGCCGTGGAAATTAAGCTGGTACCATGTGCTAGAATGTTGGATCCAGTGAGGTTTGACTCTTGGTGGCATTGCCGCATGCTGGAGGAGGTCTCCCGCCCAGAGAAGTGTCCGCGCAGTATGTGGTGACAGCTCCGGTGGTGATGTGGACAATCAGTTGAGGCAGTGAGTAAAGATATACCTAGAGTGGACTTCCCCAGGTTAAATTTTCTGACCACTCCAGCTGTAGTTCGAGGGATGAACACCACGTCGCGCTAGTCCATTCTCGTGGCGTGAGCGAGCGGAATGTCGGTGACGTTGCCACAGTGACATCTACCCTCTCTCTCACTCATACTCCATCTCTGTCATCCCCAGTCCCAACGCCGCAACCATAGAAAGTGTTCTGAATGTCTGCTATATCCACAAGCTGGGACAGACAAGATGGCGGACACCCGAGTCCCTAACTCACGTCGTATATATCCTCTTACGAAAATATTACAAGTTCTGTAAAACATATGTTTGAACAAAATGAAACTTAATGTATGCATAAGTAATAACGGGTAACATTTCAAATTACTCACACGGTCATAATAAAGAATAAACACCACTTTATAAAATATGCGATAACTGTGGATTTATGTTCTATATATATATATCTGATCACATGTGTGCACTGTAAGTGGTTAGTGTAGATTAGTGAGTGTGCAGGTCTGCGTCACATAAAGGTTTTAGAGTTCATATCTCCAACGGGTAACGAATTTTTTATTTAACACATTATGGCTATTAACTTATTTTATTGTTAGAAAATGTTTATTTCCAGAAAATGTTTGTTTAGAAGTAATAATACGTAAGTACCAGCACAGTACAATCGACGAGCAGTGATTGTTTCCTAACCACATCGATTGGTTTCTAAAGAAGAGAATTTGAGCCGTATAGAATGAGTAATGTTAACAGGCACACATGAAAGCCTTAAATTTAATATAGTAACAGTTCTGTCTTCTTTTGGTCGTATAACCGTAAAAGTGTGTTTAATTACGGAGAGCACAATATTGATTATTATGATCATTCAAGATACTAATTTAAAAACAGTGGCGTAGCCGGGATGGGGAGGGGGGAAGGCTGATACATTGGGACATATTCCCCCACCGAAATGAAAATAAAAATTGAAACCAAAATTACAAGTTTTATTTTATTTTAATTCAAGGAATATGTATGTGATCTTCCTTGAACATGAAGAATGTTTATAGCATTTTGGGGTTCCATATCTGTACATGAACCCATTGGTTATAAATAATAATGTAATTATAAATGTAAAAATACAGGTTTCGTATTTTGTTAAAAAATATAAATATGAAAGAAATCTCTCCCTCCCCCTCCCCCCGAGCACATTCGTACCTATGCCCTTGTTTAAATAATATGCCAATATTTTAATGAGTGGCGTAAATGTCCGTCGTACATACATGTGAATACAGTACCTTGTTTTCCATACATAAGCAGTGCCGTTACTCATATCATTTTCCATACATTAATAGTACTCGTACGTCAACACCTAAACAAATGCAGTTTTCAGGGAATAAAACATACAATCTTCGTACGTTGTGGATGCGCCAGAAAGCGCCTAAGTATAAAATTTGGTTGCATCTGTGCCCCTGTCCGCTGCGAGTTTTTTTGCCTGCCATTTACAAGTTTCTACTAGCACTTTAGATAACGTGTGGGTATGAACGGATGCGTTCTTTCGTCCCTTATGCCATAGAAATTGCATGCCTTCTGCTGTGCCTATGAGTATAACAGAAAGTAGCAGAAATTGGGTATCGTGTAAGGCCGGCTTAAACGACTCACGCCTCTCGCAGAATTATGCACCGGAAACTTCTTAAATCCTTTTCAAATAGCGGACGAAAAACGGTTGTGCAAATATGATACATTACATACTACTAGTATTATACTACCATATTACATTTAACGTTGTTAAGTGGTTGGGGAAATGCTAGCAAAAAAGGAGAAAATACCCACAATAAACGAATCGAATACACTTGATGTATGAATTAACACTTCTTGTTATGAAGATGATCATATATGTTATAAAATATACTTCGTTATTATAGTATAATCGCGCAAACAAAATCAGTGGTCGTTAACGAAAAAAATATTTATTCATTCAACGAAACATAGGGCACACAGAACATAACTACTTTTAGGAAAAGCAAATTATAATTATGTAAATATGCCACAAAGCTAACACACAAGATTGCCTTAATGTCACAAATCATTCCAAGTTTTTACATAGTGTTCGTAAATTGTTGTCACTGTCCATTTGTAGTCTAGGAGACAACAAACATTCCAGGATACATGGAAAACGTTTGACACAGTGAAGATATTTAATCATATTTATGTTATCCTCGGTAATAACTGTACACTATGAACAGATAAATGTATTGTTTCTACTGCGTTTAAGCTGCGACGTCTGAAGTTAAGTTGGGTTTACAATATAAATATTTAAGCATTCTATTATGCGTTAAGATGTGTGCAGAAAAAACGAATGTGTGTTCTCGTATGTTTTGGTTCCTAGTGGCGCTTATCAGGTCGTGTGCGTTGATGGGATTTCCTTAAGCATTGAAAGAAATAGTTGTATTTTAGCGTCTCTGATAACAAATGTCGACTTCGAAATATGATCTGCTTCAATATGGTTTTTTATACGAGGTTATGTTAGGAACAAAAGTAAGCATGACAGGCTTGCTGCCTGTTGCCATCGGCAAGTACAGGAGACGTGCATGACAGAACGGCTTACTGCATCGTTCTAAATGCATTGGTTTTTGTATTTTAAACATACGCCGTATTCGAAATGGCAGATTCTGTTTACAAAATGATCAGGTGACCCAATTTTGTATACAAACATTTTGACGTATTTGGTAGATTGATATTTGGTATCTTTTATATAGCAGATGTTAGCAATAATACAAAATGAAAAAAATAAGTGTCATGTGGAATTTGACTTTCAAAACGCATGCGCGAATGCGTACTTAAAATGTCTTTTAAAACAAATAAATGTTCATAAAATACACAAAACATGTCTGGAAAGCATGTAAGTGTTATCCTTTGTTTATATAGTTCGCAACACACGTTTTATGTTTTATTTTAAGTCGTTATTGGATATTATATTAATTTCTTGTTTATTAACATATACGCAGCATTCCAGTGATGATTGTAGAAATATAACATCCATTCTAAACATTAAATTTATATAAAACAAATGTTCACTGTTAATGTAAGAATGTGTTGCCGCGAGTGCTAAACAATGAGTGTCAACAACGTCCGGATTGAAACCTACGAAATGACAAATTACAAAATAACGAATTCGTCCTTTCGAACACGGCCTTAGCTCGACTATCAGTGATTGGCACCGAGTCATTGCAGTCAACCGATGTTTAGTGTAGAAATATTTATGATTTGCAATGCACCTAGCCTGAAGCAGAATATTGAGACTATCTTTGTTATGTCTGGTTTTCATGCGTTCGTTAGTGTTAACACTACTAATACTCACTGTTATGAGTCCGAGGTTTCAGTGTAGAATATACAATGGTGTGCTGTGTTACACTCGTGTAAATGTAAACACACACAGCTGCCAACTTTTCAGACAATATCTACTAATGCAATTCATTATTGTAAACTTAGATCTTACAGATCCGACAGTTATACTGTCGCTTTAAAACAAACATATGTTAGAGTTGAGCCTTATACGTGATCATTAATGCCCTTTTCCCGCAATGCACATAATGTTTTCTGCTTAATGAGATGCATAATCTTACAGCGTTCGCGTTCGTCTACGTACGTAAATGTTTTACATGTCTCGGGAAATGACATACGCAAGTACAAGTGGAAACGAATGTGTGTACGTCTCGCGTCCTTATAGCCCATTAGCTTCCAATTTGAAAATCGATTTAAGTGTAGTTCATAATTGTTCTTTCTAATAATTATTTTTATAAAGAGTGGAATGGAGGCATTAACTTTCGAGAAACGCCACTGAACAAAGTTCTTATCTATGTATACCCTATAACCTTTAATGATCTAAAAGAGCTGGGATAAATATAACCAGTTTTAATCGCGATATGTTATAAACCTAGCGTGATATTGAATTTGTAGTTAATATGCAGAACATTGAGTACACTACCAATGTCTTTACACGGCAAGGAATGAATGAGTGATGATGATATATCAAAATCCGACATTTAATTTTGATGCGTATTGTTGTGGACGCAAGTGAGAGGAGAGCTGTCCACGTGGTTGACGCCTGCCCGTGGTCGAGGGCGATGCTCCGCAGGAGAGTGTGAGACGGGGGGACAGCGGGGTAGGCGCTGACGATGAGCTG
This sequence comes from Dryococelus australis, assembly GCA_029891345.1. Lineage (NCBI taxonomy): Eukaryota > Metazoa > Arthropoda > Insecta > Phasmatodea > Phasmatidae > Dryococelus > Dryococelus australis. The sequence goes on from CM056994.1 coordinate 353,219,944, forward strand.
ACTGGCAGGCCAAGGACTTTAATACGGCCGTTACCCCCCCCCCCCCGCCCCCGGCCACTTTTCTCGAGAGATTGGTAACCTGGTGCGTGTCGGAGATTGGTCGTCCAGCGAGGCTGGAGCGATCCCCGATCAGCGAGTCTGCGGATGCTGGAGCAGCGTCGGGCGGAGCCAGTGCCGAGGTGATCCAGGAGCTGGGTCGAGACCAGGCTTGGTGGTAAGCCGTCCTCCTTCGCCCACATCTCCATTACACGAGCCGACAGAGGAACTCCGGTGATGCGAGGCTGTCAGTGGTAGGTGATCTTGTGCTGAGTGCAAGGGCGAGCAGGGTGCGATACGAGTCTGGTAGAGCGATTAATATCATCTAAAGTAATTATTGAATCAGAGGAGAATTAGTAGTTATAGACTTAGAGATAGGGATTTAAGGTAATAACTAAAGTAATTATAAGTAAGATAGTTGAGATCTGAATTATAACTAAAGGTAGAAGGAGTCAAGAAATGTAGCGTTTATTGTATGTGTGTAATTTGTAATTGAGTTTAGTCTTGTTTATGTAATAAAGTTTGATTTTAATGAAGCAACCGGTGGTATTAATTTAGAAGAGTTAGCATAGTCGATCCTGGTACTTTGTTGTGGGCCTTAAGCCAGTGTGGTTATTCAAGAATATAGATAGACTGTACACTTGGCTGGGCACTACAACAATACCAATATTAGTGTTCAAAGGAAATTTACCTTTTGTTGTTACCCGTTTTAATGATACATTATCGATAACTGCGTTTACTGACTCAAATATATATATTCATTCATATCTTGTAAAAATGTCCATGACTGGTTAACACTTTCATTGTCATGCGCTTTCCAGCTACAGCTCCTAATGGGTTGATAATTCTAATGCTACGTGCCTACGATCCAGCTACAGCTCCTAATGGGTTGATAATTCTAATGCTACGTGCCTACGATCCAGCTACAGCTCCTAATGGGTTGATAATTCTAATGCTACGTGCCTACGATCCAGCTACAGCTCCTAATGGGTTGATAATTCTAATGCTACGTGCCTACGATCCAGCTACAGCTCCTAATGGGTTGATAATTCTAATGCTACGTGCCTACGATCCAGCTACAGCTCCTAATGGGTTGATAATTCTAATGCTACGTGCCTACGATCCAGCTACAGCTCCTAATGGGTTGATAATTCTAATGCTACGTGCCTACGATCCAGCTACAGCTCCTAATGGGTTGATAATTCTAATGCTACGTGCCTACGATCCAGCTACAGCTCCTAATGGGTTGATAATTATAATGCTAAGTGCCTAAGATCCAGCACATATTCAGTATGTGTTTTCCATCAAAATGCTTGTTCAGAATCTTATCAGCTAACTAGTTACTGTGAGGGATATAAATAAGTATGCCTGTCAGAATGTATCACGTATTGAGCCGTGTGGAGTATGCTTATACACGTAAGTGCATTCCTAAGTTTGAATCGACACACTGAACGTACTGATTACTTGTACGAGCAGCCACATTTGTAGTAGATCACAGCTCCAAATCATAAACATTGCTTTCAATTGTAGACCGTCGTGCGTTTAACATATATTTCTCCACTAGTGAACAATTATTTCCTGCCCATTTCCTTTTACATAAGAACGGAATGGAATGTTTTACTATGATGTATGGCATCATTCACAATTAATATGAGGTTTGTAATCGTAAGTCCTAACAGTATTTGTATTTTACCATGAACACCTAAACTATAGTAAAATAATAGATCATAACTAAAAACAATGACCGTTATATATTTATGATAATTCATTTTCGCAGAGGTAAATAAAACCAAATAGTAGTTGATATCGCTGCAAATTTCCGCAAACACATAATTCTACGACATAAACGAAACATGTGTCATGGTCGCCACTAGTAAATCATGAGTTGGGTATTCACAGCTGCGACGAATGCTGGTAACTCGCGTGTGACAGGCTCGCCTCTGGCAGAACTTGAACGAACACGTGGGTGAGCTGAGGCCAGGGCGCGGTTCGCGGCTGCCGAATTGGCAACATCGCGCGGATGACGTCGTCGAGAACACTAGCGCTCCTCTGGATCATTAACGGAACTAACACATAAAACTGGTCAGACTTTTTCCTATCCCGTGGCCACTCTTGCGTATATCTTTACTCAATGGTAGAGGTTTGGATAGTGCCTCGGGGTGCCTCTCATCAGACGGGGGGAGGGGGGCAAGCGGCGTGTTGTGGAACCAGGTTGGAGCTCGGAACTGGTCAGCTGAGGCATCAGCTTAATGCTCTTCTGCGCTGATTGAGCACAGCTCAGCCCTCGTCCTCCCTCGGCGTCGTGCTATTACACTCCTAAACAAGACCCGGTATGACCGCCTGAGCTTCATCTCAAGACAGCAGTAGAGGAACATCCGAGCGCTGATACCATGTAGGCGTGGCACACGAGCGGAGAAAACGTATAATAGCGAACGTGGTGGGGCGTCGCCAACAAACCGCAAGGACGGAAACAAATAGTCGAAACGCGGGATCTCCGTCGTCCAGCTGTGCTCACGCAGTCAGCGGCGCGGTGATGTGCCACGACGGAGGAAGAAGGAAGTCCTTTGCGTAATACTGTGCGATGACATACTTCGATAAAATGTTGAACGTAGATATTTTGAGTATAGGCTATCAACGGCGCAGTGAGCACTTTTGAAAGCCCTTCCGTTTGGAATAATCGTCAATAAATATATTTTATTTGATCCTTTGATACTATCTTCCGTGTGCGGTGGAATATATACACTGTGTTTATTACTTGCATTCATAGCAGTATTTATTTTAAAAAATGTGATTACAGGATAAGAAATTGCCAAGAATCTCGGATGTGAAAAGCGTGGCTGATGATGCAGTTGGTCGGCGGCGTTATCTCGTGGTATTCCCGTTTCCCCCAACCTATCACCTCTCATTTCACCCTCACCGGCGCACAGTGAGGCAAAATAATCCATTTTCCTGGGCAAAACGCCAACAACGAAAGTTATAATTATTGTATAAATTATTGATAGCCACGTAGTGCAATGTCGATTGCAGTAAAAACTACAATAAATAGCACGTTTGCTCCTTTCCTTTAGCGGTGAGAAGCCTGCAAAGTAGCTGCATCGTGTAGATGCCATTATTGCAAGCTGCTGGAGTCTAAGAAGTCTCGTAGTCCTCTGATCTTAGGCGACAAGGTGATATAATTATCAAGTTTGGCCATCAAATAATCACCCATTATGACGTTCGTAAGATAGCTTAACAATATAAATTTGTATAATTATCATATTTTTCTTAAGGTTTCTTGTAAATGTCGTTTTCTGCATACATCTTTGAACGTTCGCAGACCTATAAAATTTGTCCTACGAGGCCCCACGTTAAATGAGTAGTATAATTATCTGCATTCTGGCCGGCCGCCATACTGTTATCTCACCGTCGGTCATCTTGGAAGCCAGTGTTCCGTGATTGCTGACCCATGCCCTTTTAACCTTGACTTTTGACCTTTACCTTTGATGTCAAATACCCAAAAAATTCCAGCAATTTATTTAAAAATGGTCTAAAAATGTGTTATTAAATATTTATTTTAAAATCCTATCACAATTTATAAAAATGTATTATTAAAAAGATTGAAAATAATTAAATTGATAAAGTAAAGTATATTAAATAGTTTTAGAAATGAATGCACGGGATCAGAAGACTTTGAATTGGATCTCCTTTCCACAATACCGAAATACTCACTCGTGTGATTATTGACAAGTACACAATCACATCCAGATATAACATAAACTTTTTGACCACAAGAACGATTCTTGTATTTAAGAGTCCCCTGTACAATTCCAAGAATATTGAGATTCGAACCATTGAGACCAATTAGCATTTTGTCAGAAGCCATGAGTTTAAGGTTACAAAATGTCTCTTTATACAGTGATTCGGGAAGTACAAAAACATCGGCACCAGTATCAATTTTTTTTTTCTTCTAGGTTAACTCCACAAAATATAACTTGAGCTACCAATTTATGACAAGTCCTCACAAAATCAATAGCACTGTAACAGGTTTTGCTACATGAGGTATATGGAAATATTTTGTGATACGTTAAACATGAAAATAGAAACATGCTATGTTACGGGTTTATTTTGCCTCGGCTAGCTCTTTCACGTTCACAGCTACGCCTATGAGGAAAAATTCACTCTTTATGACTCAGTTTTACAACAAAGTTCATAAATGTTTCTGAATACACAACGAAGAAGTCTGTTGACTACTCTTGACTTAAGAACGCTGTGTGTGAGTGCGTGTGCAGTGTAGAAAATTCCTTCTTCTTCAATTATCCTCTTAATGTTCGGCGTGTCATTTTCGGCCAAAAGGATTAAAAGGAGATGTCCGTAATCACTATGCACTCGTCAAAGTTTACACGTTAATCACTGTCTTTAGTCAACATTGATGATGGCATGTAAATAATAATGCTAAAGCTAGACTAGTGTCGGCTCTTAATATCTCAACCTTTAGTGAGAAACTGCCTATCTAACTTCAGGCATCAACATCAAGATACTCTCTTCTACAAGAAATTTTTATAAACAACAAAAAATAATAATTTAACATAAACATGAATTCATACACACACACGCGAGTATTTCGGAACATATAACTCAGAAAATAACATCACATTTACAAGAACGATACAAAAAAAAAAACATGCCACAGAACTCTCTATAAGAAGAACATAACAAACGATGATAAAAATCGATAGATCTCAGAAGACCCTACAAAATAGATGAACCGCAATTATCTTCATTATAGGCCATTCACGGTAAAGTGAGCACTTTCTAAGGCCCTCCCAACAGGCATTAACCACTAACAAATATATCTTATTGCATCCTCAGACATTAAATTTTGAGGATTGTGAAATGTATACACTATGTTTATTGGTCACATTGTAATGTTTATATTAAACAGCAGCAGGAATATGGAAATTGGTTGAAAGGAAAAATTTAGAAGGGCCTTAAAAAGGGCTCACTTTACTGTGAACAGCCTATACTAATCTGTTATTTCAGAGAGTTTATGTGTAATTCTACTGTGTTACTGAACATCTGCGTATCTCATGACCAATTCACAGCTGACATGGTTAGATGAATGTAAATTTATGTAGCTACTGCTATTTCCTTTATCACTATACAGGCATGTCGATTAGCACGGAGAATAGGCAGGTTAGTTCGTTTCCCGTGCATAAGCAAAACATATGCACTTGCTTATTATATGTTGAAACAAAACATATGCACTTGCTTACTATATGTTGAAACAAAACATAAGCACTTGCTTATTATATGTTGAAACAAAACATATGCACTTGCTTATTATATGTTGAAACAAAACATATGCACTTGCTTATTATATGTTGAAACAAAACATATGCACTTGCTTATTATATGTTGAAACAAAACATATGCACTTGCTTATTATATGTTGAAACAAAACATATGCACTTACTTATTATATGTTGAAACAAAACTAATCCAACCACACTCTTATGCTTCAATTTTACTTTTATTGAAACAGAAAAACAAACAATATATATATGTCATATATAAATTCATAATTTTGTTCAGTGAAATATTCTCGCAGGCGCATTCACAGGGCAAAATACACAGCACAAACATGACGTGGAACGAATTATATTTATATTCGGGCGGCTTTCAGCTTCGCCAACTTTAATTCTTCCCACATCCTTATTATAACAATTGCCCCCCCCCCCAGAAATCAATTAAATTAAATAACAACTGCAGCATTGACAAATTCTCACTGCAATTCAAAACTGCATTCCCAAGAATATTTAGTCCTCAGCGTGTTTTGCCTTAGACTGACTGCCAACATTACAAATTCAAACCGGCGTAAGCGGGAGCAGATACTCCTTGAGGGCCATAATACAATACTTTCCTATTACTTTACCTGTCTCAGGACATACCACTTCGTAGCAGTTGGTATGACCAATGCGTGATCTTTACAGCGGACCAAAATAAAGCGACGTTATCTTCTTTGCGATGAATTCCCATGCTCAACTTATACAATGGGCCCTTGCTAGCACCAGCTGCCCTATCTCCTGCTTACTCTTGTGAGAATGCGACGGTGTTCGGCTGCTAGAATTAACTTCTTCTTAGCAAATTCCAAAATCTCCTTCTTCAAGTCCGCGTGATTTACATTCGATCCAGCGGACATCTGGGGGCACGGGCAACTCGGAGAGGTCAGAAACTTCGGATCGCTGACCTGTAAGCATATTCCAGAGGGGCGAGGGTTGATGACTCATACACCGTGCTGTTCATTGCGTATTCAATATTACAGGTAGTTTGTATCGCCAGTTTTGATGTGCGTCGGGGCACAAAGCTCTCGTTTATACCTCAGTCTCTTCATCCAGCACTCAACGGATTTCCCTCTATGTTAGTACGCAAAATGTCATTTCCCTCTGGTTTTTCTGAAAAAGAAGACTGGTGTGTAAATAAAAATGTGTTGTAATTTAGCTTCCTGGTTTAACGCTTGTCGCAATCTGGTAAATGTCTTCCAGCGCCGCTTTTTCACTAGCTCTTGTTGATACAGGCCCGGTTTATTGGAAAACATTAATCCTCTCTTAGAAGGTCCACAAAACAATCTGAAGACCTCCAGTTTTCGGGTGACATCAAGGTACTATTACTAAATTATGTACCCAGCACTGACTATCAAACCTCAGAATTCACGCTTAACTTCATAAGTACGTCGTCAGAAAATCTGCGCCCCAAATTAATGGTTTATTTAACCCCTTTTTCACCAATGCTGCTACCTGTTTTCGGCTGCCTAATCCTTTAATAATAAGTAAATACTTGCTGGTTTATTAACGGAATTGCTTTAGATGTAGCACCGATAATTCTTAACCTAAGTACTGGTATACTAGGTAAGTATTGTCCTTGTGACGATTTTATCGTCACAGGGATTTTCTTTCGTTTGGGTGTGTTGCGCTGAGGTTGGCAATAACCGACCGTGCATATATTTGTGTGTCACGTAAAACTTTTGTTATTTATAATAGCCGGCCTGTTATATATTTTTATATAAATTTGTATTTTATAATATTGACATTGTCGTTAATATATTTTATATCGATATCGGTTTATTTTGATAGCTAGTTACGAGGTTGTACTCGATTCTTGCTAGGGGAGTCGCAGCTTGCCGGCGCAGGGTATACGCTAGACGGCGAGTCGTCGGGCGTACGGGGCAGTCGGTGAGTCGCGACAGCGCAGTCATGTAATGCGGTAGCCGCAGCTGTTTCCGTATCGGGCGGGCAGAGCGTGTGGCGCTCTTAACCGGGGCGGTTATAAAAGTTGTTTCTCGTAAAGCCACATGATGGTGACCGTGCGTGCGAGTAATGGGGGAATGCGCGAATGTGAGGAATTCGTAAGCCTGCCTTGTGAACAAACCCGTTGCGTTTTGACGTGAATACGGCTTCAAATTTCCTACCGTAGTAGGAGGCAATCCAGGAAATCCGATGATAACAAAATTGGGGGATAGAGTTTGGCATTGCAGCTCCGAATCTATAGCCTACATTCAAAATTTAACTACACCACTCGATTGCCAAAGAATGAAACAATATTTTACGTTGAGTGTTGGCCGCGAAGCATCGGGCTAGGCTTGGGGGGGGGGGGGGGGGTGGTAGGACGCCGCAGTTTTGAGTTCGTTTCGCTGCGTCTCATAACTTCCGCGTAGTATAACTTTTGACTAGGATAAGCTACGACGCTCGTTTAAGTTTCAATCGACAGCTTTCGTAAAGATCAATCGATTACGCGTATAAAAACATTGGCGTGGCGAGGTTATGGGTAAATTGCGTGAGTTTAAAGTAAAAAATTAAGAAAACCTAACGCAATATCTGCCTATGCTTGTCAAAAAGCAAAGTAGAAATACAGAGATCGTATACAGTTGGAAAGAGCATCTGAAAATCAATCCAGTGGTACCCATAAAACCCCACATGATCGAGTGAAGCAGTGCCGGAACGTAAAATAAACATCAAGGCGTCCGAGCGCGTCAAAGTAGATGTATTCACGTAATACAAACGGCCGTGTTCCCAACACAGCAACACCCCAGTTTTTGCTGTATGTCTATGGACTGTCTCGTTCATTAAAATTACACGCCGTGCACCGCTGTACTGTGAGAGTTCCCTGCGGAAGTTTTCAACCACGTTAAGCATAGTCAGTGTTCTACAACGAGGAATTTTGCCAAGTCCGCTTTTCTGCGCGGAAACGAACGTCAAGGTCCTGTTCACACACACGATCGAGAGATGCTGTGATAGTCAACCTCAAAAGGGACATGTCCGACAACACTTGCATAAATACATTGATGGGCCCTACATTTATATCCTATTGTCAAGAGGTTGATATTTGCTGGGGTGGTTAAATATCGTGACAGGATATTAATGACATGTAAACATATATTGCTCCCATTATTATATAACAATACATTTGCTGTCAATACTGCAGTGATAATACACGTCCTGTCATAACGCCACATAGCGTAAGAACAGCGACAGAGATTAACAGAATCCAAATAATTCTGCAGTGTTACTGTCAAGAGTGAACACATGTACAAATTTGTGACCTGCTCTATCACGATAGTGATGCTTACACGGTTTTCACTACGATAGTTGCATGTTCTGTCACGACAGTTACTATCTACTATCTAGCTCGAGCTGATAATCGCGATGGTGCGACAGTAACTACCATGCAGTTTATACGGCGATAGTAATGCGAGAGTAGCTCTCGCGATAGGAACTATCACGCATTACTATCGCCGTGTTAAAGCACCCTAAGGTACGGGATCGGCGTCATTATTTTCTCGCCCGCACATTTCGAGGGCGGCCTTGTAGAATGGAAAGTACTTTTGCTGCGCAGCTTGCACCGCTTAAGCAAGCAGGCTGGGGCTCTCCAGTTTTGTTGTAAAATAACTTTAACCTATAATTATTGTGTTTGTAATTGGTTTCAGTATACAGTATTCTAACGTACGTGTTGAAACAGCATGCAAAGAATATTTTAACGTGAGTTTTGTCAGAATTGCAGAAGGATATTTTAAGTGTGCATGTTAGAAGAACTTTTAATTGGACATTTTATTGTATGTTGGAAGAACAGTTAAATTATTGCCTCTTTATATATATATATATAGTTTAAAGTTTGTAATCCATATTGTATTTTACATAGGTTCACTTTAATAGTAATAAAATGGCCAGATGTTTCATATGAGTGTATTGTCAATGCTAGAAAACTTTAAACATTTAATACAGAAATAAAGGGGCAGTGAGCACACAGTATATGATTTATGATGTATTGTGCTGTAAGGTCACAACCTTGAGTCAGAAACACAAGAAAAACTTTAACGATGCCCTGCTACCTCGAGATTATTGGAGATGTGTTCTTTTATTATCGCGTTGGAGTGAGGCAGAGTTAATATATCCGGGCCGTTGACGTAGGAGGGATCTCAAAGCTGCGCCACTCTGTTTTTTTTTTTATTCTTTTATTTTGGCAGCGCCATAATGACCTCCTGGGTGTATAAGATCGATAAGGCAACACTGCTCACAAAATTTGGCGGAGGGCAAATGTCCCAGTGGATCGGACGGAGACCATGGATCATTTGCGGAAGAAGAGCTGGCGATCAAGGTGGTCAGGCTGCGGTGGATGCTAACGGTCAGACACTTTTCCACCGATATCGCGCGGTTTCTCGCAACCTCTTCCCTAGGCAGGACTAACGAGTTGCGGAATTGCAACGCGGGGAATTTATTGATTTTTTGTTTGCGAGTGGTAAAATTTAAACACATGAAATTATTTCCGAATGATGTAATTTTAATCCAGTCAGTATTGAACGAGTGTAACGCTACTGCCCTTGGGAAATATCTGACGGGCATAGCCAAAGGGGAAGATGGTGGTCCGTTAAAGATAAGCTATGGGAGGAATCGTGTCATCGATGGGTAGAGGATGATCTAGTTAGAAAATATGTTTTTCGCTTCCAGAGGTAAGGGGAGAACATTTTAGAATTCTGTCAATCAGTTAGTGATTGTTCAGGGGCCCTGAATATACATTTTGAGGAGAATAAACTAGTGTAAATGATCATAGAAAGTTTATCCCCTTGGGTGAGACAACAGAGTGCAGCAGTGCTGCTATCTAGGCATTAGTTCCCCTTGCCGCCACCGTCGCAGCGCTCATAGACTGCCACCTTGGCGGGCTCGAATGTCCCTCCTTTCTCCTTGTCTCTTCCCTCTCCTCTTCCCCCTCCGGCACGTCGCTGATACTGAATGGAGGGGGTTATTGTATCTTCCAGTGTAAAGGGCACGATTCCCTCCATCCTGTTAAAACCAACAAAAAAATGCGCGATTAAAAATTACGTAACATACAGGAACGACCGAGCTACCAGAGGAGGCTGTACAATGATATTAATACATAATAAAATACACCACCATTTAAATGCCAATCCAGACTGCCAAAAGTTAGAATCCACATCCATTAATATTCAAACAAATACCGGACTCATAACTTTAATTTCGGCATATCAACCCCCTACGAAAACACTTTTAGAGGCAGATCTGGACAAAATAACCACTCAACAATACCCGTTTCTACTCGCGGGGGACCTAAATGCAAAAAAAAATCCCGCATGGAATAGCAGGGAAAGGAACAAAAAAGGCGGTCTTCTATTACGCCACTCAGAATTAAATAATTATCTAATTCATGCCCCGAACAGGCCAACATTTTTCCCAGCTCAACGCAGATACCAGCCAGATGTCCTAGACATAATACTAACTAACTTAGCAAACCCCATATTAGAGATAAAAGTCCTGGATGAATTAGATTCTGATCACTCGCCTGTCTTTTGCAAAATTAGTACTGAATTGGTTAGACACCCCGAAGTAATATTAAATAAATTACCACAGACTAACTGGGATCAATTTAAAATCGATATAGACGATATATTCACGGAGCATCCATTAAATATTACAAAGAAAAAGGATATAGAGCCAGCAACAGAAATATTTCAAAACACAGTGAAAACCCAGCTAAATAAAAACACTCAGTTCCTTACCCGGCGGCAGTTTTTAAAAGCAAAACTACCCCGATATAGACTTTTTACTAGCCGAAAAACGACAAGCTAGACGTGAATTTCAGAGATACAGAACGGTCGAATTAGAAGCTAGATTTAATAAACTTAAAAAGGATTTACGAGCCAAATTATCACAATTAAGAATAAATAAATGGGAAACTTTTGTTACAGAAATAGCTGATAATATTAATGGTTTCTGGCGAATAACAAAAATTCTCCCAGGTAAAAACGACACAAAAAATTCTGCCCCCATATTAGCTCCGTCAGGCCTCAAATATAGGCCAATAGATAAGGCAGAAGCTATAGCAGACTCTCTCGCGGAACAGTTCACTCCAAATATCGACCTCGGAGACCCTAATTTCACTCGAGACGTAAATACCACCACAGCAGATTTTCTTGCCAGGAAGCCTAGGAAAAAACCGGAATTAATAACCTTACCAGAACTTTTGCTTACTTTAAAATCTGTTCACCCTAAGAAAGCCCCGGGACATGATAAAATAACTTATCAACTTCTTAAAAACCTACCATATTCCGCCTTATGCATAATAATTAATATTTTTAACGCCATACTTAAGTTTAACCACTTCCCCGCGGACTGGAAACGAGCTAAAGTAATTACAATTCCAAAACCCGGTAAAGACCCCTGCTTACCTGTAAACCGGCACCCGATATCGCTGCTGAGCTCCCTCAGTAAAATATTCAAAAAAATTCTTCTCACCCGACTCAAAACTCACGCAAAAATTAGAAAAATAATCCCAAAAACTCAATTTGGATTTAAAGCTGGCCATTCCACCACCCACGCTCTTACAAACTTTGTCGCGGCTACATGTAACGGCCTTAATAACAAAAACTCAACAATAGGCATTTTTCTGGATATAGCCAAAGCCTTCGATAAGGTATGGATCCCGGGCCTAATTCAAAAACTAATCAATTTCAAATTCCCAGATTGTTATATTCATTTACTACATAATTACTTCTCAAAACGATAATTTTATGTTTCAATAGAAAATTATGACTCTTCTACCCGCCCACTCTCCGCAGGCGTGCCGCAGGGATCAGCCTTATCACCCTTCCTCTATAATATTTACACAGCAGACATCCCACATAATTATGCAACTGTTCAAATGTATGCCGATGACACCTTAATATATGCGAAAGACAAGAAATTGCCATTCGCACATCTTCTTACACAACTTCAAATGGACGAGCTCAGCCAGTGGTTCGAGCGCTGGAAAATGAAAATTAATGCCGAAAAATCTCAGGCCTTGCTAATCACTAGGAAACTGAAAGACATAAATATAAAACCAATTAAATACGATGGAGTAGAAATTCCCTACAGTAAAACAGCTAAATACCTCGGATTAACTATAGACAATAAACTGCATTGGAGCGTACATATTAACAAAGTTAAAAATTCAGCTATAGGAAAAATTAGGCAACTTTATCCTCAACTCCCCACACGATTAAAACTATTAACCTACACATCTATAGTCAGATCAGCTATGATGTACGCTCACGAAGTCTGGGGAAACTCAGCTAGAGTCTTAATAAACCACCTTCAAGTAGTTCAAAATAAATATCTGAGAATAATAGGAAACGCTCGTAGATTCACACGAACAGTCGATTTACACAACTTTTTAAAGGTTCACTACATTGGACATAAACTCATCTCAGAAAATAATAAATTTTACGATAAACTCGCCTTGCATAATAATCCAATAATTAGAAGAATCGGTAAATATTCCCCAGACTTAAAATCGCGTAATAGACGTCCTAAAATGCCTAGATTGCAGGTGTAATTAATCAACAGTTATATCCCGGCACATAAGAATATAATATAAAACCACAGATCTGGCGAAAATTCTCCGATCGGTCCGGGGCAAAATTCCACCATTTTAACTAAACTAGTTTGCGAGAGCACTTCGCTGCTCAGTTTAACTTCACTCACGCGACGTGTTTTCATGGCTCTGCTTTCGTATTTTACAAGTCTAAATAATTATCAACACGGAATATAGTTCAAAACAACTTTAAAAATATAAATTCACGCCTTCAGCGCAATTATACCGCCCGATTTCATTGAAATAAGGCCCCGAAACTGGCCGGAATTTCCCGATCGGTCCGGGAAAAAAATCGACCTAGTTTAACAAAACTAGTTGGCGCTAGCATCGCGCCAGCCATATCTCTCTCGGACTTCCCCGAGTTAACATGTTTTACTTCACTTTTAGCCGCTCGTCACGGTACATTCAGACATGCATTTACACACCAATCAGATTATTTAATGGTTTTTAACATTAACTCATAAGATGAAGTAATTACTGAAACTGAAACAACTACACTGATTTAAATATTCGCACAACTTAAATTCACCACTTCAATATACATATAATTAATTTAATTATATAAACCCTTGCCACTCCAGTCATGGGAAAGCTACTTATATCGAAAATTTAACTTAATTTGGCTATTAACCTCCGCTTTTTATACCAAACTGTCGCTAGCTCTCTCACAGGGAGCTCGTGACAGTACTTCACAAGTCCTGAACTTTAAAATTCCGCGCTGATAAATTCAATTAACTTCATCACTCTCTTTTATCCCGTACAGGCAGGGAAAAAGAGAGTAAAATTCAGCTATGGAAACAGCTCCCAGGCGCTACCCTGGGAATCCTGCACAAGAATGCTAGCCTTGCAGCATAAAATATGTTTGATGGGTGCGGAGGGGGAGGAGATTAGCTTCTCCTCGCCTCCGCAATCTAACTGACAACCAACTGGGTGGCCAAGGTCCCTCACAAGGGACCGATCTACCCCCGCGCTGAGGGAGTAGCGTCCCAGTGATGTAAAATGGCGGCGCTGCTCAGTCTGCCCACGAGCACAGTCCCGTTCAGATGTAATAATATCGTTTCCTAGGCGTAAACTACTAAACCAAGTTAATATTTCATTAAAGTTGGCTACATAAAACACTATTCAAATGAAATAACGATCCTTAAAGTACGTAAACAAGCTTAAAAACGCCTTTTCTGCTCCGAAAATTACACTTACAGCAAGGTTTCTCCTGATTGGCCGGATTCTTCCCGAGGGCGGGGCCTCGATCCCCCCACCCAGAGATGGCAGCACTGTCTCCTCTCAGACGTGAAAAAACCCGCAACTAGCAAATACCGCCTCCTATTTTAAGTTTTATTGTAACAAATCTTAAATATAGAAGCCTTTAGCTGAAACATATTAATATTATTTATATTTAATTAAACACATACGACCACCGTACGTTTCCAGCCTGTCTTAGGACTCGGGTACTTACAGCGCCTCAGGGAATTGAGACTGATTGATTAAAATATAATTAATTAAATAGAACAAGTAATTATAGAATAATTAATATTAATTCACAATTCATTACACAATCACCTCTCACCTCACTTCACTGCAGGCAACGCCTTTACCCAGACCCTTCGCGAATAAATTCACGGGATGTTCAGGCTTAGCTTCAGCTTTTACAAGGAAAGACTGGCCGGGAGTCTAACAAACTCTCGTCCAGTCTATAACTTAACCTGCATTTTTCAAAATTAACGAAATTCAAGGGACAACATTAGGTAACAGCCTCACTGTTACCTCCTCCCACGAACCTGTGCAGGCAGGGGAGTGGGGTGGGGGGGGGGGGGGGAAACTGCATTGGGAACCAGGGTTTGCTGGGAGTACTCGGCTACCCTAAAAGAACTGTGGCACTGGCCTGGATTGTTTTGATGGGTGTGGGAGGGGGAGAGGGTTAGCTTCTCCTTTCTCCTCCTGCATTTCACATGAGACCGCCTGGGTGGTAAAGGGCCCGGGCTACCCCCGCTCTGAGCTTCGGCAGTGATTAGAAATGGCGGTGGCCTTCACTTCTTGATCACCAGCGACGAAGAACGGATCTTCACCATTACTGCTGTAGTAGCTGTCCGCTCCACACACTACTACGATAGATAGTTGAAATATTGTGATACCTTTTCGGCGTCTATTTTGGATAACCGATAATCTTACGTAATGTTTATTTGACAGTGTTTTGTGAAGCAGGATGGGAACGCAACATGTCGGTTAGTGTTGGACATGCAATTATTTTAATAGGAGCTGAAATGTTGAAAGTGATTTATGATATTTTTCCAGCATTTAATAATTAGGGGGTACGCGGTTTTAGTGAACTTGATTAGGCTAGTCGGCTGGAATTCCTAGTAATTTAGTAGGCGGTATTTCTCTGAGTGTCTAGTCAGGTTTGAGAAGTTTGTTTAAGCTGAATATATCTCAGCCGCTGCCCCGTTTGACTGGCCCGGCCACTTGTACTTGTTTGCATTAACCTGTCCACACTCGGTGATGGAGGTCGAAACCGTTTACTACTTTGTTATTGTCCAGTTTTATCGATCGGTGCTAGGGTAGGCCCCTTTTAAATATTGTTTGGGGTACCTCCGGTCGAATATTAATACGTTATAATGTATAAATTTTAGTGTGTGCCTTTTAGTGTTTTTTAATCTGCATTGGGGTCACGTAGTTTTCTATGAATGTGCTCGTGAATATTATGGGGATTAATTGATAACGAACGTTCCCCCTTTTTTTTTTTTTTTTGGATTAAGGCGCTTGTACATGATTCTGCCACGCGTACTTGAAAGTGATATAGAGCTGAGCGTAAAATAGGAATTACAGTAGTGAGGAATTTGTATCCGACATTTTATGTTGGAAATCGCAGTAACATTACATTGTCTAACACTAGTCAAGGACACATCACCCTGACTATGTACCTACATTGATGTGCACACTAGCCTGAAAATTGCTAAGCATGTTCCATTCTGTATTTTACTGATTTTATATGGAATTTAGGCCGGGATTGCTGTTGTGAGTAATCATATTTGGTCCCTGATTAAATGTTATTGGGTTTTTAATGATATTACACTTTGTATTTGCTGCTCGGTGCAGTTATGTTTATATGGAATTCCCATTAACTTCCAAGACCGCTTGTATTGCGGAGTATTCGGATGGTACAAAAGTTTGTATAGGATGTTATGTTATCCCTTCTTTAAAAACATGGGCTTTTGCTCAGTCTGCCTGTAGTCAGGTTTAACATGATTGCAAATTATTTGGAATGTGCGTGATTGCTACGAGCAGAGGATAATATTACGCTTATTGAATTATTAAGCACGCCAGATGCAAATTTTTGCTATTAATTTATCATAATCTGTTTACCTGTATCAGGTGTGATGTAAAGAGTTGCAATTGTAATGAAATGGTTATGAAATGGAATATTTATCTGTGGTACCGTTGTAAACGAACTACTGAGATGGTTTAAGAGAGTTGGACATAATATGCCCCTAACTTTAGATCAGCTACGCAAGTGGGCTGTGGAAGTTGACAATAGTTTGTACGTGGCAAATTTGTATGCTTGGGAGGTAGGTATACAAAGGCAGTGAATACAAAATAAAAAGTTAGAGAAAGATAAAACATCAAGAAGTCGGGGGTAAGAACGATAATTGTTGTTTCAGATGTAATAAACCGAAGCATTTGATTGCTCAATGTAGGAATATATGAGAGGAAAGAAAATGCTTCGGATGTGGCATTAAGGGTCATTGTAAAAGTTTGTAAGGTTTCTAAACGTGTAGAAAAAGGTGATGAAATAAGTAGAGAAAAAATTGCAGTTTCCTCTACTGAGCAAAATGTGCCAGTTAAGGCTTAAGGGCTGCAATTATGTTTTGATGATGATTTTTTTTTGGCTAGAGTTGGACAGAATGCTGGGATGATCTTTAAAGCTTCCAAGTGTAGCGAGATTCTTACCTATGTATATTGTAAATTTTTTATTATCCTGTTTTATTCTAAGCTTTTGCCTGTGTCCTTATGAAGTGGGGGGGGGGGTGTTTTATTTATATGTGGTTTTGTATGTTGATATTCCCGACACTTGTGTTGGACTAAGATTCTGTCCAATCAAGGAGTTATGTGTAAAATATTTCAGAGGTGATTTTAACATATGGGCAGCTCTTGACACTGGTGTAGGCCTGTACCTTGCCTTCTTTTTTGTGGGGGATAGTTGTGACGATTTTATCATCACAGGTTTTTTTGGCATTTGGTTGTGTTGTGCTGAGGCTGACAATAACTGGCCTTGCATATATTTCTGTGTCACATAAGACTTTTTTAATAGTACGAGGCATGCAGCTTTCATGATCAAGGAGCAAGAGTAGCCTAAGTGCAATTTAGTGTCCAAAGGGTCAATTGTTTTATCGTTCCTGTGTAATCGCACTTGGATCAATTACAAATAAAAAGGGTTAACAAGGGTTACAGATTGCTAAAAAGGTTCAATTTATGTAAAAAGGGTTGAATGTTGTTAAAAGGGGTTAAATTTAATTGAAAGTGTTAAATTGTTTGAAGGAGTTATATTAATGGAAAGGGTTAATTGAGGATATGTTTGGTGCCCAAAGGGTAGATTTTGCCTTTTCAACATCTGGTGGACGACTGAGCTCTTAGGGGGCAGAAGCAGGAGCATTAATTTGTCTACCCCTCCTTGGGGGAAGAAAGATATGAGTCATTTTAGATGTTGACAGTTCGGAGCCTGAGGAGGGGATGATCTGTGATGGTGGTTGAGCGGTGAGAGGAGGGATAGAGAGCGGCAGAGGTCCATTCTGTTCGAAGTTTGAAAAGTGAATGAGCTAGGAGTGGTGGGTGAGGGGAAGGGGGTGACGGGAGCACCAAGGCACGTCCATCCTGGTCGCTAGCCTCCAAGGGAATAAATTCTGAGGGGGAGTCGATGCTGCTTCTTCGCTGTACGCTGAGCGACTGAGCTAGGGAGTTGTGATGCCTGGCCAAAGGGCGCCGAGCAAGTGAGGTCATAATTGTGCACTTAGAGAAATTTAATATCCACTGTTTGAAAAATTACGAATTTTAACCGAAACAAACATAGCAATTGAATAATTACGAATTTAACAAATTACAAGCACCGAAACATAAAATATATTCTGAGAAACTAAGTAGTAATGAAACATTAAAACAAAAACCGAGACAATTACTAAGTACATACAATGAAAAATGAACTACCAATGAAACAATCAATAAGTAATGAGACAATTAAAACAGATCAATCACAAACAACGAAACACTAATTGAAGAATTATTAAGTCGGCACAATGAGAGATTAATTACACTTTTGAGTAAGTACCTAGACCCTAATTACAAAAGCTAATTGCACATCCATTTGCAATCACTACCCACTCGCAACTATATTCATATCTTATTTGTCATTAATTATATCTCCAAGCAACAACACTTGTTATTTTATCAAATGAATTTCCATCAAATTTATTAGTTTGCGTTTTATTCGACTGTTCACTCGTACTGTGTTTGGAAACTCTGTTTCATAAGACTGTTCTCCCATCCAGTGTAACTGCCAAAGACTTTCCATTTGAGTAAAGAATTTTCCGTCACGTATCCCATAAAGTATTATGTTAGCACTACAGTCAATTTTACGTCGTAAGACTGTCTCATAGCGTATTTCCAACATTTTACTAAATGTGTTTGACATATTCCTTTGTGAATTGTCAGTAAACACTGTTCCTTCATGTTTGCAAACAACTTCAGTGACATATTATAATTATTTAATTGTTCAATAATATTGTCCCACCCTGTGTAAGCAAAGATTCTTAACAAAAGATTGTTTAAATTACATGTAAAGTAATATACTCCTCGCACAGCGCAAGCCATCAGTTGAAGCCTGCTACATTGTGAGCTCTTGCGCCATTATCAGCTCTCACGCTGTGCCATTCCCCGCTCACTACAACACCAAATTTTAATAAGCGCAGTTCTTTCATATACTATATGAATGTATTACTTAATGTTCACAAATGTATTGCAACCTATATGTCTTGTTTTTTTTTTTTTTTTTAATAAATAAAATTACATTTACGAATAAAATCAATAATTACCATTTAAACATGTTCTTATTTGTTATAGCACTCAATTGCGTGCACTCTCGTAAGTTTTATTATCATTTGACATCATACTATTATTTTCAAATAGTGTTTAAACTTATGACACAAACGTGTTAGCTACGTAATAATTTGTATATTGTGTTCATTATTAAGTTTCCATCAATGTTCCTCGGCACTCTATAACCTAACCTACTGTCTGCATTTGTGTGTAAGTTTACTACGAGCACGTATGATATTCAAGTCTGTCTTACGCCCTAAAGCGCTCCAGCTCGCGTTGAGACAGCGAACGATCTGGCTAGTTCCCAGCCCTCTCGCCAGAGCGTACAAGGCATCGCCACCAGCCATCTCTCACGCCCTGGCACTTCTGCCTCGGGGTGTCGGCTACACAAGCGCAAAAAAAAAAAAAAAACTTATGGATTTGCTAGTTAACCTCATGTTGGCATGACTATTTACAACGTAAAAAATTAACGATGCATGCATAAAACCCAAACATAAATAGAACGGTAGTAAAAGGCTTGCAATAATTTTCAAACCGCTTAACTTAGGTTCGCAACCGACATTGCTCAATGTTAATGGTTGAAAGTTTAAGGGGAAATGAAAAATTCTGCTCAAGTCATATTGAATTCGCTGCTGCGATATTCGAATAACACCAAACATTTCAAGAAATCCCAGAGGTTTGTTAATATTTCCCACATTGACAAACCCACATTTCATGTTTCGTTTCATTCGCTGGAAAGCCCCAATACAAATGTACGCAATCTTTCATCATACAAGCCAATTGCAAAACATTACAACTTATTTCGTCGTTACTATTAAATCGCTTTTGAAATATTAGTTTGGAGAATTGATCAGTGAACGTTCTATTTCGATTTTTTTTTTAAATTTAATTGCCATTTCACAGTTATGTTAACACTATAACACTTTTATGTCGCAAGACTGGTAAAACATGTTTTTATCAGTAAAGTAATTATTGTACATATTATTTGTCTGTTCAATCGTGTTCTCCCATCTTGTGTTTGGAAACTGATTTATAAGACTGTTTAATCGTGTCATGTCAGTAAAGTAATTATTTGTTTGTTCAATCGTGTTAAAATTACGTGTAAGTATTTAGCATGTGGCGCAGGCCAATCCATTTCTCCGTATGGCACTGAGTTCTCCCAGGTTCCGTGCGTTGGCAGCAATGGACAGGAGCTTCGCAATGCTGCACTAAGATCTGCGTGGCTCGTTCAATCACACTCATAGAAACTAATCATATTGAGTTATTACCAGGCAAGGCCTTTGTTTTCTCAATAGATCTGTAGAGATTGTGAAGAAAATAAAGTGTTTGATTGCGTATATTTTGAAAATAGCATACTTTCTGAAAAATAACATTTTGTTTTTGTAAAAAGCTTCAATGTGTGAAGCCCATATATTATTTTATTACCTTTACGTTTTAAGCCAGACTAATTATCACTCTTATTAAAAGAGAAATATGTTTGTAAACACACTCAGTATTTCCAATTGTCGTGTCCCGCCCATCCACACTTGTTTCACTACATAACAGTATTTGAAGTAATAATAAATATTCTCAAATGTTATCACCATTGCTTCACACACATTATATACCTACTTTTTAAAATAATAGTTAAATTGTGTATATGTTTAGTCCTGTGCACAACCTATTAATTTGAGTGTTCCCCCTGTTGTATTCCCAAAGTGTTTTTAGTTGACACACACATTAGTCATCAGTTTTCAGTAAAATTATTTAGTAAAATGTTTTGTTTCCATTTGTATCATGCTTGGTTAAACATTCAATTTATTCTTGTTTCGTAAACATTCATCATCTATCACATTGTTCAGTGAAATTGAAAATAATATAGATGGATGAAGTCCTGTGGGCGGACTATATGTTTTAGGTCGAGTGTTACCCTGTTCTATCACAAATCAAAATATTTGGTATAACCTCAAACGTGGCTAGGTGTTTTATACACTGTAACGACATCGGGATGTAAAATAAAAACACAGACAAAATTCTATTCATTACATAACTTTCATTACATACTTTTTCGGTTTAATCCAATATTTACACTGCTTACACAATTCATTATTTACACATTTTAAAAAAAAATTCTTCTTCTTCCGTAAAATATCGCATTTTTAAAGCTTGCCTATGCAGTTTCCTTAAGCGGCAAGAGAAAAGTACAACAATACGGGCGTAGTTTAATCTGTGAGCTTTCATCGCGTTTAATAAAACCCCACTGTTACGGATCTAATTTGCACAGTACATCGTCACGACAGGAAAAACTGCACGCCGTGCGCGTAGGAGCGATGAGGCACTAGGCGTGCGTGTTTGTGTCGCCCGTATCGCTTCCTCGCGTCCTGACTTTGGACGCAGGGGTCCATCCGACTTTTAAGATGGGCACAACACAGTAGTGTGGCGTTCACTAACGGGACACCTCGCATTTGCTACGACGTGTTGTGCCCATCCCGCCGAACCGGAGCGTTTTATACGCAGTGGCAAAAACGCACAGTGTGACACCGGCCTTAGCGTTCGGTGCAGACACGCCTGTCTCACGTTAGACTGCGCACCAATTACTTTGCCGGCCAACCATTGTAATGTACGTGGCAAAACAGCTTCTTGCAACTGGTGTTGTTGCATGGCCACATTAATGTTCAATTGACATTATGCCTATATTTATCACTTAAAAATATTTATAATATTATTCTTTATTTACAACGAAATTATCATGAACATTCTTTTTCTTTTTTTTTAACACAAAGTATGTACACACCCTTACTTAAAAAAAACACTTATTTAACACAAACGTTATTGTTATACAAAGGCGTTAATCTTGGACGTGCATTTTAAAACACAAAGAACTGTATTTAAGTAGTATATGATTAGGTATGGCACAATCAGTATATTGTCTCAAATGCCATGAATTTTCAAGGTTTTTTCCTTAATTTACAATGTTATTTCTTTAATTTCAAGGGGGTTTTTTCCCCTCTTTTTTCGAACCTAAATAATATCCCAAAAAAGCTTCAAATAATGACTAAAATACTTCCAAAAACATTGTTTTTTTCAAGCCTGATTTTTTAATTCTCACATGAAAACGTGGAACGCGAAGTGATTTCAAGTCTGAATTTTTCATACTCAGACGAGAAAGTGAATCGTTAATATAATTCCAAAAAATTAATTAATCTTAATTTTATATAAAGTAAGCACATTTAAGCTAAAAATAATCTAATTTAAGTCAAATATACAATATAAATCAAGTAAATTTTAAGCTAAAAAACTCATTTATATTTAACAAAATGGTTTTTATTCGATAAAACAACTCAACTATACTTCTAAAATTTGTCATTGTTTTAAAAGAATAAACAATTTAACTATACGTATAAAATTGTATTAAACTATCGAAACATTTTGATATAAAATCGTTTATTTCCTCCATTTATTATTTTAAAAAATTTATATATCTTCAGTAATTCTTTCTTTCAAATTATCAAAATTTAGATTGCTTTGAGTAATTAGAACAACATTACAAATTGTTTTTACTTCTATAGCTTTATCAAATCTACAATAATTTTTATATTTGTTTTTTCTTTAACTACATTTGTTTTCCTATATATACAATCAATAGCATATAATGGTCTTCCACCCAAAAATGAGTAATAATTGTCATCTCACTCATAGTTCATAGATGGCTTATAATATAGTTCATTATTTCTGTATATAGTATTTAGTTTTGATTTGGAATTTTTAAAATCCTTATAAGCAATAAATTGTTTATGACAAAGACAATTTTCAATATCTAGATTCCAATTTCTTTTGGAAAAATTACGCTTCTTCCATTTTTAACTTAAATATTTCTTACATTTCAGTGATCAAAAAATAGAAGCATGTTTATGCTGCGAAGCTAAATTTTTTCAATTAGTTTGAAAACCTACAATTACAAAATCAAGCATATCACATTGTAAATAATTAAACTGATATATTATATCAAAGTTAAAAACATTTGATCCAGCAGGAACTTATTTTCTAAAAATTGCCAATAATTAAAACTAATCGGTGTTTTTTTTATTTTGTATATTTTTTCTTTAATTGCAATGGCTGTGTTAGATTCATATTCTCAACAATAGGCCACATAATTTCTATTTTTTTTTATAACACTTTTACCTAAATAAGGAAGAGATTTCTGAACTTTTCCTTCTGTGTCAAGAGTTTCATAAAGATATAAACAATAGTTATCTGATGAATTACGAGTATAAGTAATTTTATAACCACCGTTCCAATAAACTTCATTGTTATCACAAATAAAACCAAATAGAGATCTCAGTTAATATTTCATTTGTTTTATGGCTATAAATATATTTTACTTGTTTTTTTATTATCAACACTAGTAAATTCTAAATAATTTTGTTCAATTGGAGATTGAAATGGAAAAAAGTTAGAACAAACATCAATATTATCAGATTCTTCATAATTTCCTTCATTTCCATCTTTACCTCTCTTTAGTAATCTTTATTGTTTATAAACATAAGCATCATTTGTAAAAGAAAAGCCACCACCTATTGAAATATCAAATTCAATTCTACTACTGTATTCATTTAAATTTATTCTAGTTGGATCAGATGCAGGAAAAGTTTGTCACTCAAAACTCTCAATACTTTTATAACTTATTTATAAGAAAATATATACATATAAATGAAAGATGTATCAAAAGAAGTTTCTCGAGTTAAATTACTCCTTGAAAAAAAAAAACAAAAATTATAAAAAGAATCACGAAGCAGAATAGGAAAAAAATAAGAATAAAGGGCTACCTTAAATTGACGAATGACCAAACATTGTGAAAAAAATAGAACAAGGAGGCTAAGTGAAGGAAAAAGAAGTTAATAACGACGCTAGTTCCAGCCGCAGCAAAACATTTAGATTATCCACTAACACTAGAAGATAATAATATCATTTGAAACATAATTATTTTTAGAGCATAAATATTCTAATTTGGAAGAACAAATGGGAATTATGCCATTGAAAGATTTTAATATAATACTCACAAAAGAAATTGCTGAAAACATTAGTGTTATTAATACAGTGTATGGTTTACGTGGAGATGGACATAACTGTTACATTGAAGATAGAAAAGTAATGCTATATAACGATAAAATATTGATAATGATAAAGAATATAAATTAACAGAAAGACTCTCTAATTTTTAACAAAAGAAAAGAAGAAGATCTTGATAATAAATTCAATGGTAATGACAATGCAAAACACAGAAATTATTTTATCAAACAATGTTGCATTCCAAAAATATCATCCAAAAAAATAAAATAAACTCGAATAAAAGTTGGAAATACATAAATATAATTAAACCCATTTATGATAAGTATATAAAAGAATCACGATCACGATCAATGCCAAACACACCAGAAAGAATGATTTCTCCAAAAAAGTCTAATCAGGAGAATGTATAAAAAATATAATATTTTACCAAAAGAATACACTTGGATGGGCAATGTTAGAAAATTGATTGATAGATTGTTAGTTATTCTTTGTGAAGAAAATGTTGGAAATAACAATTAATACAACTAAAAAGTAGGCATAATGAATATGTTGAGTAATAAATTTTCCAAGTTTGTTATTAATAATCCAAAAGGAATTCCATATCTTATACGAGTTTTAAATGTAATTCGACATTCTTTATAAAGTTCAGAACATCATGGACGAGGAATAATAAAATGATCATTAAACAATTTAAATTTGCCTGAAATGCATTTACCAGGTTATAATTATTGTGGTCCATTTACAAAATTAAACGAAATATTGGAAAAAGCAGACACTGGAACAAATAAATTAGATTAAGTGTGTATGATATTGCGTATAGAGATCATAAAGATTTAAAAACCTAGACATAAAGCTCGCGAAAATTAACAAAAAGATGCAGAAGAAGTTGTGTTAGATAAAAATACCCCAATGGGTGAAAAAATTGCTGCTGCAGCTGTTACTTCAAATATGTTTAAAACACAAAAATTAAGATGGGTTATTTAAATTTATTAAATTATTAATATTTTATTATTTTTAAATGAAGATAACAAATATAACTTTTGATATACCCATTGATCAATCAAGAGATTTGGGTATAGATAATTGTTTTAACAAAAGATCAACTTGAGAGAAAAAAATTAAAAATTAAAATAAGGAAAAGGTTTCAAATTAACTTTGCCACTTCTATTAAATATTGAAAACAAATCTGTAAAAGGTTTACATTATGGAGGATATCGGTCATTTTTTATTCCAGTTTCAGTTGCAATTGGAGTTTTAGCTGGAGGAGCTAGTGAAATTTATAATTCTGTTGAATAAACTGAAAAAAAAAAAAAAAAGGAATTAGAAGAACAACGGAGACATAATTTAGCAATGGGAGATAAATCAGGAAGTGGTTTAGTTGCAAAAAAAAAAAAAAAGGGGTGATAAAATTGACTATATCATCACTATCTAATATCGATATTGAAAAATATGTAAAAATACTAAATATTAAAAATGTCTGAAAAGTTTCTATGATTCATGAATTACCAAAAAACTAATGCACAAAATTGAATGTGCTGTGGTTAATTTTGACATTTCATCAAATGCTGGTAATCATTCGGTTATTTATTTTTAAGACAATAATCATGTTTAATATTTTTGATTCATTTGGAGGAAATATTAATAATAATTAAATTAATTACTTGAAAACAGATATTTTTCTTACAATGGTAGTAGAATTCAGAATTTTTATTCAGTTATATGTGGAGAACCATTAATTAAATATTTATATTAAAACATTGAAACTTTTGCTGAAAAGTTTAACACTTTTAATGAAAATTTAATAGCATATGTAGATTAAAGATATGATACTGTTGTTTCTGGTTTTTTTAGAAATACGTAGATACAAAATAGATAGTATTGTTTCTGATTAAAAAAATAGAAGTAGATACAAAACACGATGATATTGTTTCTAATTTTAAAATGTTTAAGAGTCAAAATACAATATTATTGTTTCTGCTTTACAAGATCAAATAAGTGAAGTTTTTGTTTATACAAAAGATTTTGTTTCTATTCAAAATCGTAGAATTAATACTATGACTGATTCTACATATGTAAAACATGCACTCAATAAAATAATTTTTGCTACAGAAACAGCTGATAAATTACAAAATTTAAACAAATCAGTTTTGGATTAATGTGATACATTTGTTAAATTGAAAATCGAAAAATGTAAGGAAGGAAAATCTCATACATTTTATTTACCTGCAAAGTGGAATAAAAAAAATTTCACATAGAAAATAATCTAAATTTCATTTCTTTTTTGATGGATTGTAATGTTTATAAAGTAATTACTACACATATCAAAACTTTATGATTATACCGTAAGTAGTATTAAGGGATCTACAAAAATAGACTATAGTAAGCCTTTTGATGTTAACAGAGGTGATATTTTAACTTTTAAAATAAGAAAAAATAAAATATCTGAATATGATGATGGATTGATG
The DNA here is from genome assembly GCA_029891345.1 of Dryococelus australis. Taxonomy (NCBI): domain Eukaryota; kingdom Metazoa; phylum Arthropoda; class Insecta; order Phasmatodea; family Phasmatidae; genus Dryococelus; species Dryococelus australis. The sequence goes on from CM056994.1 coordinate 353,246,475, forward strand.
ACTATAATAGGAATGTTCGTGCAATATAAACAATAAATATTTAAAAAATATAAAGAATATAAATTAATAATAAATATAAAGAATATATATTGTTTACTATTAAATGGAGAATACTCGGTGCTTGTAGTGTAAGAAACTTACTCAAAATAATAATATAAAAATGAAAATACTTAAAATGGATGATTAGTTAAAAAATGTAAATGTTCGATATGCAATTAAAATAAATCAACATTTTAAATTAAATTTTGTACAATGTAAGAGAAGGAATAATCAACAAATTATATAAACCTGCAAGAAAAAATTTTATGAGAAGAAAAGTAATAACATATGGAATTAATGATTTGAGGTAAACTGATCTTGTTGAGATGGACACCGGTAATTTAAAAGGTATATCACACATATATAATGGATATAAATATATTACGGCAAATATTGATGCTTTTTCAAAATATGCATTTGCTATATCCATAGAAGATAAAACAGCTAAAAATGTAGTAAATGGTTTAGAATATATATCGATAAAAAGAAAACCACACGATACACAAAGTTATAAAGGTTCTGAATTTTGCAATAAAATATTTCAAGTACTTATGCAAAAATATAACATCAATTATTATTCTACATTCAGTGAACTAAAAGCTAGTGTTGTAGAAATATTTAATTGCTAAATGAAAAACAAAATGAGGAAAAAATTTGCCCTGAATGGTAATGATAAATTGATAAATTTTTTAGAAGTTTTATTAAAAGAATACAACAATACAAAACATATAACTATTAGTATGAAACCAATTGATGTTAATAAGAAAAATGAAAAAAATAATTAATGGAATTTGATTTTGGGAATATGTTTACTAAACTGAAATATAAAGTTGGTGATGTCTGTATTAGCAAAATTAAACGAATTTTCGAAAAGGTTATACTCCTTATTGGACAACAGAATTATTTACTATATTTAAAGTTTTAAATTCTGATGTAACTACTTACAAATTAAAAGACATAAACAGAGAAGAAATAAAAGGTAATTTTTATGAATACAAAATATTAAAAACTATCACGATGGATATTTGTTTGGAAAAATCCTAAAACTAAATATAATAAAATGTATGTAAAATGGTTAGGTTTTGATTATTCTCACCACTAATGGATTAATAAAACAGATGTTTTGTGAATTTTAGATATATATGATTAAATTACTATCATCTTGTTTCAATACACATAGGAACTTCGTATTATCTCTTACCAATTGTTTAGGAATTTTCGAAAAAGTTTGAGATAAATAAAATACATCCATATTTTTGTCTTCCTCTAGTGAAATATTTGCAAATTATATCTTGATTGTCTAAAATAACATTGACAAATATAACTAAAGAATCATTTTCACATAGATCTAAAGATATCATTTCATCATTATTATTGAAAAAGTACCATAATATTTCAATATCTTTGTGTAACTGAATATATTTTGGTTGTTTTCAACTTTATGAGCATACATACAATTTATTAAAATTTAGCCAACCAGTCTTATAAAAAAAAATTTATAATCAAATTAGTTATTGTACTATTACTTGGACCAACTATTATTGTCCTCATATTGTCGGGTAATAATTCTCCAATTTTTTATTTTCAGAATTTATTCAGCATTTCGACTGGTATCAGTTTGTTACAGTTGTTTTTAATTTACAGGAACGAGCGAGATTGAGTTGCTGTTGCAGTTGCAGTTTTAAAAAAGTTAATTGAGTTGCTGCTGCCACTGCAGTATAAAAGTAAAGTGTGATTGACTTGCTATTTGTTTCAGTTTAAAGTGTAATTGACTTGCTGTTTGTTTCGGTTTAAAGTGTAATTGACTTGCTGTTTGTTTCAAGTTTAAATTAATGTATAATTGAGTTGCTGTTTTATTCAAGTTTAAAATTATGTTATATTGAGTTCCTGTTTGATTCAAATTTAAAATAATATTTAATTGAATAGCTATTTTGTTTGAAATTTTTAATTAATGTTAATTTGATTTGCTGTTTTATTAATGTTTAAATTAATGTTTAATTGAGTTGCTGTTTGATTCGAGTTTAAATTAATGTTTAACTAAGTTGCTGTTTGTTTCAGTTAAAATAAATAATGTTTGATTCAAGTGTTCTGTTTGTAAACATTCATTCGTGATCTGGAATAAAGCCTAAAATAGTCGAGTAGGTCATAATGGGTCCGCCCAGCGACGATGGATGTACTTGAATCTATAGCATCCGAGAAACTCGGATCTGCCAGTTTCAATTATTGAGGTAAATTGATTTTTTTTTAAATTACATTCATTCGCGATCCCAAAAAGGCATAGCATACTCATGTCTGTCATAACCGGTTCGGCCGGCAGCAGATACAATTGCATACGCTATTGCTTTTGCGGACTTTGGATCTGCTAGTTTCGAGTTTTGAAGTAATTTATAATAAAGTGATTGTGTGTATATATAACATTAAAATCTATATGGTTAAATTTATAAAAAGTTGAGTTTTTAAATTTACAATGTTTTACCGTACCCTTTTAGTGATTACGTGCATGTGAATCTTTATATAATAAATGGTTAAAATTATTATAATAATGTTAATAATTATTAAATATTTTCTTTAAAATAAATTTAAAAAATTATGTGTTGTGAATTGCATTTATTTAAACAGGGTTGAAAATAAAACAAAAATATAATTTTTTGGATACGCAATAGGAAACTTTAAGTGATAGTTACTTTTGACACCTGGATATGCCACGGGAAACAAATGGGGTATTTTACCCTATATTCCGTATTCAGTTTTGATACGCTATAGGAAACAATTGGGTGTATGTCCCCACGATTCTGCTGGATATGCAATTCGAAACAAGTGGGGTGTGACACATATTTCCCCCCTTCCACTTGGATATGCAATGTTGTCCATTTCGGTCATACATGTTTTGTCACCTGGATATGCAAAGGGAAACTTTTTGTAAAAACCAGCTTTTTCAAGGTGCGCTGGACACGCAGGGGGAAACTTTGTATTTTATTTGGGCTTTTTCCGGGCCATGGTTGGCTACATAATTGGCGGTTTTTTGTCTCGACTTTTTTACCATTGGATACATAATACAATAGTTTTTGAGCGATTTAGATACGCAATACGGAACAATCACCACATTTTTCTTCAACATATTTGTGTGTGTACTTTTATTCTCGCCTGATGATGAGACTTAAGATTGCCAGACATTTCTTCCACCAGATACGTTCCAAGTGTGTACATTCGCATTAGTCTTGGAGTAATTAATGTGTATTTATGTTGAAACCATATTGCAGAGTACGAAAGGCATATTGGGAAGCCACAATAGTCCAACTCGAGTGTTTATTTCGTATAAAAGGAGTGTTAGGAAACCATAATACCCCAGCTCGAGTGTGTATTTTTATAAGTAATAAAAGTCAGCATCAATCACGTAACATTGCCATATCCAGATGCTAGGGGGACACAGGGTCCCTTTAGTCCGGGTTTTTCGACCACGGTCCACCTCAAGAGTCTTGTGTTAACTCGAGCGGATTCCATCTCAATTGGTTAACTGATGCCCACCAGATAAAATTACTCACACTCGAGACCCTGTGGCCATCCTGCTAGCAGCAAATAGGCATTAACACACTTGGGTTCAACAGCGCCGATACCCTGCTAAGCATCAAGCCCTTAATATTACTAAGTCCTAGTTCACCTTTGTGTATCAAGCCGTGCTGCGGAGCACGTGGCCGCTAGGCCAGCGCTGCGCTCATTGCACTACACTAGTTCACTCCTTGTACTGCACTTTTTTACATTTACTTTCACATTCCGTGTGTGGCACTAAATACATTGTCACAAATGTAGAGCACAAATATGTGCTGCGTGGTTGGAAAAACGGGCTGCTGGCAAACGGGCTAGGGAGAGGGGAAGGCGTTATGCCTCAATACAAGAGCTCACAGAGGTCGGTCCGTGTCCATTGGGTCGTGCTCTGGGCAGTCTTTCACTTTTGTATCACCAGTCAATTATTAGCATATCAATAGTTTAATTTCATGGAACGTTGTTTATTGAACCTCCAGGAAACACCATCCCGTACTTCCCAGTGCTTGCATCGGCTGGGGAAGCATAAAATGTTCAACTAAGTGTTCTTGGCCTCGCACCATTTTTAATAGTATAGCCTTACCGGTAGGCCGTGCCCAGTAGCAAGTTTCAATTTTAACCTGAAGTGAAATGTACTGTTTCTGCAATTCAAATATATGTCTGGTAAAAACCACGTGACATCTTGTGAATTTAGGCTACACCATCGAGGAGTAGGGTTATGTGGATAGGATAGAGAATAACCGCCGTTCTTCCAGGTGGGCATCAGCTCCCTCAGAGGAGAGCACGAGATGCAGTTAGGTCGTGTGGCAAATGGCCATAAGTGGATCCCTCGATGACCGGCATCTCCAAAGTTACAGTTGTTGTAGAAGTCATACTCAGAATAGTCCAATGTACCTGGTCTAATGGGGGTTATCTAAGCTGTCCCCAGTGAGCTCCTGCTCACTCCCATCATGTTGTTATAGGCCACCTTACGCCTTAAAGGTTATGTGGTCACAATTATGGTTAAACGATCATGAAGTGACCATATAAATAAAAGAATGCATTTTCCAACAACTCGATTTATTTATGTTATTCCCTCAGCAAAGGCAATTACAAAATGATTCTCAATGGTACAGTATATGAACACTTTTACTGAAAAATGGCACTAGGCCTACATGGACTTATGGGAAGTTATGGCCAGGTCATATACAGCATGAATTGGGCATGGAGTGGCTCACTCCACGGACAGCAAAATATAAAAGGTTCCAGTAATTTAAGTTGAAATACCATTGCACACTACATGATTAGACAAAAGTTGAAAAGTTCGGGGAGGACATCACACATGCATCCATTCTGCTAGAACATTATGAGACCACTGATGTCACGTTGGAACAGAGCCCGCTGGATGGCCAGGTCTCCCACCGCATGTCATATGAGTTGTTTAAGACAACTTTTAACTTTTCATTTTAGAAATGAAATGGCTGATGACGAAGTACATGAGAGGTGAGACACAAAAACACTTGCATTAATTATAAAACAAATCATTGAACACGAAAATATACAAATAAAATTATCTGCCGGTGGCAGTGTTGCCTCGATCTACATAACCTCACTTTCTTGGCTACTATAAGTGGAGCTGGAGCTCCATGGGAACTCTCCCACATCAAACTTCATATCACAACATTTATTCAAACCCTGCTAAAATGCAGTAAAAATACAAGAACACATCAAAACACTCTTAAATTATATTTCCCTGCTTTTTGAAGTTAGCCAGCTATGTGCTAACCAAGTTGCTGTGTGCGTCGGTTGGTCGTCACTGAACAGATCATAGTACTGGTATGGCCAGTATTGAATAAAGTAATATTTACTTTAATATTGGTTGTGTGATTTGATCACATACTAGACTTTTGGGTTACAACCTTGGTACACAAATATACACTTTGAAAATAAAACACTCCAAACCTAAACACAAGGTAGTACCTTGGCACACCTATGCCAGTAAGTAGAAAATAAATATACGTAACAACACACATGCTACTTGTACTGGCAAATGTAACACAAAACCCTAAAAATTATTATGTTAAAATGTCAGCATTACAATGTTAACAAACCCATATGGTGCATTCTCGATGCACGTGATTTCATAATGGCAATTGACGTCGATAGCACCTTGGCCTCAGGTCATTCCCCACGGTGTACCAGCTAGAACATCAGAATATGAAGCAGCGTCACGGAGCAGCACATGCATAGTGAACCAGTGCCATGCGTGCGTCTGTTTTGGTTTAAAGTTAAGCAAGAAGAGTAGGAAGTGCAATTTCCCATATACTGTTTAATATGTTAGGGAAGTGTGAGTGAGTGTTATGTGTAGCCATCATGTTGTTTATTTATGTAAGTATTGCTGCAATGCCACATGTCAGTGTTTTGTTAGGTTAAGTAGCCAGTGCAACATATATCAGTGTCATGTTTTTGTTTTCATTCCAACAATTATTTATGATAAATTAACGCTTCCCCAGACTATGCAAGCACTGGGGAAGTGGAGGAGAGGTGTCCAGAGCAGCAATAATGTAACGGTTCCAGTAATTAAAGTCAATGATCAGTTCACATGATGAAGTTAAGCTCGGTCGCAAAAATGCCAGACACACCACATATGCGACCTGCTCCTCCGGATGCTGGTATCTTACTAACTAAGTAGTGATGTGCTGGCCAGGTTGCCGTGCCGGCGAGTCACGTGGAACTACTTTAGAGTACAAGTAGCTATACACAAGACTTACCACGCTTACTGCATGCTGAAAGACACACAATAATATCTCCTTCACAACATGCATGAAAGTGACATAAAACAAACAAGCTGAGTGAGATGTGGATGGTAAGCATATGGAATGAACAAAACAGAAAATAACGAAAGACACATTACACCGAGATTATATATGAATGGGCGTCGAAGTCTAATACCTGTGTATTTAATGGCATCTGCCTTAAATCCTTAATTACCCTTACAAAAATTAAAGTAGATCATGTGGGTTAATATTCCTCTGCACCATGTGGCTCATGACTTCTGTAGCCAGACGCTGCACGAATGGCACTCACACTTACACCTTGCTGCACTGCCTGTGTTACATCTCACATACCCATGCGCACTGGCTGCTCAAGTAGAGTGCGGAGAAACACTGTGCTGCTGGAGTGGTGAGCAGTGGACAAATGTTCTTAAGAGGGAGCATGGCAAACACCAATTTCTGGAACTGTTTTATCATTTGCTAGCCTCACAACCCAGTTCGTATCTTACACAGCCGGGATGTAACATTTTTGCAGTGCTAAAGCCTGCCTCGTTTTAACTGTGGTATGTCAATGTAAGTGCTCTGTAGAGGAAAGTGTTTAATATAAATCTACGTGACTGGAAATCCAGTGCATTTATTTATTCATTCCAGATGTGTCTCGGCTGTTTATTGGAAATGCATCCTTTCCATTTAAGAAACTTTATAAGTAAATAATGGCTTTTGGAGGTCAGATTAGCCCATTGGGAGTGTGTATTGGCTTTTGGGGGAGGCCAACAGCTTCCACTAGACAAGGCACAACTGTATTATAGCACGATGGAGAACATCATGGTGTCCGAGGGCAAGCATTGTAACAGCTTCCTCGGCACCATCTTTGCTTCAGACGGTGTGATTACCAGGGAAGACCCCATGGGTCGTCGCCCTACACGATGCCAATTTATCCTCGTGCTCACTAGTACTGGCGCCTATCACCAGATTATCATCATGAGAACCACATTTTTCTGAATTTTCCCTGGAGTCCACAGAATATTATTGAATAATATTCAAGTGTGTGTAATGTTGTTTTGATTTCCCAAGAAAACAATCGAATATAGTTCTACCTGTTGGCATATTCTCAAACTACAATTTTTGACAATGGCTGCTGATCTTGAATTGAAATTTCGAACTGCCAATTTCGACGGTTCGAAATGAACTTCATCTCGATCTCCAGTCTAACTTTGAACTTCAATGGTGCAACAGTTTTCTGTATCGATCGTAGACCCAGCCTTTCATCGAGTTTCGAACCATGATGGTGCAACCAGACATTAATGATTGATGCAAAATTGCTGGCCACCTGAATGTACGGGAACCGCAGAGCATAAAAACACACGTCTACCCTCTCAAGATACTTTGGGACTACTGGGCATCCAACATGGTGTGTGTGCCGGTGTTGGCAGGTGGACCACGAAGAACTACGTACTATAATACACTTGCAATAAAACCTCTTACCCACTTACCGTGCTTGCTCAAAACATATTACAAAAATACCCTGCACTCTAAAACCTGCAATATGTAGTAAACTACATGAAGAATGAGATGGGAATGGATACACATGAGACTGAACATAATGAACAACACAGAAAATACACTTGTGCTAGACTTTGGCCATTAAGACTGCATTTTGGGTGTACTTATACAGTGGAATGTCTTTGTGTAATATCACCCTTGCCCTTTTAAGCCTTTTGGAAAAACTTAGTACTCAAGTACTATTTCCATTTATTATTTTTTGGCCCGCTTGGGTGCAATGCCTCTCTGTTTGGTGCATATCCAGATCCACCTAATTTTAAGGTCGGTTGAACAGTTAGATTTATTGTATCAACCAGACTCAACGGAAACAGTAGTTTCGAACGTCCTGGGTATGTTGGTGCACATAGTCATAACCGCGGCCATTTTCTTTTTCAAATTCTTCAATAGGTTGTTTGCCTTCAAAATTTTCGTTTTGTACATGACCTATATTTTTATGATTCCAAATTTCAGTCGCCAATCACAGTTTTTTGCAAATAAAAAGGAATTTGCCGTGTACCGCGTTCTACTCATCCAAGACTGTTGGCCTGCTGCAACGAATACATTGCAGTATATGAGCGCACTCTACAGAATGCGCTCGGGTTCCAGTGCTCCCATGCCATGCTCAACAGAAGGGAAACAGAACGCATTAGATAGTGAAATTTAGAGCAAGATGGTGCAGTGTATAGTAGTGCGACGAGATTGAGCATGCACCAAAATATCAACCAATGAATTTTCAAACGCACTCTCTAAAAAATAAAAGTTAACACACCCTTAAATTGTAATTTTTAAACATTAAAATTATATACCAAGATAATTCTAGTATTAAATTCAGTAATTGTATTTGTGTTGATTTCAAATGTTAAGTTGGTCTCACAAAGACGGATATCATTATAAACCACTCTTTTCTTCATGTTACATGTTCACTTTCTGATGCACACATCTTGTACGTGCACAAAATTCATTTTCAACCGATCTGTAGCATTTTAAAGTACCGGTTAATTTTTTTTTTTTCCGACTTGTGAAGGCGGCGGGTATTTTAGCTCACACATGAGGGTAAAAATTAAAATCAGCATTGGCAACGTTGTCAAATTTAATTATTGATAACATTGAAAAAAGGTGGGATCGACAATGTCTGGATGTAAAGTAAGCATGATCTGGAAATAAATTTGCTATCAAATTGTATAATTTTCTTGACGTACTTTTTCGTTCTTTATTACGTGCTCTTTGTATAGCTTCTATTGGTTGATTAGTATTAGATAAGTATTTAGTGTATGGAGTAAGTTCGGCTAGTTAAAATAATACATAAGTATTTAGTGTATGCTATAACAGAGGGTAGTTTTTAAGTTGGTTAAATTGTCTGGGGGGAAAAAGGAAGATACAAGTGCAAGGGATGTGGAAAGGTATGGAGAAGGTCTTAGAAACAGCTGTTAAGAACCAGCTAACAAGCTGCCTTAATAAGAATACATATTTTTATAAATATCAATATGGCTTTAGGGCACAATCGAGTGTAGTAGATGCAGCGGTTGATATCGTACCCAGGGTACAGGACTCGCTAGATAGAGGTATGGTAACTGCGGGGTTATTTATCACTTTGAAAAAGGCCTTCGATACCTTTAACCACATGTTGCTGTTTCAAGAACTAGATTTGGCCTCCCTCTTGAATGTTTTAAGGACTACCACACCGACAGACAGCAGTATGTCCAGTATGGAAACAGTGTAAGTAGTTATACAAGTATAACCTGTGGTATTCCTCAAAGCTCAATTCTGGGGCCTATATTATTCTTGATATATGTAAACGATATTCAAAAGTGTGTGTTGAATGGACATATCACTACCTTTGCTGACGATACCAGTCTGTTGTACACCTAAAATGACGTAGCCCACCCGTTAGATTTGATGCAGCAAGACATCAATAATCTCTCCCACTGGTTTCATCGTATTAGTTTAACAATCAATGATTCTAAGACCAACTATATATTTATACATAAGCCTTCCAAAATTATCACCAGTGACAAAATCATCACTATCAACCAAGCTGTGTTGAGAGTTGAACATGCAAAATACGTAGGACTTTATCTTGACTCACATCTAACATGGGAGAGAGAGACATAAAACAAATCAAAAATAAAATAGTGCCCATTCTTGGAGTATTAGTACGTGTAAAGAACAAACTCCCACAAAATCAGATCAGAGACCCATACCATGCCATGATAAATTCCAATCTTAGTTTTATGAATTTAATCTGGGCTAGCAGTAATAAGAAATGTATCCAAGAGTTGGAGATTATACTAAACAGAGCAATCAGAATAATGTACGGATACCCACCTTGTACACCCACCAAGAAGATGTATCTCAGTACACACATTCTCCCACTACAGGTCACTTTGAAAGTCTCTGTTGTGGTATATGCTTTAATAAGTTGAATAATTGTAATGTGGAAATAACACAGTCAAAAAATAAGCATAATTACTATACAAGGAAAATATTACATGTACCTAAACATACACAATACTCAACTAAATATGGAATAAACAGCGTAAAAAAAAATAGAGTTTATATATGTATATAAAAAATACAGTGCCAGAATCAATAAAGGAAATTATAACTTTTAGCATATTCACTTCTCAAATAAAATATGCCCTAGAGATATTTACTAAGAATAGCTGCCACTAGTACTACACTGAAAACAAAAGACTCCCCATTGATGAGGTCTTAACTGATGTTCACAGAATGTTAAGTGATTCTGATATTTATTTATTTACTGTTTACTATATTCAAACACGTTTAAATTTCTGTTGCTTGCTACATTTTATCACTCGTTCTCATCATCGTTATTTATAGTGTTTATAAGGTTTTTCTCTTGTTTCATGTTGGTATTCCTAGTGTTTCCTCTTGTGTATTATCACTCTTATATCAGGTATTCTTATCAATGTATAATTTTCCCAAAATTATATAATTTATGTATTTACTCTTCCTAAAATAAAGCCAAAAGCTCACAGGAACACTTAAATAATTGAATAAAAATGGTTAGATACTGGTGTGCAGTGCGACCAGTGTGGCGGCTGGTACCATGTTGGCTGTATAGGGATCAGGGAGGAGGAACTGGGATCACTACAGGAACATGAGTGGAAGTGTGAGGAATGTGCTGAGGGAAAGGGTTTAGTGCGAAGGTACAGAACAAATTAACTGTAGAGAAGGAAACACAAATAAGTGGAGAAGGTGGAAACTGGATTTGGGATATGCTGAGGGGAAGCTTTGTAGAGGGTGTGCCAGTGCCAATGGAAGTGGCTAAGGAGAAGAGTTGGAAATGGGAGATGGTAGATTTGATGAGCAGGAAAGAGAGGGAAATGACGCATAGGATTGAGAGGATGGAGGAAAAGGTCAGGAATGAGCTGGGTAAGAGTAGAGTAGAAACGAGGATGGATAAGTTAGAGGAGGAGTTGGAAGATGTACAGGGGGTGCTAAGGAAAATGAAAGCCAGTCCACAGGAGGGAAAGCTGAGTAGAGAGGAAGAATTAGGCAGAATGCAAGTAGGACTGCAGAAGGAAAGGCAGAGGAGGAGGGAGGCAGAGATAGAGGTGGTAAGATTAAGGAGGAGGATAGATGAGTTGGAGGCAGTAGAAAGGGATAAGGCAGTAGGAGACATAAGACAATAAATAAGGTTAGAGGAGCAAGAAATAGTAGCAAGGGATAAGGTGATAGTAGTAGGCAGGAAGCAATCAGGAATAGAGGAACGGGAAACAGAAAGCATGGAACAGGCAGTGGTAGAAGGTAGGAAGCAGTATACTGAGATTGCAAGTGTGGGATTAGCAAAGACCAGCAAGCAGGACTGGCCAAAGAGAGGGAAACAAGGGTGCTGCAGGAGGCCGGAGACAAGGGTAGGCAGGTGGGTGGAAGAGCCACAAAGCAGGAAAAGGTTGTAGGAAATGAGCCAGAGGTAGTTTTTCTAGTCAGCTGTATTGTAAAGAGGGTGGAGCTGAGGAATATCAGGAAGGAAATTACGTATAATGCAGCGTTTGGGGGGGGGGGGGTGGCAAATATCAGGGATTTGAAGGAAAGGGTAAGTAGTATGAGAGACAGCAGGGTGGCAAAGGTTGTTTTAATTCATGTGGGGGGAAATGGCCTGGCTGAGGAAAGTGCGGGAGAAGTTCCCTGGAGCTAGGGCAGTATAGTCAGTGGCGTACTGGTTAGGAAAGGAGTATCGTATAGGAAGGCAGTGACTGCGAGTGAGGTATATGAGAGGGTATGTAGGGATTTGGGGGCTACATTTATAGATAGTATGAAATGGGTAGGCTGGGAAAGTGTAGGGAGGGACCAGGTTCACCTGACAGAGCAGGGAAAGAGGATCCTAGGTGATCTGCTAGGTAAGGAAGTAGCTGGCTGCATGGAGAGGGTCAGGGCAGAGCAGCAGTTGTTGAAATAGCAATCAGTTAGAAGCAAGGAAACGGAAGAGGAGAGAAATGGAGAGGATAGCATTGATGAGGCCGCAGGGGTGGCGATAGGAGGTAAGCAATGTAGGATGGTAAAGTAGAGTACTAGAATAAAGATAATGGTGGTGATGTGTACAACAAGCTGGAGGGTTTCTGGGGAAAGGTTGAAGGATATGGGGTGGATATAGTGGTAGCTGTGGAGACTTGGTTGACTGAGGAAGTACTGGACATTGAATGTAGGCAGGATAAGTTCACCATCTTCAGAAGAGACAGGGATGGGAGAGGAGGAATAATGGTGTGTGTAAGGAAAGGGCTAAAAGGGGCGGTAGAATGGGTTAGTGAGGATGTCGAGGTAATGGAAATTAAATTGAGTGGTAGTAGTAATAGGAGTATTACTTTGCTGGCAGCATCTAGACCACCAGGACAGGGATGGCAGGCAATTGAGATGATCAAGGAGAGGGTCGATAGACTAAAGGACAGGCAGTGGGTTGTAGCAGGGGATTTGAATATGCCAGGGGTGAAATGGGTAGAGGGTGCAGAAGGAATGGGTAGTATGATGCAGAGAATGGCAGCACAGTTAGTCAACAGAGGATTAGTCCAGGTAGTAGAAACACCTACGAGATGGAATGAGGAGGGTGTTGGGTCAGTGCTGGATGTGGTGTTGGTCAGACCTAGGAATGCTGTAGTTGTTGCAATAGTATTGGATGGTATAAGCGACCATTATATCCCGGTTGTGGAAATTGGGATTGGCAGGATGAGGGAAGTGCAAATGGCAGAAAGGTTGGTGTGGCAGTATGGGAGAGGAGACGAGAAGGGGGCAGAAATATTCCGAGAAATAGGTTTAAAAAATGGTCTATGGAGTAAAGTGTGGATAAATTATGGAAGGAGTTTAAAGGATTAATAGATATTATGTTGGAGAAATTTGTGCCAAAGAAAAGGTTACGGACTGGGGGAGATCCACCATATTATGGACAGGAGATTTTAAAACTGAAGAAGTGTAGAAAATTACATGCCAAGTGGAGAAATGAAGGGATGATAAGATCTAAGGAAATGATGAAACAGATTGGTAGGGAGCTTGAAAGGAATATCACACAGGCAAAGAATGTATTTCTGGGGAACATGGTGGAAGAAGGAAAAGGCAAGGAGTGGGGGAAATTGTTTAGGTATGTTAGGAGGTTAAGGGGAGGAGAGGAAGGGATCTCTCTGCTTAAAGGAAGTGATGGTAGGTATGTGACAAATGACCAAGAAAAATCTGAGATGCTGCAAGGCCAGTACTTGTCAGTGTTTTAAGGCAGAGGAGGATTGGAAAGGGGGGAAAATAGTGTTTGGGGGGGGGGGGTGTTTAGTAAGTTTAAGATGAGGGAGTGGGAGATAGAAAAGGTAATTAGGGTTTTGAAGAGCAGTATGACAGGGGGACCAGATGGGATAGGAAACGCAGCACTAAAGTTTGGTCGTAGAGAGTTGGTGAAATATTTAGAAGTGATGTTTAAAAACTCCTTAGAAGAGAGTAAGTTACCACAAGATTGGAAGGATGCTATGGTGGTACCTATACACAAGCAGGGGGAGGCCTGGCACCTACAGACTGGTGAGTCTCACATCAAGTACAGGAAAAGTAATGGAGAGGCTGGGGGTGCAGTATGTGGTGAGGGTTACGAACAATAGGAATCGGTTGGAGGAGTCCCAGCATGGTTTCAGGAGGGGATACTCATGTGAGACTCAGCTGGCTGGGTTATTAGAGGATCTGGTACAGGTAGTTGATGAGGGGAAGCAGGTGGATGCCTGCTTCATAGATTTTGAGAAGGCATTTGTTAAGGTGCCGTAATGGACATTGATGAGGAAAATGGAGACCCTGATACCGGACAGGAAGGTATTGGAATGGATAGAGGACTTCCTCAGGGGGGCGAAGGCAGAGGGTGAAAGTGGGGGAGGCAATATCGGAGGAAGAGGAAGTTATGTCAGGGGTACCACAGGGAAGTGTGCTGGGTCCTTTGTTATTTACCATAATGGTAAATGACATGGGTTTGGCGATTAGGGGAAAAATGATTGTTTTCAGACAATTGTGTTGTGTATACAGAAGTGGGGGAAAAAAAAGGGGGGGGGGGTGAATTTGCAGGCGGACATGGACAAGATATGGTTGTTTGACCAGGTAAAATAAAATGAAGATAAATGTGAGAAAAACTAAGGTAGTGAGGTTCACAAGGAAGAACATGATAAGCAGGGACATGTACAGATGGGAGGGACAAGAGATAGAAGAAGCAGCAGAATATAAGTATCTAGGGATTGTACTGCAGGGAGACCTCAGGTGGAAAAATCAGGTAGAGAGGGTGGTTGCAAAGGGAAGAAGGGCTCTGGGTATGCTGGGAAGAGTGCTGAATGGAGTCAGCTATGAGTTGAAGGAGAAGGTGTATTGCACAATGGTACAGCCAATGTTAGAATATGCTGCAGCAGTATGGGAGCCGTATGTGGAGGTGGAGGTGCGAGAACTGGAAAAGGTGCAGAGAAAGGCAGCAAGATGGGTGAAGGCAGGGGCAGGATGGTGAGGAAGAAGGGAACTATAGGCCATCAGTGATGATGAAAGAAATGGGGTGGAGCTCATTGAAGGTCAGGAGGAAAGTTGAATGGTTAGTCAGGATGTACAGGATTGTGAGTAAAGAGGGAGGATGGGGAGGGCTACACTGCAAGCTAATTAAGGGGGTGTTTAGAGGAAGAGGAAACAACAGTGAGAAGCTTCAGAGGAGAACGGAGTGGGGTAGGCAGTCCATGCTTGTGAGGTCTGTGAGGGAGTGGAATGTGTTGAGGGAGGAATTGGTATCTGTGAAAAGGGTTGGTAAGTTCAGGAAGGTAGTGGAAAAGGAGTGGAGTGGGTGAAGGAGAGATGAGAGAGCTCGCCACCGAGCGGTAGCCTAATTGCGAGTGTGTGTATTAATTAATTTATTTATTTATTTATATTTTATGTTGTACCTTTATTTTGCTGTAGCCTCATGTCCAAAAGAATTAACTTATTTTGCTTTTTAAATAAAACATGTGTAAATAATTCTATGAAACTGTTTAGGCAGTTCAGATAATCACGTGTCAACGTACCTGTTGACAATATCAAAAATGTTATTTATTTATAGATTTTTATTTATAGAAGCTCCCAATAGACTCAGATTTTGAACATGTGTTCACTGCATATAGGGTACCTTTTTCCTTTTAATAGTTTTTATCCTTATCTTGAATAATGAAAGCATTCACAATATTTTACCATTGCTGGTGCCTCAAAAATTATTACATATTGGAAATTTTTGTCCTTGTAATAGAAACCAACCCATTAAACAAATAATTCTTTTGCATGCTGTAACCATGCACAATACTATTTGTAATATTAAGTATGTGTAATGGTGTTAAGCCATGCTTAGTTTTTGGAAGTCATTGCAAGCATCTTCTCTTAAACCATAGCTCTACCTTAACAGGAACCCAGCCGAACTCATTTAGCATGCTTGGTGTATTTTCCTTTCTCAAATATTGTTCTCGCTCTTGTTTTGTAGTTTTTGTGATGGTAATATATACTTTTTGATAATTAAGCTGAGTACTGAATTCACTAGGCCTACACAGAGTATAGACCTACCTACCAAAGCTTTTTAATATTTGGACATGTATTTTCCTAATCTGTTTAATCCATTTTTCATACCTGCATGAGGTCCGGAAGTCATTTATCATGGAAGTATAGGCCTGGTGGTTTAGCGGGAGGACAATGACGATTATGAAATGGTAGGGTATGGTACCTTTTATTTTCTTTTTAATAGAAATCTGATTTTATTTGGGCCTTTTTTTTAAATATGACATTAACTCAAATTTGCAATTACATGTTTAAATAACTCTGCTTCTCAGTAGACCTACACACAGAATATAAGTTCGTTTTTTTTTTTTTACTTGCTTGATTGCTAAGTCAAATAGATTTTATTTATAAAGTTGCCTAAAATTAAAATTTTCGGAAGAAAAATAATTTTGAAGGTTGTGTTTCAAGTTTTACAGAAATTGCTCAGCTATCCCCCAAAGGCACAAATTTTAGTTCAGTTATCATCCTAAAAAAAACTTTAATTTCTCAAGGGTAAGGGGGAAGCAATCAAGATTAAAATAATTATGGAGAAAATTTATTTTAAAAAAATTAAGTCACAAAAATGCTTAAACAAATTGCAGTAAGAATACCCTTGACACAGAATGACCCACATAACCCAATTTATACTCTACAATTTATAATCCACAGAACAGCTTGCATGTCACCAGAAGTGATTCAGTAGTAATATGCATGCATTTGATTAACCCATAATTTTTCAATATACTAAAATGTAACTGAGGATAGTGGAAAATCACATTTTTAGTGGTTTAAACTGGTGTTGGTAAGTATTTTTAATACCTGTTAAGTATTACGAATGAACAGGTGCTGCCTGTTCCTAGGTTTTGAGAATACATGAATCATAGGCTATAGATATGGTGGACCATTTCATCATCTTGTGTGCAACATTGACCTACTTCAAACCAGCACAACTCTCAAAGTCACATTTTTAACAGTGATCAAAACGTGTTTGTTTAGGCTATATCTTAATTTTCTAAAGACAAGCACTTTTATATGAATGAAATACACTTACCAATATGATTTTAATCAAACAGAAATATGAATTGGTTAAGGGAAGTCGACAAACAACTCAATGCACTTGTTTCCTAAACTAGGTTCAATCCTCAAATAAAGTCCACACCGTTTTTGCTAGTCATGTTGGCAGGAAAGCAGTTGAATGCTGATACATGGAGACACTGGTTCTATGCAGCCAGCAAGATCGCTCTACCCCATATTCACTCTATGACATGAACAGTTATACATGTTACACAATACTTGTTGCATAGAATATTTTCTACCTTTAGCTACTGTATAAAATGTAGTATCCACCCAAATAGATCAATTATATTTTATAAAGGAATACTAAGTCCAGACTTTAAATTTATTCAGAGCCTGTGCTGATTTACCCACCACATTTGTGATGTGTCTTTTTTTTTCATATGATTTATTATTCTTTGTTGGCAATGAAAAAAAATTGGGAAATTTTTTCTGAGGCATTTTCTCCTCCTCAGGGCCTTAGTGGCTGAGCCGTTAGACTTCCACCTAGGCGAACCATGTTCAATCCCCCGGCCAGGTCAGTCCTGGATTTTTACAAGTGGGAATCGTGCTGGTCAGCTAGTTTTCTCAGAAATCTCCCATTTCCACTATCATCGCATTTTGGTGCTGCTCTATTCTGGCCTTTCACCCTCATCGGCTCTGAAGACCTCGTTGTTAAGAGCCGTCAGAATCTCTAAACTCACCTTTTCTCCTCTTCGATATGCATTGTTTCTCTCCTCCATATCTGTCAAATACATACAAAATTTCACTGATCTTACCAGAATATGAGATGGGAGGAGCTATTTAACTACATAAGGGCAATTATTAATGCTCGTTAGATACTTATCCTAAATTTTTAATACCCGAAAACCTCTCCTTTTCCCGGTCATCTCCCACCATCCTCATCTACCACCTCAATGTACAGAAGAAAGTCTGACAATATTAGCAATTTAAAATGCTGAATACAAATTTATAAAATGTCTTTTGTTTTATATATTAAATATTAGTTATTATAAAAACTTCTGAAAAGTATGTATATCAGAGAGCTGCAGTTTCATTGCACGAGAAAGAGAGATAGCCAGCAAAAGTCATGTATTAACAACAAGCAAGTTTTTAAATTCTAATGCAACTTCAAATCAATTTTTAGGACATATGTAGAAATGGCAAGCAGGCTGTAGTTAAAAAAAATTATTTGACTGGTGGCAGTGACTTAATAACAAGTAAATTACGATAATGGCTATTGGCAACAGGTATCAGTTAGGAACAGAACAGGTGTCAGGTGTTCATGTAAAATTCTGATTTTGCCCATCTATAGTTTAAACTAACTTTAGATGAACCTAATAAAAATATAAATAATGACCCAACCTATTTCAGCATATGAACAGGACCAATGCAAATCCAGATACAGTCACTCCTGTGTACAGTGTAAAAGATATTCAACTTATTAATCATTTTGATAAGATGTCATAAATAATGCACCATTACCAAATGACTTCATCGTATTTTGTACAATATTTGTGGCTACACCCATGGTAACCACAGGTGCAAGCAATGCGTAAAAAAATGTTATGTTGATGCATGCCAGCATGCTGCGCAGCGCAGATGCGCTCTCTCTACGAGTGACCTGAGCAAGGGGATTCCACTAGCCTGGACAGCCGAATAAGTAATTGTAACTAAAGCACGTAATTACAGTATGCACTGCCCACCCGGAATACTGCAAGCGCCACCCCTACGAATTGAATAATTATTTTTGGAATCCACAACCCTTTGGTTAGCTGTGGTAGCAGTTCCAACCAACCCCAGAGATGGCAGCACCCCTGTGGCCTTGTGATGTCACATCCCGCTAGCCTCAAAGAGAGGTGTTTAAATTGTCATCGCCTCCAAGTGGGGAGATAAGTAATGTTCAGCACTCCAGCGCCCTGATAAACTTACCCCCGTGTTGGAAGGCTACGCTAACCCCCGCACCTCAAAGAATCGCTGACAATAAGTTTTTCAAGTATAAATAGGGGTCCAGCAGAGACACCGAGCTTGCCGGCCGAATAGTTTGCGAGCTCAACCCAGTCTGCAAAGTCTTTCCTTCCTCTCCAGAGCCTGTGGCATGGCTTGAACTCCAAACCAGCTGCTTGGAAAGACAGCACTCTCTCCAGCCGGCAGCTTGGGAAGACCCTTCAGCTTGAACAAGGCTCGTCCACACCGGTGACCGCCCAGGTCAGCGCTCTCTCCATACGATAATCCAACAACCTGTACCCATTACCCTTTACCACATTCAACTTCCTTTGACTCCCACGGTAGTAGGTCGTTGTGCGATTAGCATCCCTCCAGAGAAATTCCCTGGTAATGTCTAATGCTGTAAATTGCGTTACATAGATTTGTTGCATATTCCTTCTTTAATTATTTTATCAGGCTTGCCTTTGCCTGTTACGTAATTATTATTTTTTTAAATATCATTGTTTTAGCTAAACTGTATTCTGTATTTAATCAGCCGGGTGTCTTCCGCAGTATTTCCTTTAAGGTGTTATATATATATATATATATATATATATATATATATATATATATATATATATATAAAACGTGAACCGAAACCTTGGGTGTCGCCTCCAGTAATTGTAGTCTAGTCCCTCTATTCATTAATATTCTGTGTGTAATTCATTCGTGCAATCCATTAAACACGTCAGTAAATAGTTGTGAGGTGTGCTGGACTCCACAGGAGATGGGGCCTGAAGTGATTGACATTTAAGCCATATAGGGGTACGCCGCTGCTTCTGGGTTTTATGTGCACCTGCAGCCGCTGCTGCACGTACGACTTGATACCTTGACTGCCCATCTTACGGCAGGTCATTGGGAATAATTGCAAAGTCAAACCCACTCAGGGGGCTATGTCCGCAGAAAGGCAGACGCGCTTCAACTCAGTGGATCAGAAACACTGTGGGCTTAGGAGCCGCTAGAGGTGCCATGAGTGGTGCGCCCTAGGTAGACAGCCTACTGCTGAAAATTGATAGCCACTTCAAATCCACTTATTGCCTAGTGAGCCTGAAAACCTGCCGCTGTGTTACGACACGATAATACCGCCGACACGTGAGAGTCTGTTAAAGCGTTGGCTAGGCTGGTGTCCACCAGACGATGATCATGAGGATACTTCTACGGAACAACCCGAAACTGAACTGCCAGCTCGTACCCTGGATCACCCGCTACCTCCTGTTCAGGTCACTCCGGCCCGTTCTAGCATTATTAAGTTAGCCTTCGGTGAATTGATACGGGTTCGACACCTGCCCGTGGAAGATCTGCCGAACCTCTACATCATAAAGTTGACATCCGGGAAAACAGTAAGGGTTCGACTCCCGCCGAAGGTTGTGCCCAAACCACACAGCAAACAAACCCCGGCCAACTTTATTCCTACATACCGGCCGACGAGGCTGCTGCGGATAAATCCCGTCAGATCATCCACCGCCATTATCACTGTCGATTGATCATCAGCTACTTTTCATTCATGTTCCTGAGACAGCTGGTGTTCCACATTTTGACAGCCTTAAAGGTGAGAATAGTGAAGCTACCTGGGAGGAGCTCATCTCTTTCCGCCTCACCCTGAAGTTTGATTCCCCTCTCCTTCGCCGAAATAAAGAGGGCAATCAGCGTAATTACCTCTTAACCCGTAAGACCCAAGAGGTGCACTTGTCAGTGTTAACACTTAATACATTAACGCTGTTGTGTGAGACACGAGATGAACAGTGACACAGTAAACTTACAGTTGATGGGCACCAGCGGTGTTTCCCAGTCACCGCACAGTTGAGACTCACGGTTCTCAGAGATGCTGTGGGTTCTGTGTGTCCATCTCACCTGAGCGTACTTACAAACAACTTTGCATTACTAAACATTTTTATCACTGAAAAAGACGAGAGGTTGCTGTCACTACAGAGAAATTCTGTATGCCCAGTGAGACTTGCTTTTATTTTGTCACTCATGCAAAATCGTGCCAGGATTTACTGTATGATTGAATTAGGACGTTTGTAGCTAACTCCATCGGGTGCTCCCCCAGCCCGCAATTAATCTAGGGCACTCCTAGATGGATGACTTGGTGTTGGAAAACACAGTCTTCACAAGGAAAGGGGTCTACAGCTGCTAGGATGGACTGTAGATTTCTCCTGAAGACAAAGCACAGAGAATTATGAAATGAACAGAGAACACGTGTGATTATTTGGCATCGCTAAGGCGGACTCGTTGGGGTGCTTCTCCCAGCACGTGGTTAGTGTGGTGACGGCCTATACACGTAGCCGGCTAGGACGGAAATAATATCACCATACAAATTACATAAATACAGATGAAACAGCATGGGACATGACAAGAATAGTCACAATAAACACACAGGTGCTTGAAAGCAAGCTTATATGGCGCGGTTGCCGCTGGATAAGGTTCGTAGCGGATCATGTCGTGCAGGTGAAATTGCAGTATTTCTCTGTAAAAAACGGAAAATTATGGTCAGACAAATTGTTATTGATGTTGAGAAAAAATATTCCTCTGAAGATTTTGGCATTTATAGGCTTGTAGCACGCCTGATGGCTGAAAAATCAAACATGAACGAGACCGCGTGGTCATACATACATACAGAGCATCAATTACATAAAAATACTTGGAACCCTGAATGAAATAATAAATAGATCCCTGAAATAAATTATGGCGCACATAATATTACACAAATAAACCCTCAAACTGCAAGGATGGCGTAAATATTGACTTGGCGGTTGTTAACCACGTGGTTGCAAATGATGTGTCTGTAAAACAATTAAACATTAAAAATACCCTTATATACACACATAGAATTAAAGCCCTTAAGATTGCACGCAGCAATTAAACAGAAACGCCTTTAACATAGGTGGATGGCACCTGATTCAAAGTTGTGTGGGCCACATGGCCTCTCCGACATTTTCTCCTTGTACATAATTACATTTAAAAAGCCACAAGGGCGCAAATTATTAAGTTAAGCGGAAGCATAATGCTGGGGTATGTCTGGCAAAATGTACGCGAGGCAAAGGTTAACCGGTATACTACAAGTGAGCTATTGTAATCTACATCAATGCAAAAATTTTGAAGTGCTCACGTGACAGCGTCTTACCTTGCCAGCTCTCCTCAACGGACTGCCCAGAGGCAGGGGTCGCGCGGCCCTACCATGGCTGGCTACGGGGTTCATACAAGGGGAAGTGCTATGCACGCCGAGTAAAACTTTTATCTTTTAGAATAAATGGTACATAAATAATTAAAAATGGATTTATATGTAAATTGTGAATTTTCTGTATTCATTAAATGTGTTTTATGATGGCGTTCATGCTGGAATAATAATGTTCTTAGTCTTCACGCAGCGCGCATTTTGAATTCACACTTCAAATAAATATTCCGTTACAGGAAAGTTGAGGTAATGGCCTCCTTGCACACGTGTGTGCCCACGTGCATGGTGAGCACCGCCATGGTCTTAACGCGTCTGGCTGTTAGCCGGCGTCAACATTTAATGTTTCTTCCTTAAAAAGCTATGGAAACTTGAATGTTCAAAGATAATTATTATTTGAAACTAACCTAGGGCAATAGGTAATTCACTGATTTTGCATTTAAATGCTCGTACTTCTGTAGTTGCAGATTTTGAACGTAATTTAGTTTCCCAACCTGTGAGCACCCCCTAAACGACCTTGGCATAGGATAATAGGGAAATTCCTGTTTTCATAATTGAAATTAACTTAAGTGTGTAACTTAAAAATATTTTCATTTTTCAATTAACGTGCTGCAATGTGCTTATTAAACATCAAGATCATCACACAGTGTATTCCCTAGGAAAAAAATATCAAGCTTGGTGGTAGTTTGGACCAACTGAATGCTGTCAATATTTGATGTTATAATTACATTCTTCTGCATAATAGTTATAAACAGCAATATTCAGTATTCTATTTACAGCTCTGTTAGTTCAAGCACAGCACAGAGTAAACTCATAAATAATTACATAATGTAGATAATCATACAATACACAGGCAAATATGACTGTGTGCTATACAGTATATTTTTCGATGCTCCCATAAAAGTCTCGCTCTGCAAATTACTCAGCAGTGAAATTTATCCTTCATTTTGACACATTCCTGTTGAAAAAAAGCAGCATTGTCTGCAAACATGTTTTCCATGAACCACCAAACTTTATCATTTCTTGCTTGGAGTTGATAACCACACATCTATTACACATTGTGCTCCAAGGCCAAATAGCATATTACTTGTGTGTAACATGGCTCTTTTCAAAAACATTCACATATGTGTATTCCTGTAAATAAATAAATAATTCTCCTTTACAGCTGACCATTTGAAAGGTAGACAGGTGTAACCAATACTCAAGTTCTGTGCAGTTATGTGGTTGATTTTAGTTTTAAAATTAAATAAAACACATTGTCAGAGAGTAATAATGATGAGAGATGGTGAAGGCGGGGGGGGGGGGGGGGGGACGATATAACACATCTACACAATGGTGGCACTCCTCATTTTTGAAAATTCATCTGTGAATCCACCAGTGGTTGATACACCAGTGTACACCTGTTGAGGCATTTTTCGAACACAGGTTGATTTTTAGCGGTGTTGTTTTCGTCAGCTTTCAGACACATATTAATGCCAATTCACTCAAATTTTAATGTATTCGTCGCCCATTTGAAAAAAAAACTCGACGTCTGAATTATTTTGGTATATTTTGAAATGCTTGAAATTTACGAGTTGTGATGTTTTTATAACTTTATTTTTCAGAGATAGCATTACAAAATTCTTTGGCTCATGTTTCGGTGTATATCCACCAGATCCACCAAATTTTCAGGACGGTGAAATTGATGGTTCAACCGGACTCAACCAAACTATTAATTCTCGAACGTCCGGTGTACGTCGATGGATGCACCGATGAATTTTCGAATATGCAAACTGTGTAGGCAGTTGGGAGAAAACATAACCCAGATTGCTGAATTGGTTTATGTAAGTAAATATTCCTGAATAGTATCATTTGGAACAAATGTACAACAAAACACTAGTACAAAACAACAGGACACTAGCATGGATCATAAACCCTTAAAAGAGACTTAAGACCATTGATTCAAAGACATGATACACAAAGACAATATGCTGGCACATGGCAGAACAAGACACTGCAAAATGGCACACATAAAAAGACATGCTCTCTCAAAGTTGAAGGTGGAATGCTTACTACAAATTCTCCAGAATTAACTCTTCCCTAACCTCGGTCATCTTCTCATAAAACAACCGCAATATCATAATAACTCAAGACAACATGTATGAGTGGTAAAACAAATTTTAGCAAGTGGGCATGGACTTGTGTGTTAGGACTGTATAACATGACATAACCCTCTTTGTGGACCGATAAGTATACTTTTAAGTGTTGGAAAATCCCGTATACTTATTACGTATAGACCAGAAACAAATAGCATTAGTCAAAACACATAAAAATACTGTTGGTACTGTAATTACGAAGTGACACATACATAATTTAAAACATATATAGGTTAATTAAAATAATAAAATCTTCACTTCTCAAATTCAAATTCTTATGTCTGTTTTAAGTTGATTGATTATAGTACTGGCTATAATAGTACATGAACTTGAATGGGCTACTGGGTGAAATTTACACATTACCATTCAAATAAACTCTTCATAAAACTGACAAAATTTACTTGCAGGAAACTTTTTAGCCAATAAAACTTCATTGTGGCACACATTCAAACTTTGTGAAGTTGGCAAAATTAAAATAACATAGTAGAGAATACCATTTTGACTATCTTGGCATCTTGATGTTACACTCCAATTTTAAGAACATTAATTTAGAAGAAAACTTGGCTTGAGGGACTCTTTTTTTACATTCCCTGGCTTAAACAACATAATGTATTCATTTGGTTACAAAACAATATTTAAAGTTACGATGATGCAGTCGAGTAAAATTATTTGGTTTTGTCGTGCTTTGCGATGAATCGCGTTGTATGAACGCCCAAGCCAAATAACGAAGGAAATTATACATACTAAAATGTTTAGTCTTAAAAATAAAGTTCATAAGTCCAATATATTACACGTAATTTTGAATCTTCCACCAAAGAAATCCCAAAGACTAACCTAAAAATTACATAGACAAATAAAAATTAAATATTAACATACATGAAAGAGAGAGTTCCAAACAAATTTTAAAATAATTAGCTCAAATAAATACTGATTTAGCATACATAACTTAAAGCAATAAAATATATGACTGTAAACTAATAACATACACTTGCAGCAAATAAATATAAATAAAACAACTGTTGACAACACAAATGTCACGTCAAAATTGTAAATAAACAACAGAATATTCTTTCACACACTTCATTTATTTTCATACAATTGACCATGTACAATGGTATAGATATAGAACATGTCAAAATTTGCTCTAAATTTAACACACTACGAGTACAGGATGAAAAATTTATTGTTTGCATTACTACTATTGCGTTCACTAGGATCCCAGAGTTTTAGTATTTTTCGAAGGTAGTTCACCCAAAAAAATTAAATATATTTTTAAAAATTCAAAATGTTTCATCTATGCGTTTTATACCATCTATACAACCTTAACGTGTGTAACATTAGTTGCACTAAACAGTTTACAAAACCACCGTATTTCATCCCCAAATTCCAATTGTAACCTTTTGCAAGAATACACAAGGTCCTGAGCAAATTATGCCAATAACATGAATGTCATTAATATAGACAACTGAAGTGGCTGGAGAATTATGGTCATAATGTAAAAAACACATTTAGAAAAATTTGCAACCAAGATTAGTTGTTTATACCCTGCAAACCAAATCAATACACAACTGTAATCCACCACAAAACTCTACTGGCACTGACTGTCATTTTTACTACTTCTTCCAGGGTATAGCAGCTAATTATGGTAGCCTAGTGGATATTGACATCCATGTGTCAGTGTGAGTGCATTCTGCAATCAGTAGAGGTGTAGTTAGCATGCCTTCGCACATGGTTGAGATTCAGAATCCCAGTAACTGAGTACAGATTTTTAAATATCCTTGATAATTAATATGTTTTGTATATTACATAGGTTTATCATATGACTTGTGATGTATTTGGCGAAGTTAATTAGCATAGAAATTTGGGCTCCCAGATTCCAAAATTTCCTACTTTATGGTGCTACATTTTGAAAACTATAATCATTTGAGTACAAATATTTTCGTTTATATAGCCCTTGTATAAATATTTTTTAAATAATGAAATAAAAAATTAGTATTGTGATGGCTTTAATAGGTATGTAGTATTGACGCACTCTGTCGCTTCTTGCCGCCCTTGCAGACTTGTATTCCCTGAGTCGGCTTGATATCTACCCCCGTAGAGGGGGGTTTGCCCTCATTGGGGAACCTAGTGGGGCACCGACTGGTAGAAGGGCTGAGATTGGGTGGAGGGGAATCAAACCCCAGGGTGAACTTGATCGAGATTGTCTCGTGCCCAGGGAGCTTGATCTTGCTCACCGTGGAGGCCGTCAAGAAACGTGACGCCAGCTGTCACTAATAAAGAGAATGAAAAAAGAAAAAAAGTAATTAATTTATAAATATAATTACGATAATGAGATGGGGGGGGGGGGGGGGTAAAATAATTACTACCCTGGAGAACATCCTAGTCAGTTTTGCATATACTTCCAGGGTACTTGTACGGGGCTGACCTGGTTCGCTTATGTGTTGGGACAAAATCAGTTGCCATGGTAACTATCTTGTTACGTACCGGTTTTGGGGATGATGATATTCAGGACTTTTCCCTGCTGCGGTATGAATCCAGCACATGGTAGTGGGAGTTTTCTTAACGGGTCCCTGCTGTGGTATCAGATTTCACTACCGGCTCGGGCATGGGGGGAATTAAATAACTTATGTGATCTAAATCTGGTCACTGCCAACAGATTCCTAATAGCGGATCCAGGTAAGAATTGCAAATTTCATTGATTGACAGGACTTCCCTGATAGGTTCAACAGGTCTCACCATGGGTTGAGGAGGAAGTATTGTAAGATCACTGGAGGGTTCAACAGGGTTTATATTGTCTGACTGAGCTATCTCTCGTAGTGCCAGACGGACTAGACATCTGATCCTATTATTATTTCCACCTCTTTTCATATGCATCTGATTGTTAAATGGAAATTTGGTAAAATCAATAAATTCCTTTATTAGACTCCAATACACTAATGATTGAGAGGACGAGCTTGTGATCTAGTGGTCGACGCTCAAGCCTTCTTGGGTGTGGTCTTGTGCAGATACACCGAGGTAATGATTGAGATAAAGGACTAGCTAGATGAGAAGCGTTTCTGCGGGTATGCTTGAGTGTACCAGTACCAGACATGCTTTAGGAATCCCCAGTCTTGTTCAGACTAAAACCTTATTCAAGCACCAGGGATCCCAAGGGGTTCGGCCCACTCGCACTTAGTCTGCTGAGGTCGCTTGTTAATAATTGAGCCACCAAATTTAAATAAATTTATCACAATTAAATTATCAAAACTACGTGATAAGGACATAATTAACTGTCTCACCAAAGGTTAGGTTCAGTACACCGTATTTATTACTGCTTAGTGAAAACAAAGGGGATATGTAGCTCTGTATGAAAAAAGCTAAAATAATTAGAAAAATTATTTTACTTTACGTTACGTCAGGTGAAGGGAAACCTGAATATTCAATAAAAACCAAGAAAACTCCAAAATATCTCATCAAAATTGACAGCGAATAATGAGGGGTTGGTTTACGGCCTGTTACCTTTGAATGTAAGGTTTGACTTGGGTGAGGAGTTGCAGGGGTAGAGATGCAGTGATACCTTTGGAGCTTCTGGAAGAGCCGTCTTCCGGCTGCTGGAGCTGGAAGAGGAGAGCATTTTCAAGCTTGGGTGGTTTTCTTCAGGCTGGAGAGTCTTCTGCAGACCCAGGAGACTCTTCCGACCTTATACAGGTTGGCGGGCCGACGCAGACTGGCGAGAGCGTTTTCGCTTTTCCTTATATACCCAGAATTGCAGCTTGGTGGCTGTCACAGGGGTGCGGAGGTGTCTAGCCTTCCATCGCAGGGGTTGATTATTACACGACGGTGGGCTGCGTCACGCATTTCCTATCACTCTGACTGGAGGCTGCTGACA
The DNA here is from genome assembly GCA_029891345.1 of Dryococelus australis. Classification (NCBI taxonomy): domain Eukaryota; kingdom Metazoa; phylum Arthropoda; class Insecta; order Phasmatodea; family Phasmatidae; genus Dryococelus; species Dryococelus australis. Next base: position 353,274,570 of record CM056994.1, read on the forward strand.
TATTTACCGCCTCCCCACAGGACTCGGTGGTGATGACGTCACTGGGTGCAGAGGTGCTTCTCGCCTGCGGTGTCTCTGTTAACTATCTTATCATACTCCGGCATGTCTGTGGTTCGGTGGGTAAAACAAGCTTCGGCTTCAGGGGTGGTGACATGTCGTTTTGTGGGTGGGCAGTACAACCTCAATATTTTCCATGTGTCTGTAGTTGTCCAATCTGCATGGAATCAACCCTGTAGCCACGGGATTAGTTGTCTGCCAGCGTGTGACTTGCCCCGAATCGCTCTCAGCGCTTAATGATGGGGCTAAGTCATACAGTAGAGAGCACAGTAGGGCTACATGCGTCAGTATGAAACTCTGAGATTTTATTTCATGATGTGTTGTAGGGAGAAATGGACTGTTGCTCATATTTTAAACACTTTCATTAAATGTGTGTTGCTTTTTGAAATAGTTGTTTGTGCCAACTTGCACACCTACATGTGTGCTTACATACACACAAACATGTATATTTGTTTGCAAATAACCTAATGCAAAAATATATATGTACAGTATGTGTAGTCAGTTGAGCAAAAAAATGAATGTCATTCATTCTCACATAAAAAAGCAAAAAACTCGAAGCCATTGACATTTGTGCTCTGTTGGTTCATCTAGTACAACTGAAATCATTATTCTCTGTTGACTACAGATTTGAAAAAGAATAATTTCTGTAAATACTTTGTACCTTCTGTTCTCTTTTGCAGGATATAAGGTCATACTTCGCAGTTGGAGCATCAAAAAACCAAAAGAATGTTAAAAACTCGCTAGAAGATGATGATTTTATGCCAAAGATAAAGAAGAAACGTGCAATTGTAATTTCTGATTCAGATGACGATGAACCCAGTTTATTGCCAGCAAAACGCCAGAAGAGTCCTAAGAAGCAAGGTAAGAAAGCTTTTGACTTCACAAGATGTGGCTGTTACACATTGAAATTGCTTATACCAAGGTTAAGTTTTTTTAATATATCTATGAATATTTCACAGAAAACCAGAAGATTGCTAGTAAAAAATTTGAACCTTTGGAATCAAAACCTGCAGAGAAAGTTAGTCCAGCAGATGTTTATGGAACGGCAAAAGTGAAAAGAGTGACTGGCAAATCTACTTCCCAAACAGATCGTCAGGTTTGTTGTAAAAATTTGAAACATGGTGGTGGTCATTTTGCATAGTTAAAAGAAATTTCACGTTGAAGTTTTGTAAAAGTAATTGTAAAAATTAACAATTTTTTTTTCAGGATCTGGAAAATACTAAAACAGGAAAATTGTCTGATTCAAAGAAATGCATTGAAACTGAATTGAAAAACAAAAATGATAAAGATGCTGAGAAACATGTTAAGGTAACAGAAGAGAGAAGCAAGTATTTCACAAAGGAAGAAATTCCAAAGAAGGAAAAAAATAAAATTACAAGTGAAAGCCAAAATTCACCAGGAAGCAAAAGTAAAATGAAAGACCGTGTGAAGAAATTCCAAGCTGATGACAAATCTTCGGAAGTAATTGCCAAGGGAAAACATCAGCCATCTGCTGAAACTGCTGAGAAACGGAAAGGTGAGAAGCGCAAAGCAACAGAATCCGGCTTCGGCAGCGCAAAGAAGCAGCAAGTGCAGTTTGAAACTGCTCCTGATGAGAAGGTGGACAAATCAGAGAAACATTCATCTGATGGGAGCACTGCCAATCATTTACCCAAGCCCGAACCTAAAAATAAGGACATCTCTCTAGAAACTTCTACAAACACCAAGTCTTCCAGGCATCACAGAGAGGATTTGAAAAGTGGCAAGGATGATAGACATTCAATACCAATCAGTAACGCTGCAAGTTCCTCTGTGGAAAAAAGTAAAGAAAAGGCCTATAACTACCAAAGGTATCTTCAGAGAGAAGGCCCAAAACATCATGGTACTAAAGTACTTCCCAAGGTAACATAGTCATAATATTTTAAGAAATGTTTCTTTTAAGAAATCACTTTGGCACTTAGTCCAATATGCATTTATATCTTGATTAGTGGTGATAAAAATTTTGTTGTGTGGATGGTTACAGTAATTAATTTTGATTGCGTTATAGTTGTATAAATGTTTGGATTTTTTCTCATTATTATTGCATATTGTAGAGTTAGGTGCTTATATTTTTTTTTATTAACATTTAAAGAGTTAAGTTATCAGTATGGGATTATCTATTTCTCTGAATTTAGTACCTACTTTTCATTCAGTGTTAGTGTTTTGGATTTATACTGTTTTAAAGTAGAAAAATCTTTGGTTATGCAAAGTACCTCCCAAATTTATTTTAGTGTGTCACAAACATTTATTTATGATGGCAGTAGTTATGATTACATTACCATGTAGAGCAGATGCCAGTATATATTACTGATAAAGTTTGTCTTGGAGGCCATCATCAAAATTGCTGTTAGCATAACAGTCAGAACTGCCTTTATTGAATCTTACTTTTACATTATATTTTTCATTACTTTCGTTTATTTTCATTGATTCTATTTGTTTTTGATTTCACTCCCAATGGATTGGTTGTTTGAAGTTATTTTGTAAAGGGTACAAACATTAGTCCTAGCAGCTGTGGTATGTATGTTTCAAGCAAGCACTCCTCACTGCCGCGTGTTGTAAATGAAGTTAAACAAGGACTGACTTTATTTTGTACAAATATTTTTTTATTTGCTGCATCCAAGACCATTGACTTGTTATTGATAGTGCAAAATGGGTGTTAATATATTTGAATAAATTAGTAAATTTCCAGAACTTTGGAACATACATATTGACGTTAAACCACGTCTGAAACCTCATGCCATGCATTAAAAAATATTGTTAGTGAGTTAATTCAGCTTTGAAGTTGGACTCGTATCTCCCATCTGGCCGGTAAGCTTCTTCATTTGGCTCATGTCCCCACTATGTGGCAGCTTGCCCTTCTTGGGTCCTTTCACCAATGCGAATCGAGTTTGATACCCAGCGGTGTCGCTCCCGGGTTTTCACGTGTGGGGAATCATGTTGGGCGATGCCACTTGTTGGTGGTTTTTCTCTGGGATCTCCCATTACCCCTGGCTCTTTTTAATACTCACCTAGCTTCTCCCTCATCTGCTCTCAAGACTCCGTCGATAAGATTTGTCCAAACCTTTGCACCCACTCTTGTAGGGTCTTGCCAAATCTTCTTATGTTCCCTTGGTTGGTGTGGTGGAGTGTATGAGCTGCAACCCCAATGCCTGGAAAGTTTGTCTCCCGTCTAAGGGGAGGGAATTTCCAAAGTTGCATCTACCATTCCTTGAGCCTTTAGACTCGCTGTTAGGTTTATTCAGTACGTTAGGTAATGGCAGTGTTTCGTGTGAGGGCACCGGCATCCTAATATATGGTTGGGATGAGTCCACTGCTGTATCATTTATGCATTTCCTGTAAGGTGCCCCTTCACCACTGCCCTACTCTAGAAGTTGTCATCCTCCTCATAGATCTCCAGATCTTGCCAAATACCTTTCCGTGGGAATGAATTTTTCCCGCCATCACAATTTGGATCACCATTTACCCAGTTTGATACATCTATGTTAATGCTTCTGCCTAGATTGGGTTAAAGCTCAGAAGTACTGGCTCTGCATTCTGTAGATAAACTGTCCTGTCATTTGTTGTACTGGTCCCTGAGCGCAGATTCCTCCAGGGATAGAGATTAAGAGAATGGCTTACACCGAAGCTTCTTTCTCCAGCTCATTTGGGTGCAGAAAGATCAGTTCCCATTCCACAGCTGAGCCATTCCATTGATTGCCCTAACTGGGCTCTCACACCAATCTCAGCAGGCATTCCTACAAAGAGCCAATGTCACCTAGGGATAGGCTCATTTTGGTGCTTCCACTTAAGATGTGTTAGCCAGTGCTTCTGCCTCCAGTGGATGTGGACACAGAAATATGGTCAAATGTTAACAATTTTGTCACCCAGTAAAAGGAATCCCAGCTACATGAGTTTGGAACTCAAAATTTAAATGGCGGAAGGGGGCTGTCCCACTCTTTTATTGGGGTCGTGGTGGTGTAGTGGTTAGACTACTCGCCTGTCATCACGGTGAACCAGGTTTGATTCTCGGCTGGGTCACTCCCGGATTTTCACACGTGGGAATCATGCCGGACAATGCTGCTGGTCGGCTGGTTTTCTCGGGGATCTCCCGTTTCCCCCACCCTTGCATTCCGTTGCTGCTCCATACTCACTCTCATCTGCTCTTAGAACCTACCTCGATGTTAAGAGCTGCCCAAACTTATCTATTCATTCCATTCCATTACTCCATTATCTCCTTACAGCAGTCTGTGCACAAAATGATTCTTATACTATAATAACTATCTGCCACTTTTTCGTAGAGATAGTGCTGTGTATTTAGATATGTATACGTGACCCGTGGAGCGGTCGCCTGCACATGGACATTGCTACTAACCTAGCAACGCAGGAATATTTTCTTGCCTTCCTTTTGCTTATATTCTCTGACTAAACAAGATGCTTCCGCCTAGAAGACAAGCAGCAGAATGATTTCCAACTTCTCTGCTTGCAGTGTCTTTGTGTTGTGTTATGATGCTAGGTGGAATACCAAGGTCAGCCACTCACTCACAAAAGAGCACCGCAAAGCTAGAGTTCCACTATGCTGCACTCTTCCTCTCATGCTCCTCAATCTTTACTTTTCCTCTCATGCTCCTCAATCTTTACTTTTCTTTCTTGATGATGTCACATGACTCCCTCCGGGGCTGGTCATACTGCAAGTATACCGGCTCAGTTCGCCAGTTTGACGGACAGGGGAAGTTGACCTCACGCCACACTATGGACTGGATCCATTAAACTATTATGTATATATGTTTTGAATCAGTGCTGTTTAGTGAAGTTTGGGCTTGGTCATAAGCAACCAGGAGTATGTCAGTAGTACTAGAATAATAAAAATGATGTTTTTAAGCATTTGTTAAATTTCCTGCAATAACTATATTTTGTTGTAGTCTCGCAAGCAGCACATTGTGGTTGTTTGCAGGGCAAGCCAAATTGCTTGGCGAAGATGGTGTTTGTGGTGACTGGCATGCTGGACTCAATGAATAGAGAGGAAGCTGTGGCCCTTATCCAAGAACATGGAGGGAAGGTCACTTCCAACGTGAGCCGCAACACCTCGTATCTGGTAGTGGGGGAAGAAGCTGGACCTTCCAAACTAGCTAAGGTGTTGCATTTTTACGCTTTAAATAAAAGTGACTGATTTAATGTGATTGATTTTTGGTTAACAGTGGCTTTGTCCATATTCAGTACCACATACTCTACTTCACTTGCCTTTGATCACTTTGTGTTAAATGACCCCTTGTTCTTGTGCTGATAAATGGTTTTGTTTGTGAATTCGGGCACGCTTGATTATGCCCACCTTGATTTATTATCCAACGAATTTCGCAAAGGCAAGTTTCACTTGCCTTTGCGAAAGTAGCAACTGTTTTCCATGGTTGTGCAATGTTCTAAACACTGAAGGATGAAATTCTTCAAACATCAAAACATTGAAAACCAATCAAGGGTTCGAGAAGGGTGTCTTATCGTGTTCCTCCAGGGCTGAAGTTGGCATTCCATGGTGCATTGGTACCCTTGTGAAGAATTTGGACAGCATTGTCACACTTAGTGGGTGAATTTTGACACAGCCAGTAATTTTATGGCGATAGATGCTCTGTTAAGTACAGTCCAATTTAGCCAGCTGAAACTGTGGTGCCTAACATGGTTGCAAAGAACTTTAATTTAACTCTTTTGCTGTGATGTGGTTTGATAAGCCACCGTGTACAATTTGCTGCTTATTTTAATTTGCAGGCGAAATCATGTAACACACCGCAGATTGATGAGGATGGCCTGCTAGATTTAATAAAAGAGAAATCTGGTATACCAAAAGGTCAGGCTGAGGTTTCTGATGACAAAAAGACTGATGAAGCAGAAGTTGATAGCAAGAACTCCAAAATTCGCATAGAGGATAATTCACACAAAGCAAGTTTGGTAGAAAGCAAACCTCACATTAAAAAAATTGAGCATGTAGCAGGTGATGACCACAGCACTCCTCGTTCGTCCAGCTCTGTCGGAGAAACGAATACCAGTAGAGCGGATACCCGCCTGTGTGCTATGGAGTCTTTGTTGTGGGTGGATAAATATCGCCCAGTGAGCACCAAAAATGTCATTGGCCAGCAAGGAGACCGCAGTAACCTCAAGAAACTGCAGAGGTGGCTTGCAGACTGGCATTCAAATCATTCTGGCCACAAAAAGTTGGTTAGACCAAGTAAGTACTTAAACCAATTAGATTAAAAAAAAAAAATACAGTATAAAATTCACAATAATGCCAGTGTTAGTTGTAGTGCCAAGCCACTAGTTGAATATTAAGTTCATGACTGTTGGATATAGGGCTACCAACATTTTGAGATTTGCCATAAAGGACACTTCCAACAACTTGTCACGCATCATCTGACCCCTATAAAATGATGAAAGTAAATGGTTATAAATAAGAACAGTTTTAAATACTGTCTGTAATGTAAAAAGTCAGTATTATACATTATTCAACTTTTTTTTTTTTAACCTATACAATAAAATATTAGCTGTAACTATAGTGATAATTCAGTGTGATAAAATTTCTGATTTAATCTGCTTTAAAACATACAATACCAACACACACTGGAAGAAATGATAATGTACATATATCAGCAAGTTCTACTGCCATGAATGAAATTGTTGATGAATACCATGGTTCTGCATCAGTTGTAATTACAGTGAAATCCTGTTAAGTAGTTCCCACTTAAATTTTCGTGCTTAATAAGTTTAATTAGTTTGTACCTTGTCTATATGCACATGTGTAATTTGACGCTTTTAAGAAGTTTTCCTGATTAATAAGTATTATTTTTTAAGTTTCCTAAAAAATATCTTAATAGATTTTTGCTGTATCTGTGGCCACCAAGTCAGAGCATCAGAGTAAATGTACCGGTAATTGTGGAAGTGATAAATTATTGACACTGTGTTTATTAATATATAAAAGGATAGGAATTGAAAGTATTCACAGTCTAGTACTTGTCAATAGGCACACACACACAGTAGGATGACACATTTTCCACTTGCTTGCGCGATCGCAATGTTTTGCTGGCTAAGCCAGCGAAAAGTCACGTACGTGCAACCACGTGGAAAATGTGTCCTACTTTGTGTATGTGCACCTGTTGACAAGTACTAGACTGTGAGTACTTAAATTCCTCTGGAAAAAGGAGTATTTAATGTCCCATGATAATGTTCATACGGGATAATTCTTTGAGCCCCTGGATATGGTAATTCTGTAGTATAATATGGGGCAGTTGGCAACCCTAAATGCAGATATAAAAAAGTACAGTTTTAGCTTTAGAAACTTTGTGTTGGATTGTCAGACACTTGTTTCAGATAAACACAACATATTTTTTTTAGGTTTTCACTTCCTTAGTTTTTATCTATTTGTGAATATCAATTGGTTTCTTTCCTGAAATTTTTGCAGGAAATTGGGAATCAAATAGAAGTGATTGTTATTTGTAAAATTGACCTAAGTGCTTGTTGATTTGCTGATCAAAACCCCTCCAATTATTCCTACTAAGGTATTTGCTGTGCAGCATCCACTATAGACATGAATTGCTAAATTACTATTTTTACTTCTAAAACACCCATGGTCGAAATATTTTATCAGCCTCATTTTTTTGTACTACATAATGCAAGTAAGAATTCTGCTAAATCAGCTTTTTAAAATGATAGTAGATATTAAAATTGGGGAATGTGTAACTTTGTGAGAAATACGTATTTTGTGCTTTGTGTGTATAGGTCCTTGGGCTAAAGATGATAGTGGAGCTTTCTTCAAAGCTGCATTGCTCTCTGGGGCTCCTGGAGTAGGTAGGTTGCTAAGAATGGTCTGTAACAAAACTAGAGGTTTTTTTTTTTTTTTTTCTGTTGCAATTGAAGTTTTGTTCTGCTTCCAGGTAAAACAACAACAGCTCATCTTGTGTGCAAGGAGTTGGGCTTCGATGTTGTAGAGTTCAATGCATCGGATACCCGCTCCAAGAGACTCCTTCACGAAGAAGTTCAAGAACTGCTGAGAAACAAATCACTCTTTGGCTACTTTAAAAGTGAGCAAAATAAGCTTCATTCACTCATCTCTTGTTCCCAGCCAGATGCTGGATCAACCGAACAAGTTGCATCTGTTTTTATTTGTTTATTCACATTTCTTTTGCTTGTGTTCTATCAGTGATTACTTTGCATATTTTCCAGAATTAAAGACGTGTTTTATTTAACTTGCAAATTCACAAGTTTTTGCTTGGGTTGTAATGACTTTCAAGGTTTCTAGACTCGATGTTTGTTTCATTAAATTACAAGCCATGTAAACAATTCTTGAAAACATTAAAAGACTGTGCTTTATAATTATATAAAATAGGGATGAACAAAGTAAGGATGACTTAGATTCCAATTTATTATTAACTGTAAAGAATGTGGTCATGTTAAACCTTCACTTAATTGCCAATATGAAAAAAGATTCTTCTAAACCACATATCCACATAATTTGTGGATAAATAATTGTTTTCCTTTAGACCAAAGTAAGGGCATGAAGGTTTTGTCATTTTTGAAGTAATTCCTATACATGGTAAATGGGGGACTGGGTGGCAGCAAGGAATTGCGTTAGTTAAGCTGGAGGCTGTGCATGATTAATTGGGCAATTTTGAAACCAACCTTCGAAAAATTTCACTGTATATATTTTAACATTCACACTTACATTGCATTGTGGCAGTAACAAAGAGAGAAATAATTAAAAGTGAAGAGAGGTACAGGAGAGAGTACATTGACAGAGGCTGGTAGAAATCACAAAGGTGACAAGAATGAGGTGGTATGGGCACACCATGAGGATGGGCAGTGGAAGGTTGACAAGGACACTGGAACTGAAGTACAATGGACACAAAGAAGACCAATGAAGAGATGGAAGGAGCAAGGGGCAAAGACTGGGAAACAGTAAGAGAAGGAGAGTGGTAGTAAGACAGAGGATTATTGAGGCATTTTACCAAACTGATTTGACCACAGCTAAGGATGGTAGTGACTTACTGGCATATGCCCAATAAAGTTGGTAACTGCAGAGGGAAAGTAGTTCCATATCTTGACGGTGAGGAAGTGAACCCGCTACGTAGTCAGGCATGGAGTGTCGCTTCATGAGGCATGTGACCAGTCTGCAATGGTATGCACTGCTCACCATCGTACTCCTCGATGTACCCTTGCCTCACACTTACCTCAAATGGTAGGGCCTATTGTGTTTTTGCTTGCCACTAGCTGTGTATGCCGGTGCTAGGCGTGTGTTAATAGGTATACAAGTTCAGCTGCACACTGTCATGTGGAGTCACATCGTCCATCTACAGGACAAGTGCTTCGAGTAAACCTGCTTCAAGGTGCAACCAGATGGGCGTCCAGGGGGTGATCGTTAGTAATTTCTTGCAGCTGTGTGTTTTTCTGTCAACACGGGAACCTGATTTGAACAAGCTATGTAGTTATCTACCTACTTTAATTGTTACTTGTAATGTCTGCTGACACATTTGTCTCCAATTTATTCTCTCTTGTCTCTGCCAGCCATAAGCTCCAACCATACGACCAAAGTATGTCTCAGGAAATTCACATTACATTATTCACACGCAAAGTGGCAGATGAAGGGTCACAGTCAAATGACTGCCAAAAGAACATTTTCAGGATGTCAACAGCAAAACGCCAAAATAATTCTACAAGTAACCGTGAGAAAGTTGCTCAGTAACTCTGGTTACTGCCGGTGAAGCAGTACTATGGTCCTGGCAGGCGGAGACAAACCTAATGATCAGAGAACATAGTCGGCAATTGCTGCTCTTCGTACATCGTCAAGTTGCTCACCTCATCTCTCTCATACCAGACTTATGTCTCTTGTCTTGTCTGTTGATGTCGCAGAGCTGGCCAGCAGGTCATGCTGCGTAATTAGAAAGACAGGCACTCCCGTAGCACAACCATTGGGTGAATGAACTTACCACGCACCACTATGGGTTAGGCATGTCACACAGCATAAGAGTACAAATCATGACTTCCAGTTCAGACTGCAAATGAGGAGCAGTTTTTAAACGTGTACAGTACCTGCCACCGTAGTTGGCAAGTGGCTGCTGTTGAAGGGAGAGTAACATTTCAAAAATTTGAGCAAAATTACAAACAATTGATATAGCTCTAAATTAAAACATTAGTCCCAAGTTCAACAGTCATTCTAGCTGCAAATTTTACTATCCTTGCACAGAAGTAACAAGGCTATAGTTTTACGTTGTTTCCCACCACCAACTACCACAATGGTGTCGTAGTCAGACTACTTGTCTCCCACTAAGTCAAACCGGGTTCAATTCCCACCAAGGTCGCTCTCGGTTCATTCACACATAGGAATCATGCCGAATGATGCTGCTGGTCGGCAGGTTTGATTAGAGATCTCCAATTACTCCCACTCTTACATTCCAGCACTGCTTCATTTCCACCTCATTTCACCCTCATCTACTCTCAAGACTTTGATGATAATAGCCACCCAAATATTTCCACTCCACTCCGCCACCAACTAAGCTGGTGTGCACTGTAAATGTGGTTTTTAATGAAAACTTTAATTACCGTATTTCGGCGTATATAGGCTGCACATTTTTACAAAAAAAAATGACTACGAAAAGTGGGGTGTGGCTTATGTACGAGATTTTAGCATAAAAAATTTTTTGTGAAATTTTTCCCCCCAAAACATGTTTAGAAATTTGTCAACATACAGTACCTTTTAATGTTTTAGCTTTTAAAAGAAGGAAAGGAATCGGAAGTGAAGCAATATTTATTTTTAAAAAAACTTGCTGTTAAATTTTTCTGTCACGTGTTTTGTAGGGGAGAAATTAAGTCACAATTTATCATGTTTGTACGATGGAATCGTGACTTAACTATATTTACAGGAATGCAAAAATTCAGTGCGGCCTATACTTGCAATATTAATTAGCCCTGATTTTTCATCAAAAACTTCAGGTGTGGTCTATACACGCGTCTGGCTTATACACGGCAAAATACGGCATGTTTATTTCCAAAATAGTTTGTCATTTCTTCAGGCAGATGGTAATCAAAGCTTGTCATTTGCGACACGAGAGTGCTGATCATGTTAATCCACAGCTGGCTGTTACTTCTCCAGATAATGTCCTGACGTGTTGTGCCAATCTGCAGGTGGTGTGAATACAAAGCCGACGGAAAAACACGTGCTGCTCATGGACGAAGTTGACGGCATGGCCGGCAACGAGGACAGGGGTGGAGTCCAGGAACTGATACAGCTGATAAAGAACACCAAGGTTCCCATCATCTGCATGTGCAACGACCGGCACCACCCGAAGATACGCAGCCTTGTCAATTACTGTTTCGACTTGGGTTTTAGCAAACCCCGAGTCGACCAGATAAAGGTGTAGTACAGTGCATGTAGTTTACGAAAATATCCTTAGTATGTCGACCAAAATGCCAAATTTACTTAATTTCAAGTCACACTTTTTCTTCTTCTTTTTTAATGAATATGGAAGAATAAAAAGAACAAAACCAGTAATATTAATTTTACTGATCAGGAAAATATGAGAATTGTATGAAGTTTTGTGTGAATGCCCAGGAATCCTTACTAATACATTATAAATATGAAAGTGTGTTTGTTTGTCCTTCTTTCAAGTCAAAACGGAGCAACATATTGACATTAAATTTACAATAACCCCAGGACCAACCTAGTCTTTGTTTCATTGAGATATCTCAAATGATTCTGGAAAAAATGATCAGAGATGTAAATAGGTACTGGATTGAGCTTTTTTTAGGATTACTGCATAAAAAAGCATTGTTAAAAATAATATTAGTCATTTCTCCTTTCTTCTTTGTCTATTGTCTGTAAACCTTTCCTTCCAAAAAGCTGTAGTGGCCCAATGGCTAGAGTTATTCCAAATAGGGCCGCAGTGACCCAGTGGATAGATATATATCAAGTGGGGCCGCAGTAGCTCAGTGGCTAGAGAACCCAATAGTGGGGCCACAGAAACTCAGCGGGTAGAGAACCTAATAGCGGGGCCACAGTAGCCCAGTGGGTAGAGAACCCAATAGTGGGGCTGCAGCTGGTCAGGGGCTAGAGCACCCAATAGTGAGGCCGCAGCTGGTCAGGGACTAGAGCACAAAATAGTGGGGCCGCAGTAACTCAGTGGGTAGAGAACCCAATAGTGTCTTAGTGTCACAAAACTTCCTTATTTATCCTTATAAATATGCAAGCAAAGCCGCAGGTAAAAGCTAGTAATTCAATAATGAATAACAGTCCAGTTTCAACAGTCAGGAATCATAGTCTTTACTAAAATTTCAGACATATTAACAATGCAATAGCCTACAAACAGATACAGAAAAACAGTGTACTTGAAATATTAAATATTTTAGAGGTGATGGTCCTGGAAATTACTAATATAACCTGAATATTAAGTGAGCAAGCATCCAGAATGCATGTCATTGTGCAATAATTGATCATGCTATGGTCCATGGAATTCAGATGATGGATATTTTTATATCAAATTATTCAGATGATGTTGAAGAACTTGACTAGCTATGTACACACAAAAATTGTTTACGGATGGGTCAAATCCTATTTTTGGTGAATCCGAATCCTTCAAAATATCCTCAAATCCCAAATCTGAATCCATGTAAAAAATTGTTACTAAAATAATTTTTCTAAAGTGAGAATAAATTTCAACACAGCTACAGATAATTCTAAGAGTGAATGGGCAGACTTACACAACATTATCATTTAACAAGTTAAATGTTAGCTACATTTAAAACAAAATTGAAAAAGAAATTATGACGAACTTTCCACAGCAGTAGCACTGTCATACATAGGTACTGAAAATGTTATTGCATAATACAGTACCCTGCAAGTAACACGGAAGTCTCAGAAAAAGAAAATATAATGGAAGACATTAAATCAATAACTAAGCTTTTGTTAACTAAATTTTTTTGCCAGAAAAATTGCTTATGCATTTATAAAACAGCATACTGTACCTTATTAAAAGTCATGGAACCAAAAATTTAAATCAGAACTATAGACTGACGCATGAAACATTTTCGCGCTTGGAAACAGCACTCTCCAAATGGCCGGCTTCGCCCCAACTGAATAATGGCAAAGTTCAGTGCGCAAGTGAACTCCACTCATGCACTGTAATGGTGGCAGAACATGAGGAACTTCCATATGTTGACACAGACTCAACACACCTACAACCTCGTGCTCCTACCTTTTACCGTAGCACTGAATCTTCCATAAACCGTCATGTCATCGCCTGTGCCTAAATGAAACACAGCTATGCCTCGCCATGCCTGCTAAAGCGAGTGCACACTTTTCAAACTTTGTGCCGCTGAAAGAAAGTAGACCAATCAGTGAAGTGTCGCTGCTTCCTCGAGCACCTATGGACTAGAGAGCTCGCCACCACGTGCCGAGAGGCAGGCAGGATAAGGCTCCTGGACACGTATGTGATGTCATAAGTTCCACCCCCGAGACGCGGGGCTAGCTCCTCTGCACCTCTCTGAGCGCCTATGGTCCGTAGAAATTAGTATAAAAGGCTGCACCGACCAGAGCTCAGGATTTGCTCATCGTCCTCGAGGCTGCGAAGGCTGGAACGATACTAAGGGTGGAAATCCTGTAACCACAGCGGCAACTTTGTCTTGCAACACCCTTGGCTTTGAAGGCCAAGGGCATCCTGACAAGGGTTAAACGCCCTGAGCCACATCGGTAGTCGGAAGGTCTCTACTTCTGCAAACGCCTCCATCCTGAGTCATCTTCGCCATCAGCAGCTATCAATGTCGATTTAAATTTTTCTACCCCTCTATATCTCTTCAGGTAAACCCAGGTCACTGTGGCATTGTCCCTCAAGTACATCCCATAAGTCCTTAGCCCGGCAATCTTTATCAGATGAGTAAAGAACCTTGTACACTACGAGGTCCCTTCTGGACACACCCTAATTATGATTAGGATCCCTAGGGCTTAATATTTTGCATTGACGCGTGTCTGTTAAGTCTGACTGACACGTATGTCGAGGAATTTTTCCGCTAGACCAAAAGAGGGTGGGGGGGGGGGGAGTATTTAAATTGGTTCTACGGGAGGAGATGAATGAAGGGTGTTGGCTATTGCTTCCTTATTCCGTCATTTTGGGTGTTGCGGTTGAAGATGGTTTTACCCAATGGCGGCGAGCTTGGTGTACTCTGAAGCGGCGATTCCAGGCGTAGGCTTCACGGATCCAGAAGTTGGGGTTTGTCCAGCCGTATCGGGCCTCTGTTCGGTTTAACCTCTTACCACCGGGTGGCATGAAGGGGAAGACTATTACCGTTACCAAAGCAGGCACTACTGCTTGTTTAAGTTGGGTGACGTGGTCATGTTCCACCTGCCTGCCCTGCGTAGAATGAGGTAATACTCCCCACGGTTTGATAGCAGTGTGAGCCAGGTATTGCTCTCTACGCCTCTTGCCACTCCTCGCCTTGTAAGACATAGGTCACACCAGTCTGACAGCCTACGCAGTGCACTTAGACAGGAACAGTAATTAAAGTGTAGCCCAATAGTAACTTGCTGGCACGAGCTCGATAGGAGTCTCCACTGATCCCACGCATGCGGGCTGATCGGGGACGTGGAGCCTTGTGGGCAACCAAGCCTCCACTGGTGCGTTCACACCAGGTTGGGCGGCAACCCCCAGGCTATGGTCACTTCAGCACTGTTGGCGGTGCATGTCGTATTCTGTTCCCGACCGTCACACAGACAAGTACCCTGTAAATGAAAAGCAGAAGGGTAGTGAACAATGGGTGTTTATTGGAGATGCAATAAACACGTGATCTTGTGTTACCTCCTATCAGACCTTGGAGAGCTGAAGGTAACTGCGATTCCAGATGTAGGCGACCTGGTTCTAGTAAAAAGGGGAGTAACTGGTTCTAGGTGAAGGCAAAAGTATTAAAGTTAAACTGGCTAAGAAAAGGGTGTCCTGAGGAGACAAAGTGAAATTAAGTATAAGTGTACGTGTTCGATGGATATGAATGCGTTGTGAGTAGCCACTGGGGACGTACTCATAGCTTCCGGAGTTCCCAGCACTGAGTTAGTGCTCTGGGATGTCATGAGAGAGTTTGCGAAGAGTGAACTGCCCGAGTCCGGCAGTATCCGGTGTTATATAGGTGAAGGTTGTAGGCTGCCGGCACGGGGAGGGTGAGCATCCTGCCTGGTCAGTGTTTCTGCTTCGTGTCTCGTCGGCGGCGTTCAGCCTTGTTCAATGGCGGGCGACTTGTAGGCTCTCAGTGCGGGGGTAGGGTGGCAGCATGCCGGCTGGGTTGTGTAACCTTAAAGTGAAGAGAATCTGCTCATAGGTTCCTGTTGCCTGGTAGAGTAGGTGGCAGAGAATTCATGTAGAAAATTCTCTGTCCCCATCTGTAGTAGTGGAAGTAGGAACAATTGGCGATGAGTCGTAATCGTTGTTGTTTAGTTTGTTGAGCGGCATGCATCAGCATAATTTAATTAATTATCAAATTTACTCTATAAACACACTGTAACGTAATGTAATCGGGTTGCCTCCACCTGAACTGCTTTGATAGCACCTCCGCTGTGTATTTATCCACAGCGAATATTTGTGTTACATATATTTGAAGTAATTTTACTCAATACTATTCACTGTATGAATTTCTTACAAATGATTGCTAAAATAACCATAATATTGACGCGTAACATGTAGTGGAGTAATAACTTGTGTATTATGGATTGACAAGTTTTTGTGGGATGCACTCTATATGCAGCATTCTATTCCTGGCGGGGGACTGGAGCTTGTCCAGTGTACAGGACTGGCCTGGTAGCTTTGCGGTAGGGCACAAAGTCCGGTGTTGACAGTGTAATTTTGCGTTTATAGCCTCCTGCTGGGATTTATATACCTGGACAACTTATCTGGCTACTGGATGAGCCGTCACTGCGTGTGTGGTCATTAGGTGTGGTGTTGGTGTAATGTTGAACTGAATGACGAGATGCAGGTCACAGTACTGATGGAACAAGATAGGCGATTGTCTCTATAGGTGGCTGCTCTGGTTGGTCAGTGTGGACAGCAACCCACGGGTGGATCTTAGAGTTACCTCGTACAGGCTCGGTGAACAGATTGTTCGGTACTTCTTCCTCAACTGGGTCTTGCTGGTGTCGAAGTGTCTAAGCTCGTTCTCTACGGTTGAGATTAACTGATGAAGCGAGCAAATCTGTGGTTAGCTCCTGCAGGCATCCATAGGCCAGAAAAATCGTTTTTACCCTCTCCCTCAATTCACTGCACTTGGAATAGGTCATGGGAAATGTACACCCTTTATGTTGGTGAGGCAAGATAGGCATTCGTGTGTTGATTGCAGCGTATCAATCCATGAGTGGGCTGTCGACTGGGCGGACCCCATATTCCAACATATGGCACAGAAATGCAGTGCGTGTTGCAAGTCGGACGGGTCTCACAGTCGAGGGTAACTGCGTGGGCGATTGCCTCAGCCTAGTTCAGGGAACACCTCCTTTTCTTGGCACTAAGGTGCAGTGGAAAAGAAAGTGATCACCAAACCAACAAGCTGGTCCGTGGGCAGTGTTCCTACGTGTGGGCTCTACCGTTTCAACTACGAGGTAGCTGAATGGATGGTCATGCTAAGTATGTGGGAGTGGCAACAATGTGTGTTTGGCTCGAACGAGTAATTCACCATGATCACCTGCATCGACCTTACGTCCACAAAGTCAACTAGAATGGTGCAGGAAATGTGGTACTCAGGATTGTAGCAAAAACTCACGTTTTATTTCCTTATTAGGGAAAAAACACGTGATGACGTACTACCTCCTCACGTCAGCAAGAGTAACTGCTGGGAATCTAGATACTATAAAACTGCCGGTAGAGGCAACCGGTACTGATTAACAGTAGATACGGGTAGCCTAGTGCCATGAAAATGACTCAAACTAGCTAGCATTGGAGATCCTATTGTTACCCAGAGGAGGCAGTGTTGTGTAGCGTACAGACAAGTATAGACGACTGAACTACGTATCCTGGCACAGTGCTAGAGTGTACTAAGCAAGGATGTGCCAGGGAAAGTCCCGGGTGGAGCTATAAGGAAATGTAATATCCTTCTGGCTCGGGAGTGCAGAAAGGATGATAGGTAAACGAGGATGAAGCTAAGAAACCTGCTGGCGGCTAGCGTGGCAGGTGTACTAAGCTATACGAAAGTGAAGGCTTAAGGAGCAGTCTGGTCAGTGTCTGAGCAACGGGTGTTGGATGACTTGAGACTGGTTTGGAGTCGAGCTGCAACTCCCCTTATATACTCTAACTGGCTGCTACTCTGTGCTGGTTGGCTGGTGGCATCTTGTAGGCAAAGGGTGGCCGCAGAGTGGGGGGTAGCGAAAGCATAGCTCTCTGGTGTGAGAAGCAAAGAAAAATGATAGTGTTATCTAGTGGTGGATAAAAGAACTTATTGCCTGTATGTATAGCTGTGGTGGGCCGGTGAATAAAACAATCTATGCTGTCTAGAACGTCCATCCTAAAATGTAAATAGAACAATCTCACATCATGAGATAATGGTGATGTTAACTTCCAGACTTGAAAAATAAAGGCTATGCGAAGGGATGAGCTGAAATCGTATAATCACCATTGTTGAAAAAAGCATCATGCGTCAATATATTGTTTAATTTTAGGGAATATGTAGTTCAATGCGCATTACTTAGAAGCATGATTTTGTGGTAAATCGCACTAAAATGAAATAACAGCAAAATACAATTTAAAAACAAAATAATACAAAATATAGACAAATGCGCAATATCTAAACTCTTCTCCTATGTTAGAGTATATACATGAAATTACTTCGGCACTGTAAAAATACGTTAAGTATTTTTTTCTTGTGTAACAAAATGTAAACAAACACGTTCCGAAGATTACACAAGCTATGTTTGGTATCTATATATTGTGTATTAGAAGAGACTGTGGATGTGTGTGTGTGTATCTACAATGGAAACACTAGACAATATAACGTAGCTTTAATTGCCTGCGCTTACAGCAATCATCATGACAGTGGTGCCTCCAAGTGGACAAAAATGGCAGTCATAAACAATATGGTGGTCCGGTAAGTTGTGCTATGGTGCATTGGTTCGTTTTTAAGTTGTTTTGTTTGAAGTATTCAGTTCAAAAGTGTATCAGCGCTTACATTTTGGTCCTCCAGGGATAATTCCTTGTTGTTAGTGTTGATAAATGTCTGGTATATTCGTGTCATGAACGAATCGAGTGTAGGATGGAATCTGTGCTTCAAGATTAAGTTTGAGGGAAATAAATCGTATTGTGTCCTAGTGGGTGTTTTCGGATGCCAGGATATAATATTCACACCACATCCAAGTGCTTTGTCGCGCACAGAACATAAAATGGTGACATTGTAGCACCACTTTCTTGTTCATGGATTTAAGGTTAGGGTTGTTTTGTTTCTTACAATTATTTGTGTTTGGTATCATGGCAGACATGGTTGCTGTGTTGGCACGGCTAAGCCTAGTCGAATGCCGTTTGAAATGTGCTTATACTTTATCTCAGACAATGAAAACCTACCCGGCGAAAATAAATATATTTTTGGCTAATGTACATGATCTTCCAGAGGTTAGGCAAATATTTGAAAAGGACTACGTTATGTTAGAAGCCTCGTCGGAAAAGCCAGAAAAGTTCAGTCTGGAGGAACATTCAGCCAGAATGATTCATTTTCAAGAGCAATACTACACAGTTATGGCAACAGTCACTCAGCAGTGTCAAGACTGTAGAGGAGATGCACTCGGAGTCTTCCCGTAGTTCGCAAGTGGTTCTACCAAAAATCGATTTGCCTCAGTTGATGGAAATCTAAAATGTTGAGTGAGTTACTGTAATTTATTTACAACATTGGTAATGATTCACCCAGGATTATCAGCTGTGGAAAAGTTTGTTTACTTGAAGACTTCACTAAGTAGAGAACCCTAGAGTTATGCAGGCCCTTCCCATTTTGGAAGTAAATTTCCGCACTACTTGGGACACGTTAGTAGTTCGGTACTCCTTACATGTGGATTCTTTGTTGGAAACCCCTTCTGCATGTGTGAACTCACCTGCTTCACTGCACCAGTTAACAATTAATTCAACCTCTTTTTTTTGTATACTATTTGTAAATTAAACAGTGCCTGTCAAAATATTTAAATGTTTAAGTAGCCGCGATGGCAACATATCTCATTTTTACAGTTTAGAATAACAGCGGGAAATATCGTGAGTAGGCCGTAATGGTACGGTATTGTTTTATCGAGCGAGAAAGCAATTGAAATACTGTGTGCTGGCGAGGCTTGTCGCACTCTTTCTCTTTCTTCATCTCTTTCACACTCTGGAAATTTCACTTCGCTAGTAAGCAAGAACCTTTATACATGTTTTCAATTGTAGCATATTTCATACTTATTACAGCAAAGTAATGATTTTTGAATTTGTAATTTACAACTGAAAAGAGATTTTAATGTTTGAATACGTATTTTAATATATTTAGATATAATGGCGGGGCAGTTACCTAGTGAAGTTGGCAGACGTGGTGAGCCATGACATGGCGTGTTGTTTTTTGTCAAATGAAACGTAAATTATTCTTACTCCGAAAAATACTTCGAATTAATACATCACGTTTGTAGACGTTGTGTTTTTTAAACCTATCTAGGCAAGTTACGATGTTGTGATAAATCTGTTTCCACGGCAGTAATAAATATACTATGACGTGTGTTTCGTTAATCATTACCTCTGTGAAATGGCGTACCTTGGTGCATTGTGGTCGATATGTTGGCCCTGTGTGTGTGTGTGTGTGTGTGTGTGTGTGTGTGTGTGTGTGTGATTTTAAATTTTTGATTAGAACTATTTATACATTTTAAATGTGAACTGTTTTTATGACGAAGTTAATTATTTACTTCCACGTCTGTTTATTTATCACGTTCTACCTTTGCCCTAAGGGATTTGAAACACAGACGTGTAACGTAATTAGCCACAATCCCAGAAGAAAAATACTAAGCCGAGCCCGATAAATTTCAATAAACCTAATAAACAGTAAGTAGCAATACATAGAAATATGAGCGGAATAAAAGTTATCGTATGCTTATTTGTGTGCATGTTCACTGCTATCTTTTAATGTTTGTATGACAAAATGAGCAACACGAGTTGCGTGCTTGAATTTAATGTGCCTTTTTCACTGGTTGTTCCTTCGTTTTAATATTTACTCCAATTGAGGCCGTCCTTTTAGAGAAATAACCCAACACATATCAATAAGGAAAGGATAATTACAATTATTTCAGCCTGTTACCTTGCAGTTGTAACAGTGTAAAACACAGTCGCTGCAAAATACTAACGTGCATTACATGTATTGAGCAATGTCGTGGAAAACAAATATGTTAATGTAATATAACCATAAGAACTGTCTTCAATTCAGACATTCTTAAAACTTCATTAAGCTGACCTAAATAATGTTAGAGGCCTAAACTGTGACTATTCATACGGAATGGTTTTTGGAATATGACAGAATTCTTTGAAAAGCTGTAAACAGTAAACAACACATTTGACAGGTATAAAAGTAGAAGTCACATTTCAATGTTTATTTTTAGGCGAAAATATACGAACACGTATACACACACAATGGAATGTAAATATTGATTTTGACAGATGCTACATGGCAGTCACATTGCAATGTTTGTTTACATTTGGCGGAAGGATACGAAACGGGCCTGCAAGTAGGTATTTAGCAGGGCTTCGAGAAAGTTGCTTCTAATGGGGAATGGACTATAGTCTCATAAATTATGGAAGATGTAAAAGACCGTAAATCTCTAACATTGACTAACTTTTATTTTAAAGGATTTTATGACACGAATTGGTAAAAAAAATTTTAATGTGGGATAGAAATATTTTTCCCAAATTTGGTTTTCTGAAATACGGGTGCAGCCTGTAACAGGGGGCAGCTTATAATCATGGAAATACAATAATACTGTTTCCTGCTTATAACATTTTTCTGCATATAACATTTTATTTGACTAAACCCTTGAAAAATCTTATAACAGGGTTCTACTCTAATACCCCTCCCCCTTTTTTGGGGAATTTTAAATTCACGCTTGTGTGCCATGTTTGTGTATATGATAATGCATGCAAAATTGACCAATTGAAAATGCAACTGCTAAACAAGGTGTACACCATAACAAGGTTTTTTTGTACCATGTAGAATCTTGCAGATTCGTGTACACACTTGCATACACACATCAAGTGTGTTATCTATATTTTATTTCTAGCAACAGCATTAAAATAATGAAAATTAATGTGTAAAGTTCAAACTTGAAAGATAAAATTAAGTCTTCGCATAAATACTTGACATATTAAAGAATGCAGGATCATGATGAGCCCATACTGATGTAAACATATCATTTTGTTTTCCTTCATGTTGGTACATGTAACAGATGTAATAAAGTTAATTTTTTGTCCTGTTATTTTTGTACATTACTGATGAAATCTACTTTTCTTGGAAAAAATTTACCCCTTTAATGTTGGTTTTTTTTGGCTGGGAATGTTTGTGCCTGTATCTAAGTCTTAACATTTTCAGGGGGCAATGATGTCAATATGTTACAAAGAAGGAGTGAAAATATCTCCAGAAGCACTGACGGATGTTATTACAGCTGCAAATCAAGACATCAGACAAGTCCTGCACCACTTATCAGTCTTCTCTGCAAACAGCAAAAACATGTCCACCGAACAAACAAAGAAGGATGCAAATGATAGTCGCAAGATATTAAAATTGGTGAGTTGATTTATAGTATGGGACTACACTAACGTTATTAGTCCTAGGACTGTCCAAATAGTGTATACATAAATAAAGTTTTCTTGATTCCTGTTCTCAATTCAAATGCCAAAACTTTTTACTCAATTCCAGTATAATAAATTATGGTTCTAAAATATTTGTTATTTGTAAACATGGGAAAATAATTCTTCAAACAAGACTGCTACAACTTACACACAATTGTTAGGTTATACAAACATACAAAAAGATTTAAACTTAACAACTTGATAATATTTATTCACGTTTCCCACTGTAAAAGGCAGTTGAAGTAATGCACTCATATTTTTAGATTTTGTTTTGTCTTTCTCTGCCGATGCTATTTAAGTTATAAAAACATTGTCCTAGACCAATATTGTTCATATACGGTGCTTCTGCTGTTGCAGTCTGTATGTTTAAGTACAGTATATGTTTTCTCTATACATATAGTTTATGGGAATACTTAACACACTGCAACATTAATCTTATGAAACTTGTTAAATTCTCTTTTTGTAACTTACACTGCAATATCCAAAAATTAAACATCTGGTTCAATAAAGCAAGGCTTTTCCAATAACCTAAACAAGCACCATTGTAAGCTGTTAATGTTTCATTTGATTCTATCAAAAGTCGTTCTGGCGAGTGATCTAGCATTCTCAAATTGATTCAGCACAAACTACCATAACCAATAGCGCAATTCAACTTTTTTTTCTTTTTTTTTTTCCCAATCTTATGCAGTTATTCCATTTTTTCGCAATTTCAGTTAACTAAATTTTGTGAATTCTGCCTTGTGAAAACAAGTTGTGTCTAGCTATTGTTAAAACTAACTGCTTTTACTGATGATCGTTAAGAATCGAGGTAGTTAGACTCTTAATTTTGAAGTTTATCATAATGCAAAGGAATCAGTGATGTCGAGGAATCGAAGAATCCCATTTGACATCCTGATTTGTACATCTTTACTCAAAGTAATTTTGTAAAATTAATTATTTTATTTAACCTGTAATTAACAGATTTGCTGCTGGTGATGCATGTGTCATACAGGATTGTAGGCATTATCTCCATATCCTAGTGCAGCTGATTCTTATAAGTATTTTTGCATCTAGTGCCCTCTAGTGTTCAGAAATTATATTAGAACTTCAATATTTTAGATAAATACAATGTGAGCTCTAGGCTCCAACAGTGAATATGTTAACTTGAAAGGGTCGTTGGGACCTATGTGTGTTGTGGGTGTACTTAATTTATTTCGATTAAGAGTTCAAATTCCAAAATATGTATAAATACGTAAGTTGATACACTAAAAATGTTCTATATTGTGTACAGTTTTTTTGTATCCAAGTACATTAACATTTTACTCTTAGGGTCCGTGGGATGTTGTGAGGAAGGTATTTTCAGCAACAGAACATAAGAATATGTCCTTGATGGACAGAATGGACTTATTTTTTCAAGACTATAGTATTGGACCATTGTTTGTGCAGGAGAATTACTTGTCTGTGGTACCACATGCTGCCAAGTAAGTGATTTTGAAAAACCACATCCCCTTCCCTTAGAATATACAGTAGAGACCCAATTTGCGAGGCCTCGCGGTGCATGAGAATGACCTTGTAAAATATTTTCCAACTAATTTTGACCCCCCCCCCAAAAGCCCAGAAATTGCATTAAAATAGCATTTTTCATGTTAGTCAGCTTTAATCATCTCTAATCGCAAAAATAACATGTTTTCAAAAGGAAATATTAATTTTTTTTAATAGACGAACATCTTCCGAATTGTGTATACCCCAGAGGGCGTATGCAAAGTCCCCTTGTAAAAAAAATGTAAACTTGGTGCTTCGAGTCACTTTAACATGTGCAAAGTATGTTTCCAGTAGCTTCTTGAGGGAAAATCAATCAATGTATTAATGAAATATTATTTTAATTGTCTTCCAAACAAGATTACATAGTACAAGGCCAATGTAACGCGTCTCTTGGGGGACAACTCAAACCCGCGTTATAGCCTTCAACGCTCTTCCGGGAGCGACAGTGTATCTCTGAGTGGTGATGGGCGGACCAGCATCAAAGCAAGTAATACTCAAATACCATATGTTCCAGGCAAATGATGAACTTTTTCTACCAAGGGCTGGTTTTTTTATTATTATTATTTTTTTTACGAGGAATGGTAAAGGTAAACCCCCCTTCCCCAGCCCCCCCCCCTACTCATCTGGGAGTAAGTGAGAAAGAGAAGGGCAGAAACTAAACACAAAGAGTGCTATGGTGGCAGAAGCGAAGCTGGTTGAGCTGGGAAAGGTTAGGGCAGTCATAAAGAAAGAGGGGAGAATGAGGCCCTGTCCAATTGACACTTTTTTTTTTACAAAATGGTCACGTGACCCGTTTTGTTTGCAAAATCTATAACACATTTTTATAGTTGCATTTTCTAAACTGCCGTCATAATAGTTTTGCATGTTTGAAATGTTTAAATCCACATATTGACAATGTTATTGGAATAAACAAATGTTTATTGTACTCACAATAATAATTTCACAAAGCAAGTTGCTGAAACATTCTTGAAGTAGTTATTTTCTTATGAGACAATGATTAGTTAATAGGGGGGGGGGGGGGGCGACAGAATCTAAGGTTGGCAGAATCCACCGAATCTTAGGGATTCGAAGATTCAGTTGATTTAATACATAACTCGTGCAAAAAAAAATTTATTTGAAATTCCGCATAATAAGTAAACCAAAGTAAAGCTTCCCCAAAGGTATGTCAAATTCAAATGATTTATATATGCTGCAGTAATTAAATTCTTGGGCAAGGTAAAAAGGCTAGGCACAGAGACTGCATATTGGACCATCCATTGTTGGCGGGGGGGGGGGGGGGGGGTAGAACCGTTACCAGTTACTCCCTTTGTTCCTTCAAATGCCGTGGGGGCAGCCTTCCCTTTAAGGCGCTGAGTGGCGTGCTCGTTTCGAATCACACTGCCACAGTGTTAACTTTTTTTTTTTTTTTTTACATCATGTGACATACAAATGATGAGTAGCAACATTACAACAACTCATGTATTTTTTCACTGTGAACTCACAGACATATTTGAAATCAGTTTTATAGTGATTTATTGCATTTTGGCTGCGATTTTTTTAATTTTTTCAACAATTTTTATGATTTTTTGATGGTTTTGAGAATGGCCTCACAAAATTGCTGCCTCGTTAAACCTAGTACTCGTAAATTCGGGTCTCTACTGTACATAACTTAAAATGAACTGTTTTGTGCTGTCAATAATGTGTATCTTTAAAGCTTAAGTAATGTAAATGCCATATTTTGGTGTGTATAGGTCGCACATTTTTACAAAAAAAATGATTACAAAAAGTGGGGTGCAGCTCATATACGAGATATTGACATTAAAAAAAAATTTTCCCCCAAACATGTTTAGAAATTTGTCAACATACAGTACATTTTAATGTTTTAACTTGAAGAAAGGGAAGAAGAAGAGGGGCCGGGGGGAAACAACTTTCCACACGTGCCATTATTTGTTTACTCTTATTCATTAACAAAATAACCTTCATCTTGCACGTGTAAAATGTAAACATGTACTCACATTACCATTTGTGGAATAGTAATTGCACTATGTATATTTGTAAACATTGCAACATAATACAAATTTTACGCCACAAATGTTTTGTAGGGGAGAAATTAAGTCGTAATTTATTATGTTTGTACGGAATTGTGACTTAACAATATTTACAGGAATACAAAAATATACTGCGGCCTATACACGCCAAAATAAGGTCTCTTAGTTAAGGATAAAATGAGAGGAATTTAAGTACTCGCAGTGTAGTACTTGTCGACAGGCACACGCACACGAAGAAGGGTGACACTTTTCCGCGTGGAGTACTTGAGTACTGTGTGTACTTCAATTCCTGCCCTTTTATATACTTTTAATGTAAATATTCCATTTCTCAGTAAAAGAATGTCAACTTAATTGAGTGATCAGATTTTCTTACAATGTCCATTGTCTTCATCACTTGAGCTTATTAGACTGATTGATTAACATTCTATTTATTTATTTCACAAATGTACTCCAAAAAACACCTAATTCGACAATTCTAAATCTGTATTACTCCCTGGACATGCTGTTCTCCATTATTAAGTTTCTTACTTTCACATGCAGTTCTTGCTGATGATGTGTACTCCCAGGACATGTTTGTAAAGAATGGTACACTGAAAGATTTAGAAGAAACCCTTTTAGCCTGAATAGTAAGTATCTCCGTAAAGAGATATATCTTGTAATTAAGCTTATCCGAAGCTTTGAATGTAATGAATCTCAAATAGAATCGTCTATGATTGAGATTGTTTTGGGCTGAATCCAGATTGATAAAAACTTATTTACCAAGTAGGCCTATTCTCAACATTGGGAAATGTTACTTGCAGTTGCGGCTTCACGTAGCATAATGATTACGTCAGCAGAATGCATTAAGGTTGAAATTAAGAGCAAACCAAACACAAAAATTTGTGGCTAACCTAAAATATAATTTAATATATATGAAAGGACAGAAGCTCAAGTACTCGCCGTCTAGTTATTGAAATTCCTTTATTTTCTATATTATTGGTAGCCTAGCAGCTTATTTTGAACCAGTACTAAAATATTACATACCGTATTTACTCAAAAGGAATACGATCCCTTCCTAAAAAATATTTCTGAAGGAAAAATATTTAAACCTGAATTCAAGACTACCCCTGTGAAGTGCTGAAAAAATTTAGGTTGAAAGTATTTTTGCATGAATTTATGACAAACCCTTCAAGAAGAAATGCTATTATATGAATAATATTATGAATTTTATTTACTTTTAAAGAAAAGCTAATTTAAATTAAATAGGTGTATCTACAGGGTTCGTGCGATACTTAGAAGTCCTTAAAAAGTCCTTAATGGCTATACTAATTTTTAAGGGCCCTTAAAAGTTCTTATTTTTTTGCATGGTCCTTAAAAGTCCTTATTTTTTACAAGGCCTTTCGATAATCGCTGTAACGATAGTAGTTCAACAAATTATCAAATTCTTCGCAGTGCGAAAAATGGCAAATATTACCGTAATTTCTCGTAAATAAACGTAATATTTAACCATGTGCTCTAGTGGAAACGTCTTCGAAGTAATTGATTGTGGTAGTTGCAGGTGAATTGAATTTTGACATGCAAAATTTGAGAGTATCGAATGAGACTTAGAGTGATAATTGAGACGTTAAAATGGCGTGTTTTTGTTATTCACAGCCCGTTTGCTAAGGAATTAATTTAAAACGGAATTCTGAATTCTGATAAGTTACCAAAATTCACAACCAATACTTAAATGTGACTTATAACATGTAATTTGCGAGATACGATTTTTAGGAGTTGATACACAGAATATATTTGCTACAAGCACAAACGGCCGGCAATAACCTTGCGTTTACGAACCACAGTGAATGACATACAATCCTGCATAAATAGGAAGTTTTCTATCGGCGGCAAATAACTGTGAAATTGACGAGGATGAAAATTACATGTTTTCTTATCAGGATTTAATGTTGGCAAACACGATTGAATTTATTCAAGGTATGCCTATTTAAAGAATTTAAAACTTCTTTCATTTTGCATGTGTCAATTACCGTCAAATTGTTTAAAATGGTAGGCTATCTCTGTATAAAATATATACTAAATTTTACACAGTCCAAGACAGTTGTCAAAGAGGGTAGTAATTAAATTGGAGATTTAATTCCATAAGCTTACTGCTGGCTGGAGCCTGTAACAAATCAGATAGGCTGTTATTGAAGCCTTTTGTACCAACTCAAAAATAATTCAGATGTGTACTTAAAGGATAAAAACCACAGCTGTAGTAAATGACACTAAACATTTTTCAGTTTACATTTCCTTGGTTTCTAGAGCTGTAAATTTGTACACAATTTTGTTTAGAACATAAAAATGAGTATCCTCACTATGAAAATTGTAGAAAACTATGGATTTTTAAACAAAATACTACTGGTAGCTTTCACAAATGGTTCGCACCTTTGTAAATGAAATTTTTGTGTCTAGCTTTTTTTTTTTTAAACAGGTAGTGTATTGTGCTATAGACTATTGCATCTTCTGTCAGTCTCTTCTGTAAGTGAGGCCACAGCAATGTTAGACACACCAATTTCTTAGTACAAATACTGGGCCTATATTTCAGGATATCACACCACATACTAAATTTTTAGTGTATGAAGGTACCAAGATTATGGCATTATTAGCTGTACTATTTAAAGCTTGTATGATATGATGAAATTTTCTATACAAGCTTGAGCGGGAGCTTCCACGAGACGTGCAACTCGAGCCTGCAAGCGAGCAGATATGAGGTTTCTGTGGAATAACCTGTCCAACAATACGTGCTGCCTCACAAGTGGCAAGTATATTTTTAATGATTTTGCTTCGACTTATGCACAAATTCTAATCATTTTGTCGTAGTAACTGAAAATCTTGTGTTAAAAAACAAATGTTTAGCATAATTCTCATGCAATGGTATTACAACACCAGTAAATATTTTTGCAGTTTTTTTATTTACTATTTATTCTTGTTTAATGGTTTTAGTGAAGTTTATCTAAACAAAATAAATAAAATTATAATTATTGTCAATACCACATTCCACCACATGCTCTGATTGGCTAAAATTTCAACCTTGTAAGAATCTTTGTATAAAACATTGCACCTGACCTATTAGGAAAACGTCCATGAAATGGACAACTGCCTAATCATCCATGGAACCATCCGTAGATCCGGCCATGCAAGTTTGCAAGAAACCTTCCATCGTGGCACATAGGTTTAAGTCATTATCTTGCACAGTTCTCAGTTTCTGCACGTGGCTTTTTTGCTCATCCTTAGTTCTGTTTTGATTCGCACAACTTTTTGTGTTCTGTTTGAAGTTTCAATAATGTTTGTTTCTTAATGTGACTATTATTTTGCATGCTATTGCACAGCAAAAGGAGGTGTTAAAAACCCAGTGAAATTATTGTGACCCGGTATAAATAGAGAAAAAAATTGCTTCTCTTCTTGTTATGTGAATTGGCATGGTGTGCCAGAGTCCTTGTAGAAAGTGCCAGTTTTTTTATTTATGTAAAAGGATTTCAGAGTGGTTCTAAATACCACAGAGCAGCTAGTAGCAAGCAGCAAGTAGCTGCAGTGAGTATTTCTTCATGAAAATCATAACTGTAGTGTCATCTGTAACAGGAATGTACAATTATATGTTGTTTCACTATGTGATGTTTGTCTTCGAACACGCTAGAAAAGTGTCTCTTTAGTATACTGAGGCTCGAGAAAGAGTTGTAAAAAAATTGTCGTGCGATACAGGCAAACACAAGGCAAGACGTCAACCGTGCGGTAAAGTGTTCAATACAGGCTGTATGAAAGAATCAGCACAGTCCTTAGAAAAATATTTTAAAAGTGCTTAGAAGTTCTTAAAAAGCCCTTATTTTTTTCTGCCCTGAGGGAGTACAAACCATGGTCTAACTTGGCTGTATGGTAGCAGTATCTTTCTTACACTGTAAAAACTTTTTTTAGTGTTATATACTGTATTTGCTCGTGTATAGCCAGCCCTTTTTTGCCAAAATAAAGGAAAAAATTCTGGGGTAGGTGCTATACACCAAAAAAAAAAGAGGAAGGGGGAGTGGTAGCCATAAATTGTCTTGGGGAGGGGGTGTTGTCTCATCTCTCCCTCTTCTCCCTCCCTCTTCTCTCCCTCCATCTCTCTCTCTCTCCCTTTTCCTCCCCCTCTCTTTCCTTTCCTCCTCTCTCCCTCCTCTCTCCCCTCCTTCTCTCTCCCCCTCTCTCTTTCACTTTCTCTCTGCAAATCTTCAGTTATGTGTAGGTCGTAACCCCCCCCCCCCCCCAAATTAATGGCATCCTGTCACGTGTTTACGGCCCCCGCCCCCTTGTAATAATACTCAGATGTTGTCCGTCAATAATTCCGCCATCGCTCTTTGTCCCCATGGCAGTGGCTAGCAGTCATGTTCCCGGATGTGGTGAGGGGAGAAGGGACAAGGAGGTCCAGTTTTTTTTATGATAAGGGTAGTGTGACATTCTAGTATTGCAAAAAAAAAAGCCGGGCGCTGGTAAAAGGAGAAAGGAGAGAAAAAACAAAGTGGGAAACAAGTAATAGGAGCAAGACAGTTCCAGAATTATTTTTATTTTGACTTTTTGCACCAAAGTTATTTAATTGTATTTTCCAAACATCACAATCACCACACATCAATGTTGAAAAGTATAATTTGTTCCATACTTACTAATAGGGCGCCACACATTTTTGGTGCAAGATAATTAAAAAAAAAAATCCCTGAAACTTGTTGCAAAAATTATGGTGCACACTATACGACGAGTAAATGCGGTATTCATGACTTGAGCCATTTAGCTTCACAGCAAAGCAGTTCCTCTTTACAGCCAACCAGGCGACATCAGTTAAGGTGACCCTTGTCAAAGTTGACATGTACAGTCAGCACTACAAAAATACCTACAACTATAGGAGACACTGTATTTAAGCCTTTGTCAAAATCCTGTGTCTCATGGCACACCAATTTTGGAAAACAGACGACCCCTTATTTTTTGTTTTCCTTTTCTGTCAAATAACCTTGTCTTTCTTTCGAGTAAATACGTATTGACGTGTGACGTCCTGGGGGCAACTGAGGTTCTTCACTGCCCCAAGTGTTTTTGATGGGTGCTAGGACAGACGCATCCAGGGTGAGCTTAAATCTCTTAGTCGCTGTGCGGAACTGGAGCCCAATCTGTGTACAGCACTGGTCGTGTGGCTTTCTGGCAGGGCAATAAATTGGATATTGGAAGTACAACTTTGTGTTTAGGTGGGACCACTCTCACAGGCTTTACTGGGTGATGGGTGACTGATGATGGTTGCTGGAACTGCGGTGGCATGGACGGAGGAGCGCTAGAACTGGCTCTGGAGCTTGGAGTGCAGGCGGCGGGCAAGTGTTCGTGGGTGCTGGTTGTCGCCAGGATAAGTTCAATAATCGAGGTCCCTCAAAACCATGGGTTGGCAATCCCGTATGAGGTGTCTTGACCACTCAGGTAAGCGATGAAGACTTGTGGAGCTTCTCCATTGAGTTTGGTGGGTGGCGTGAAGATATCTGGTGTGGGTTCCGGCGATGCTGGTCTCTCTAGCTGTCTGAGGGCTTGAACTCTCTCCCGTGGGCTAAGATGCACGAATTCGGCTGGGAGATGGCTAAGCTCCTGCTTGTATGTAAGATTTGGTATCTGCCTTTTTAGTCCTCTTACGTATACCACTTCAACGGGAGAAGGGCATGAGGAATGAGTAACTAAGCCAGACTCATGGAAGTGGAGCAGGTAACACATTGGTCCTACGTGGGTGTACTTCCATGTACCCAATGCTGTCTCCCTATCTCAGTGCCTGGCACCAGAAGTGCGGTGGACACTGAGAGTCGAGTACCACTGGCTGACAGTCCCAATACGTGGGTGAGTTCCTCTTGAGGATCACTCTCCTCAAACCCAGGGGTACACCTTCCGGCACCAGAAGCGCGGTGGAAAGAGCAAACACCAGACTTGACAGGCTAACCAAAAGAGGAGGGGTATCTAGTGTTGGAGTACCATTCTATACACTTTGGTGCATAGAAAGGGTGGCCGTCCAGTATGGGTGTGTGTACTCTACTTGGTGTGTCAGGTGGTAGAAATCAATTTCCCTGTCACCTACTGACCCTTCAATGGGACTGATGTCTACAAGGAGAGGTTCTATGGCTATGGGAAAGATACCGTTACTTGTTTATTGTGGTAAGGAAATAAACAAGGCGGTTGTGCACTAACTCCTACCAACGAGAGCTTAACAGAAGCTGACTACGTTTGACGGGTGAAGGCGACCTGTTCTTAGGCTAACGGGGATGGTAGACGAAGCTCTGTGAAAATAACTTTAACTTTGACTACATTATGGTGTTGCCCCGAAGGGGCCAGAAGTGTTTTAAGTGTAATAACTACTCAAACAACAGGATCTTCAGCACCAGAAGCATGGTGCATGGTGAAGACTGGTGGATTGGTAAGAATCTTTCGCACCAGGAGTGCGGTGAAGACCAGGGAGCTGATGGTTCCTTCGACAGAAGGAGTATGGTGAAGGAACAGGACAGACTGGCATTCCAAGGGCCAGGCCCCAGTATTTATACTCTTCCTGGCTCGCCCTTAATATTTGTGTAGGGGGTAGCAATGTTAGATCGTCTGGGCATGTGATAACACCGGTCGGCGCTGGATACAGGTGCTACATGTCTTGGCGATCATACTAGTGGTGTCATCCGGCAGTGCACTACAGTACTTGGTGATCTTGATGCAGAGAAAGACATCACGCGTCAATATTTACAATATGTTCAGTGTAGTCAGTAACACCATTTCTCACTTATAAGTGTTAAAATAAAAATATCTTGGTACATAGTTGGAACACAAACACTGTTGAAAACTACTCTGAAGTTTGTTAATTTTAATTGAATTGTTAAGTATTTGTGTGTTAGTTGTGTGTGACACATAAGTCACAACTTTTATGTCGGATACTGTTGTTAGACACAGAGCAATAAGTTCAGAAATGGTGGACTTCAATAGAGCATGAGAAATAATTGAGTTACCTATGCTGCAACACTATCTGTTCGTTGACTGCTGTATTACTGTGCTCGTTTAGTGCAGCATTGTGAAGTTTATTGTAATATTAACATAGCGATGTGTTTTATAAAATGCAGGATATCATGAAACAAAAAGTTATTATTTTAACAGCAGTTGATAATGGCTAATAAATGTGGTAATTAATGTAATCGTAATACTTCTCTAATTCATGGGAAGAGAAATAAAGTTTTGAAGTGATAAATTCTAACATAGTGTTACGTGCTGCATCTGGTGCACTCTCAGCTGCCCTGCGCCGTAATCCGAGATCCACCTCGCCCTCCCCTCTTCCTGGAACAATGTGCTTGCGGCCTCCTGACACCCCCTTCTGTGAATGCCAACAGCGGCGAAACTTGCTGGTGTCCCAGATCTCCAAAAATAATTCAGATGTGTACTTAAAGGATAAAAACCACAGCTGTAGTAAATGACACTAAACATTTTTCAGTTTACATTTCCTTTTTTTTGTAGAGCTGTAAATTTGAATACAATTTTGTTGAAAATATAAAAATGAGTATCCTCACTATGAAAATTGAAGAAAACTATGGGTTTTTAAACGAAATACTACTGATAGCTTTCACAAATGGTTGGCACCTTTGCAAAAAAAATTTGTGTCTTTTTTTTTGTAAACCGGTAGTGTATTGTGCTATAGACTATTGCGTCTTGCATCAGTCTCTCCGATACATTTAGCGACGACGCAAGAATGTTTTGGTGAGACTGGCTGACGCCTCAGCCCTCCGCAATGCATCACGCGAGTTTTTACTTTTGTCATATTAAGTGTATTCTTGGAAAAAAAAGATTTGTGAAAATGGTCAAATATTGCATTTTTAGAACGTGTCTATGCAAGAGGAAAATACAAAAATATGGGCGTAGTTTAATATGTGGGCTTTTATCACTTGTAACAAAGTCCCACTTTTACAGTTCTAATTTACACAGTACAGCGTCACGATGGAAACACTGCATGCCTTGTGCATAGGCGCGATGACAATGAGGCACTAGGTGTGTGTGTTAGTGTCGTCCGTATCGCTCCCTCGCTTCTTGACCTTGCAACGCACTGGTCCAGCCCACTCTTAGTAACTTGCATTTTCAATAATTTCTTTGAGAAGATGGAATAGACTGATTTTCTTCTTTAGTATTTGTCTCTAACAGTGGAGTCATAAACTTAAAAGGTGAAAGTCACCTGATGTTTTAATTTGTTTGTGGTGAAAGATTACGGAAAAATGAACTAAAAGTATTTTCTAAATATGACCTTCAACTGGGAACTTTTAAAGGCCATATTTAGAAAATACTTTTAGTTCATTTTTCCGTAATCTTTCACCACAAACAAATTAAAACATCAGGTGACTTTCACCTTTTAAGTTTATGACTCCACTGTTAAGTTCCCAGTTAATCAGAAACAACTGACAACCATACTGTAAAAATTGTAGTAAAACTAATGAACATCAGTGTGTCTTGTCCTGATGGTTTCAGCACATAAAGTGCCAGCAAAATTATTTCTACAGTGTATGTGTGCACCCTGATAAAATATTTCTACAAGTTTGAACATAAAGTAATGACATTCTACAGGTGTGTGGGTTAGTTTGTGTACTGTAATCATACATAGTATGCATGATTCCTGCTTTTTGCTGGAGTTGTTTGCCGGTCATTTAATCATTTTTTGCTTACTGTTCAGATCCAGCTTATACATACTTGGTTGCTGTTGTAGTTACCGGGGCCGTGGCAGCGTAGTGGTTAGACTACTCACCTTCCACCTAGTCAAACTGTGTTCAATTCCCGATGGAGTTGTTCCCGAATTTTTGCATGTGGGAATCATGCCGCTGGTCAGCGGGTTTTCTCTGGGGCCTCCCCAGAAGTTGTTGTTGTTGTTTTTGTTTTTTAATCCAAAAGTGGGTACACTAAGGATGACCAGAAAAGTAATTTGAACGCAATTTGGAATACAGTCGGAAGAATCGATTTATTAATGAGTACCTGCCAACCAAACCACTATCCAATGATTTTTAACAGAGTTGTAATAAAATCAAATGAATAATAAGTACTGTTAACGTGTACGCAGCACGAATGAGACGTTCATAAATATGTAGGATTGTAGGTGAGTGAGCGGGTGAGGAGATTCGGGCGGCTCGTAACATTGAGGTCATTAGAGCAGATGAGAGTGAAGTGAGGTGAGTATGGAGCAGCACCGGAATGCAAGTGTGGGGGAAACGGGAGATCCCTGAGAAAACCTATGGACAAGTGGCATTGTCTGGCTCAACTCCCACGTGCAAAAATCTGGGAGTAACCCCGCCGGAAATTGAGCCTAGACGGGAGGCAAGTTGTCTAACCATTACACCATCACGGCCCCATTTATGATTGCGATTCACAATTACATTTGATTTTGGGCCTCAATGGGCAGATGGGTTGGAACAGCTGGATGAGCAAAAGGCAAAGCTACCCAGTGTAAATTTGCTGCAAAGGAAAGGCAGTACAGTTACGAAATGTTGGGGAAGAGGTTCAAGTTGTGTGAGTTGTGTTTGTTTGTATAGGAGTAACCCTGTAAGGACCCTGGAGTGTGTGGCAAAAGCAGTGGAGAGCCTGACCTTGGGTGATGTTGTGGAGAAATCTATTCGCAGCAACAATAACTGGAGCATGCTGCCAGTTCAGGTATAGTTGCATCACATGGACAATAAAATTTATTTGAAGTGTGTGAAGGAACATTCTGAATAGCGAAAAGTTTACTTCCATCTTTGCTTGGTTCTTGTGGCAGTACTGGGTGGAGCACTGTTGTGTTTCTACCCGAATGTAAAACAACGTGGATGATAAAACATTCACTACAATTTTACTTTTGTCTACAGAAATTATTTATTTGTTCATGTAATTAGCAATATTTTGTACTCCTGGCACTTATTAGACATTTAACATAGCAGAATTCTTCTTACTTACACAGCCAACTCTCAATATTACAACCTTTCACACTTCCCAGAAAACTGGCTGTTGCATTGGAGATGCAATTATTTGAATTTTGGACAGATTCTGACCCATCCCCCACTTCCTGTATGGGAAAATTGCATTAAAATTTTACTTAGGCCATTTCTGCTTGGCATTAGCAGAAAAATTCAATGTTACATTTGTAAAATTGTTACCGTGAATTGACTGTTAAAATGTACATACTTCTAAAACCAAATTTGGCTTAATTTGATTGACTTTGACCCACAAAAATCTCAAAAATTGCAGCATTTTCAGTTCATAGAGAAAAATAACATGTTTTAACTAAATATTAATTTATTTTAATTTTTTGTCAATCTTTTAGGTCCTTTCCTTGTCACCAAAAATAAGCCCAAACACAGTGTCCCAAGCAACTGTTAGTGCGATCTTTTTTTTTTAATTACCTGTTGCAGTAAAATCATTTTATTTATTAATTAAAATTATCACAGGTCCATTGCATGGTCTTTGCAATCTTTGTACACACTTGACTTGACATAAGGGTACTGGGGCACGTGGTGCACACATGATCATGTATAGTCTGCAGAAAGAAAAAAGTCAAAATATGTGTCACACGTCAGTATATAAGTGTTTTCCATCTTAGCTTGTTAACGTGTGCTATATTTTTCTTTGACTGTTTCAGTATGCAACTCAGGGAAGATAATTTTGTAATTTTTGGGTCATGCAATTACATCCATAACAACAAATAACTGAATGATTATAATTTTAGGTGGGATGAACCGAGATTTTGGCATCAAACCAAACTAGAACTTAACATAGAATATTTTTATTTAACCGAACTTGAACTGAACCTTTAAAATTATGTGTGAACCAAAATTGAACCCAACAATGCTATAATTCATCAAACTCAAACCGGACTTGACCAAACTTTAAAAAATACCTTATCCACACATTATGCCTTCGCAGTTCAGCTCTTAAATGTTTAAGTACATAACAAAAAACAAACAGGTAGAACCACCTTAACAGAGCAAAAAAAAAATGAACACGTATATTGACGCAGTCGGGTGAGACGCGAGACGAACACTGACACAATAAACTTATGGTAGATGGGTGCCAGCGGTGTTTCCCAGTTACCGCACTGTTGAGACTCAAGGGTTCTCAGGGATGCTGTGGGTTCTGTGTGTCCATCTCACCCGAGTGTACTTACAAAACACTTGGCATTACTAAACATTTTTATCACTGAAAAAGACGTGAAGTTGCTGTCATTACAAGAAAATACCTTAAGCACTGTGATACTTGCTTTTATTGTGTGAATCATACAAAATCATGCCGAAGTTAACCTTATGAAACTCGGACATGTCTAGCTAACTCCGTTCGAGTGCTCCCCAGCCCACAATTAATCTAGCGCACTCCTAGATGGTTGACTTCTTTGTGGTGTTAGAAAATACAATCTTCACAAGGAAAGGGGCGACAGCCGCTAGGGTGGACTGCCAATTTTTCCTGAAGATAGGGCACAGAGAATTATGAAATGAACAGTGAACATGTGTGATTATTTGGCATCGCTAACGCTGACTCGTTGGGGCACATCTCCCAGTACGTGGGTAGTGTGATGACGGCCTATACACATAGCCGGCTAGGAAGGGAAATAATATCACTGTACAAGTTACACAAATTACATAAATACAGATGAAACAGTATGGGACACGACATGAATAGTCACAATAAACATACAGGTGCGTGAAAGTAAGCTTATATGTCGCAGATGCCTCTGGATAAGGTTCGTAGTGGATCACGTGATGCAGGTGAAATTTCAGTATTCCTCCGTAAAAATGGCAAATTATGGTCAGACAAATTGTTATTGATGTTGAGAAAAATATTCCTCTGAAGATTTCAGCATTTATAGGCTGATGGCTGAAAAATCAAACATGAACGAGACCGCGTGGTCATACATACAAAGCATCAATTACATGAAAATACATGGAACCCTGAATGAAATAATACATAGAGCCCTGAAATAAATTATGGCGCACATGATATTAAACAAATAAACCCTCAAAGCGCATGGATGGTGCAGATATTGACTTGGCGGCTGTCAACAATGTGGTCGCAAATGGTATGGCCGTAAAACAATTAAACATGAAAAATACCCTTAAATACCTACATAGAATTAAAGCCCTTAAGATTGCATGCAACAATTCAACAGAAATTACACTGAAACACCTTTAACATAGGTGGATGGCGCCTGATTCAAAGTTGCGCTGGCCACGTGGCCTCTCCGACTTTTTCTCCTCCTCTTCCTCAATTACATTTAAAAAGCCACAGGGGAACAAATTATTAAGTTAAGCAGAAGCATAATCCTGAGGAATGTCTGGCAAAACGTACAAGGTTAACCAGTATACTAAAAGTGAGCTATTGTAATCTACATCAGTGCAAAAAGTTTTAAGTGTGTACGTGACTGCGTCTTACCTCGCCAGCTCTTCTCGGCGGACTGCCCAGAGGCAGGGGTAGCGCTGACCTACCATGGCTGCCTACGGGGTTCACGCAAGGGGAAGTGCTATGCATGCTGAGAAAAACTTTTACCTTTTAAAATAAATGGGACATCAATAATTTAAATATGGATTTACATTTTACATTTAAATTGTGAATTTTCTGTATTCATTAAATGTCTTTTATGACGCATTCATGCCGGAATTATAGTGTTCTTAGTCTTCGCGCAGCGCGAATTTTCAATTCGTAACCAAACATTGTGCAACATTTCAAACATACATTTTAAACACTTAAAACACTTGGAAACATGAAAATAAAACAGGAGACATAATTCAATTTAATATAAATTTTCCGTTACAGGAAAGTTCAGGTAATGGCCTCCTTGCGCACATGCGTGCCCGTGTGTTACAGGAGTGGTGAGTGCCGTCATGGTCTCAACGTAGCTGGCTGTTAGCCTGCGTCAATATACATACAACCATCACACCTCAGCCCCTATTTGTTCAAGCATGTAACATAAACATGTATTACCTAATTCACAATTTCACCTCTAAATTGTTTAAATATGTACATATACAACCCACACAGTTCCAAAACTAATTGTTCCCAAAATGTAATGGCCAAATTTTTTCTTACTTGAAAAAGGATTGAAAATTAATTTATTATTAACTTTTGTTTTTTTTTATATTTGGTTGAATCAATAATTCATTAAAGCACTGAGAAATGCATCTATGTGTTTTTAATCATATGTGAAAACCACAAATTAGCTGCACAAAATATGTTAATTGAAAATGTTGTTTTTCAAAAACTCGAGCAAATCACTTATTTTGTGTACAATCATCTATAAATTATAAAAATGCTGTAAGTTAAAG
This sequence comes from Dryococelus australis, assembly GCA_029891345.1. Classification (NCBI taxonomy): domain Eukaryota; kingdom Metazoa; phylum Arthropoda; class Insecta; order Phasmatodea; family Phasmatidae; genus Dryococelus; species Dryococelus australis. Next base: position 353,313,288 of record CM056994.1, read on the forward strand.
AAAAGCATCTGGTTTTACACACAATAGAATTAAAGATACAATGTTATCATCACTACTACAAAAAATTACTTGTTTGGTAATATTTATTGTTTTGCTTCCCATGTTTGTTACTTTTCAACATCTTTGAGGTGAAGAAAATTTGTTTCAAAGTTCGTAAATTATATTCATTTCTGACAAATTTTTGAACCGAACATGAACTCGTGTAATATTTTCAAATTGAACTAGAACCAATCTTGTACATGGGAATCAATTTCGAACCGAACTGAACATAACATTATAGTTCGGGTTCGGTTCAAAATTTGAATGTTCTACCCATCTGTAGTTATAATTACCAAAAAATTTGCTAGGAAACTTACAGTACTCTAAAATTTATAAGTATGTTTCTTTACTTTAAAGGTATTTAAGAGCTTTGTAAGTAATAAAATGTATTTACCTGGAAGCGCAGTTTTTGAACTGTCTCCCTCCCTATATACAAATTTTATTGACGTTACGTCACACACCATGACCCACCATCACCCGGACAAGGGCAAGCTGGGAGAGTATAAATACTGTCTCATAGCCCTTGCAACGGGAGTTCATGCTCCTCCACCGCACTGCAAGGTGCCGGAGGCAGCCAGCAGGTTCTCGAAACCTCTCTAACAGTCTGTTCCTTCACCCTTCACTGCACTCCTGGTGCAGAAGGAACCATCAGCAATAAGCTCGCTCCACCATCTCGTGTGCTGGTGCTCCCTCTTCTGCCACCCAGGTCTTCCCAGCCTTTGTACACTCTCTCTGCACCTCGCAGACTACCTTCAGAAGCTCCCTTCGTTTAAGTCATCAAACACTTAACATGTTGGTTCCCTTCAGGAAAATCCAGGTCCATTCAGGACAACACATAGTGTTACATAAATAGAGTTGTTTTAGTAGATATGTAGCTTTCCTACCTTGCCACATTAGAACCAGGTCACCTGCACCTGTTTACCGTAGCCAGCTTCCGTTCAACTCTTGTTTGATAGGAGGTACTACAAACCACCACGTTTATTTTCTTTCAGTTTTAAACACATTTCATGTTTTATCCAACTTAAGGATAGTATTCCTCGTAGTGCTTGTACCCGTGTTAGTAGACGTCAGGTCCTCTAAGGGATAGCTGGAGACTGCTGAATATTTTCTAAATCCAGTTTTCCGAACCTAGTGCAGGACTGTGAATTGCCCTTCAGGGATATTCGTATGTCAGAACACACACATTAGACGGCGCACTCGTTCTGTACTTTCCAATGTATAGAAAGGTAGATCCACAACCACTAGGAGTTCAAACCTCGGCTGCTAGACAATCAGTCCAGGTTATACTCCACCCACCGTGCTTCTGCTGCTGGAGGGATTATCTGCCTGCGCCTGAGGGCCTAACCTCTTGGGGACCACACCCATGTATTGTGATCGTCAGCCATTGTGAAACTCGATGCTCAGTGTCCATAGCGCTTCTGGTGCCAGGCACAGGGATAGGGGGCAGCCTTGGTCTATCAATTGCGGTACACGGAAGTAAGCCTAGGTAGGGACGAACATCGCCTGCTCCACTTTCACGGTGCTGGTAGTAGAAATCTTTATTCTCACGCCCTACTCCCATCAGAGTGATATTAATAAGAAGGATAGAAAGGCTGCTACCGCCTCTTAAGTACAAACAAGGATTTAACTCCAACCTGACTACTTGACAGTCTAAATTACTGGGAGAGAGCTCAAGCCACCCGTCGTCTGGAGAAGCTGGTCCCTCCAGCTCCCCTTTGTTATGTTTGAGCCCCCCACCAAGACCTATAGAGATCCTCTCCATTAGCTCCAGTGCCGCAGCTAGGTCAGTCACCTACACAGACCACCAATCATCCATGTATAAAATTGGTCCCAGCCATGCGTATGATAGTACTAGCCATCCCCAACTTTGTACCCAGCCGGAAAGCTACATGGTCTGTGTTGCGTCAAACATAGTGATGAACTGTATAACACAAAAGTTTGTTGATATGAAAAGTGGCGGGCAATAACAAACACCATTTTTCTCTAACTAATTGCGAACAACTGACTGTCTAAATCTGCTAGTTCCTAGAAGCACTACGAGCGTGCCACTGATGGCAATGGCGGGAAGTTCAAATCTGTATACAGTAATAATTACAAAGACATCTATACACACAGTACCAAACAGTCAGTCCTCGGCCTTGGTTGGGTTCCTGTTCCGTGTTGAGTAATCATCAGAGTTCAAACTCACCCCAGTGTGTTTGTCCTCACACCCACCAAAATCACTTGGGCCATGACATGCTTCCCCACTGTCAACAAGATGCCACGCGTCGTGTGTGTGTGTGTCTATATATATATATATTTATTTATTTATTTATTCATTCATTCATTCATTCATTCATTCACGCACACTCCTATCTCAAGGGATAGTGGTGGTTAAGGCGCTGACTACCCTCCCATGTTCCTCAAGTGGTCGTATCGTGGCATGTTACAGTTTGTACTGGCCTGGTGGGTTGTGGTAGATGCCGAAGGAGGCCACTTAGTGGTAGGATATCATTGGAAGATAGGGGAGTCAAACCCCAGAGTGAGGTGAAACGAGATTATTTCCTGACCAGGGAGTTCAATTTTCCTCACTACTAAGATTGCCAAGAGGTGGGACGCCAGTTGTCCCGGGGTGTATGAGCTGAGAAGGGGGGGAGGGGGATTTTAATGATTTTGTTGGTGGGGGTGAATGATCGGGCTGGAGAGACGGGACTATTCGCAATGACCACGTAGGCCAGCATGCAGGAACGTAGTCGTAGGGGGGAAGAACTACGCAAGGCTTGGGGGACTACCTCCAGTAGGAGTCGAACCCGGACCGTCTTCCCCAAAGCCAACTTGATCAAACACGTATTCGATTCGTCCTTCGGAGGGACTACTTTGGGTGGGATAACACACGCTACCAGTATTGGAGTTTCCTGCTGGGTAGGCAGTGTCAGATCTGGATCATAATACGGCCAAAAAGCACAAAATAATTATTTAAAGGCGACTAGTGATCAAGGGTACAAATGGAGATATCGGGTGTGAAATCAGGTTCTGTGGGAGGAAGTTCAACCTCCCTCGTTGCTTCGTTGTCGGGGTTAGAATTCAAAGCTCTGTAAGGCACTGCATACTTTACGTCGTATGCAACACTTAGTTCCACCCTTCTTATGGTGCATTTGTACTGTCCCCTGACCCTTCCGCAGACGTGCAGTCCCGCAGACGTGCAGACGTGCAGTTCAGTCACACCCAAGGCCCTGATGTACAGACGTGCAGTCTGGTATTGGGATGTCACCGAAGGTAGGCGTGGGAACACTGGAAACCCAGGAGCAACGGCATGGCTTGTGCAGACTAAGGCTTTCTGCAAGCTGCGTCTCCTGTGGAGTTCGGTGTGTCTCATGGCTAGTCTTCAGCAGGGTTTTGCTATTACACCTATCGCAAGAATTACAGACATACAAAAGGAATATTAAAATTATCAATTGTGACCCAGGGACTAAGTTAAAATGACGGTAAGCAAACAATTTAAATTTACGTAAATTTTACTATGTTACTAGGAAATTGGGAAAATCCCGGTTAATTAATAAACTATCTAAACAAATTATAAAATGAGTTTTCAAGTACGCAGGCGAAGGTGAGCCTGCTAAAATAATAATAAAAATAGTATATTTTAAATATATATCAAGTACGCTCTTTACAGCATCTCCAATTTTATGCGGATTATCCAGAATGGTGAATTACATTGCGACAACCTGTTACCGCGGAGTCATGGAAGTTGACTGGGGTATAGGACGTCGGATTTACCTCTGGAGTCAGGCGGCCCTTGCGGTCGGCTGGTGCAGTTGTGGACGATTCTTTTTCAAGCTGCAGGAATTGTGGAGCCTTCTCAGTCTGCAGAGGTGGTTGAAGTCGTGTTGCAGGCTTCTGGAGAAGTTGAGCCTTGTCGCAGGCTGAGGAGAGGAGAGAGAGGTCTTCCAGGACATGCTCTTGGACTTCCTTATATAGTGAAAAATCCCGTGGTCAGTGGCCTTCCAGGAGTGCGGGGTAGAGTAGCCGTCCAGCACAGGGGTAGGTTTATCAGGGTTGCGGCGCTGCCGCTCATTTCTTATCTCCCTGTGTGGAGGCAACAACAATCCTGAGGCTTGCTGGATGTGACGTCGCAGGGCAGCAGAGGTGCTGCTATCTCGTATTGTCGCAGGAACTTCTTCCACAGCTAAATGTAGGATAGTGGTTCATCAAAATTATTTTATTTATTCAAAGGGGTGGCGAATACATGCCAGGTTCTGGGTGGGCCGTACATTTCATAATTAATTGCGTTAATCATCCTTACGTCCGAGGCTGTCCAACACGTGGAGTTCTTTTGACCGGTACAAGAAATTGCTTTGCCACTATTTACGACTTGCCTGAGCTCTCATTGGCTCGAGATGGGGCAAAATCGCCCATAGAGAGCGCAAACGCGCTGTAGTAAGGTACATTGACCGCCCTGCCAAGCCCAACTTAGCCTATCATGATGAATACTATACCTTCAATTAGACATCTGGGGCATTAGGGGTTTTACTACAGCATTCGGTCGCTTGGGAGCAGGTTTGCCATGGGTCGGAGGGGAGTCAAACCCCAGAGTGAGTTGAGTACAAGTGACTTCCCGGCCTTGGAGTGTGATCCGTCTCACTATTAGGGCCGCCAATATACGCAGGATGCCAGCGATCCTGATGGGATGTAAGGGGGAGAAGTTTATTCTAAAGTGATGATAGGGGTACGTACCCTGGCAGACGAGACTTTAGCTGGGTGGGTTGGTTGGTTTACGTGCTGGGACGTAATCATTAGAGGGACTTGCCATACAGACACGGGAATCTGGTTGCGTCAGGAGTCAAACGCAGATTAATTTCCCCAGTGCTAGCTTGATGGTACAAAATTTAAGTAGGACTGTACCCGCGGGATGTTTTACTCGGATTCGCCGTCCGGATTTCAGTTTGACATTGCTAATGGTTTTCTCGGGTTGGCTAGCAAGGTTGTCCTGAGTGAGAGCCTCGTTTTCCTGGCTTAGCAATTGCTCTTGGATCTCATAATCCGTATTGGGGTACGCCGGCCCATTACCACCGAGTAGGTGATCAAGGGGAGAAGAGATGTCGAGCATAATAAGAGGGGAAATGACTCGTGGTGTTAGATCAGGTTGGTTAGTCGACGGTTCGTTTATAGGCGTAGGTTGGGCGCTGGCTCGAGTAAGGGTACGAAGTTCCCTACGTCTGCTTACTGGGCGCACCACCTTTCTTACTGTACATTTGATCAATGACAATCACACAACACAAAATTATACTGAGGGAGCAGGGATCCACTACTACAGTAATGGCACACATATATAAAGTTACATAGTTGTTTACTGTGGGGTTTCGTTCCGTGTGGAGTAAACGCAATGGTAATTACTAATACAGAAATGCACAATAAGATAGACAATAAGATGTACAATACAAACACTAAAAATATTTATAACAGATTTACGTGCAGCAAAACGAAGGTCAGGCAAAGACTGGCCTGAGATAGTAAACTATAGCTCTGCAGCTTAGAAGTGGCCCTCCAATGAAATCTATAGCAACACAATTTATAGCTGCTGGATTAAGAAAAACTATAGCGATGCAATTTACAGTGGCTAGATTAATTAAGGGGGAAAGTTAAACAGGTAGTTAACACACAACGTGATGGCTCGCTACCGGGGAGTCACGGGAAGTTGACTTAGGTAGGATTTACTGGGTTAGGGTTGGATATACCTGTAGCTGTTGGCTGTCTCACGAGCAGGTATCTGATGACATGCAGATCGAGAGAGAGAGAACTTCTTGAAGCAGGTTAAGGTGGGTCAAGAAGGGAGGGTTGGCAGTAGGAGATAGAGTAGATCTGGGTCGAGCCCGAAGGAGAGCCTTCTGCAAGCTGGGTGCAGACGAGTGGGTAGTGAGCTGCAGAATCCTTGCGGACTGGAGGAAAGGTAAGTCCTTGCGAGCTGAGGAGGATGAGTCCTTGTGGACGGAGGAGAATCTTCAGCAGATTGGAGGTTGGGCTCGCGTCCTACGTGGTCACCGAGCCCGGTGACACTCGCTGGTGCAAGCTGCGGTGGCTGTATTTATACTAAATTTTCTCTGGTCAGTATTTCTTCGGGTGCAGGTGTAGCATAGCCTTCCACCACGGGGGCAGGTTTATTGGGGGTGCAGAGGCGTTGCGAGTTTCTAATCACACCGTGTGGAGGCGACAACAAATTAAAACCCCTGTCTCTGAGACGGGGCGGATGTGACGTCACAGTGTCACAGGGGTGCTGCCATCTCTCATCATTGTAGGAACTTCTTCCAGGTGCCAGACACAAGTAGTAGAATTCTCGATAAATATAATTCCAATCACTGGGGTGCCTTTTGCATGTATAATTCTGGATGGGCAATGGAGATTGCAATTACGTATGTAATATGCAATGATGTGATCGGCACTCAGGCTTGTGGGCTTCTTGGCACAATACATTTAATTCGAATTGCCGCTTACATATTCCGCCCCGGAGCGCACGTGGCTCGTAGATGGAGTGAAGACATCCATAGAGCGCGCAGTCGCACCACACAGCATTCTGGCATGCGTCACTATATATATATATATCTTTTAACATAATATTCCTGTCATTTAGTTCAATACAATATCACATTACCTGTTCTGAATTAAGTGCAAAGAAGTGTGTGTGTTTGTAATACGTAATATTTTGGTATGTGGCAGGCTGTCTTTTCAAGTGTGGTGCCCGGGGATTGTATGGAAGGTCATCTCACTGGGCAGATAAATTTCCCAGCCTGGTTAGGCAAGAACTCTCGAGCCCAGAAGTTCAATCGTCTTATGCAGGAGCTTCAGTGCCACATGAGGCTAAGGTAAGACTGCGAGGCAAGTTGATGAAAATGGTCTCATGTCTATAATTAGTAAGTACTAGCTCTCAACACACTTGTATGTTAGTAACTTCAAAAATTGTAATGTTCTTTGCATTTTACTGTTATCTCTTACTTCAGGGTTCTGGTTGGTTGAAGGTAGCTATTTAGCATTATCCAAGGCCTAAAATCAAATGATGGCTACAGGTGACCTAAGTACACTCATCACGTGTGTCTTGTGTGCAAGGCACTGAACTAGTGCACAATTTTGACACCAGCAATTTGCCTCTTGAAATTCTCAGTAGTTATCCTAATCATTATATTGTGTAAGAGAAAAGTGTTGCACTTCCCTCAATAACTTTAAATACCCTTCACAAGTGAGTTTGTACCTAAAGTTTGGGTCATGGGTCCATTTGAACTAGTTTAAATTTCCCGCCACATTGTGACAACACTGTCGGCAGTGGTGCCATCGGCCTAGAGTGGTGCTGCCAGAATGTACAATACCAGTTCGGCTTTGTTTTCATTTTGGTAAATGTTTTTTTCTTAAAATACAGTCAACATTGTTCTCGAGCCCAAACACATTAGAATTATTGTTAAAAGGTCAGTTTCAGCCACTAATTATACTCTAGAGAAGGAAATAGATAACTGAATCTGTGTGCTGTGGATTGCATTTTGAATAAGGCCTAGTCAGGCTGAACCCTTACTTTTATATTTATTTCATGTGTAGGAAGTCATATGTTAATACTTGTTCTAGGGACCCTGATTTAGTTTCTTTCTCCAAATACTGTATACAGTAGAAACTCACCATTGTGACCTCTTTTATTATACCGTTCTCTCTCTTAAACCTATTTTTGAGAAACTGTAAAAATGGTTGAAAATTTGAAGGAAATTGCTCGAAAAATATGTTTGCTGCCCTTTTTTTGCTTGTTGTGCATTGTGTTTTTCTTGGCAAGCTCTGTATTGCCAGCTGGGCTTATCTACAAATAAATACCACCCCCTCCCCCATTCATCAAGTGTGTTACAGTACATGATCAGCTATCATATGTCATGCACATGTCTTGTTACTGAGATGTCACTTGCTTGTGGATGGATATCTTCTTTATTTTGACGCATGTCTGGTTTATGTTATTCCCGGCTAGGGATTAGGTTCTACACATTACGCTGATAAGTAGGCTTTGACCAATGACTAGGAAGACTAAAGGCTATTCTAATCTTAGCAGAATGGTGGGTAGGTAAGTGGGCTTAACGTCTCGTCGACAGCAAGGTCATTAGAGACGGTGCAATTTGCACAGGGAAGAGGGATTGGGAAGGAATCTGCCATGTTCTTTGTGTGGGACCTATCCCAGCATTCGCCTGGAGTGATTCTGGAAAACCATGGAAAACAGAAATCAGGATGGCCAGACCAGGAATCGAACCCGAGTCCTCCCGAATGCGAGTCCAGTGAGTTACCACTGCGCTGCCTCGCTCGGTCTTAGCAAAATGAGAGTTTTGACATAAGAAGCCTTGGTCGTGGTTAATTTTACAGTTTTCTGTCGTGATGCCAGTATTGCGAGGTACATGGGGAACTAGACTGTGTCCTTAGCTTTCTGCGGTGCCCGACCGATATGCAACGTAGGCTGTGTAGGCCATCTAGTGGGAACGAAATTAGGTACCATCATGACCCTTCGCCTTGTTTAATACAATACCTTATTCTTGCCGGGAAGAGGAGTGCTCCTCGTCGGTGCTGGACTCACGGTGCTGGCGATTGGCTGTTCAGGTGTGGGGTGCTGCCTATCTGGGAATTTTATTAACAGTGGAAATAAAGGGTTTTGGAGAAGCTGTCCCTGAAGGGGTTAATTTAGCTTTCGAGGCTTTCGTTAATTTCCTCCGTACATTGCCTTGGCATTGATACTGCATTTAAGAAACTGAAAACAACTTGTAGAAGAGAACCCGGCGCATTATATCCCTAGCGTGTCCTTCCGAGTACCCAGACTTGTGATGATATAAGACAACCTGTGCTTCTTTCGTCCGGCCCTTGCGAGCAGTGGACAGAGTGATGGGCAATGCACGTCACTTCCTTGCCGGGATACCTGGGTGTGGTATTCAGAGGAGGTTGATCAGGCTGAAGTGGTTCTAGCTCCTATTCGGCCACATGAGCAGCAGTGGCGGAGTAGGGAACACTTGGTCTAATCAATTCTTCTAATGGAGGAGTTCCTAGGTGAATTTGGGTGCAGCCGAAGGTCTACCTGGTGGCAGAGCTCGGTTTGCCTCTTATTGGTGTGTGTATTTGCCTTGATGGTTAACGTGTCTGCCGGCTTTCCCTCTAAGATACGTTTAACAATACATATTATATTGATGTATTGAGAAAACAGGGTGGTTCTGCACTAACTCCTACAATTTTAACATAAGTTACGGAAGCTAATCCTAACCTTAAAATCCAGGTGAAGGCAATCTAGGCAATAGCTAGGTTTATTGCATGGGCGAATAAAACTGGCCAATAAAATAGTCTAATATGTAGTTGACGCATTTGATAGTGCCTAACTACCAAGGAAGTTCATAAGGAACCTAAAGAAATGACGGCTACCAGAAGGGTAGTTTGCTGTCGTAGCCACACCCTCCGGTGGGCTGCTGGTTGTTTACCAGGAGGTGGTGGTAGGCGAGGAACGACGTCTTCAGGAGTCTCTGGTATGGTGGAGTCTCTCAGAAGCTGTGGATCTATGGTGCTGCAGAAGGTGGGTCAGCTGCTGCTGAAGGAGTTGAGCTTCTGGTTGGCGGTGTCTTCAGCTGGGTTGAGACCCCGGCCCGTGCGAGCAGTGGGATCTCCGGTTTCCACAGTGGTCACCGCCGACCCTTGTGAGTGGTGGAGGACCAGAGACTGAAGAGCTAAGGGTTGCTAGCCCTTTTATACTGATAACTACGAGGAGTCTGTTGGGGCTCAGATGTGCAGGATGCAGGGGAAGCTAGCCTCGTTTTGGGGGCCGGAACTTCTTGCTGCTGAGACGGTGGTATACATTTATTATCTCCTCTGCGGGAGCCATGATCCATTCCTATCATCTGCTTTGGAGGCTGGAGTAGACTGGGTGCTGCCCTCCAGTGATGAGTTGTGGAATTAGCTTGGCTTTTACTGTAGGGTGCCTATGTTTCAGCCAACAGTACAATTTTACATCAGGAATTGTGAGATGGTGTGACATATTCTTGGAGTTTCTGGGCAAACAGTACAATCTGGAACCACGTGTCTGTAGTCCCTCTAGATGCGTGCCAACGTACCCTGTAGGCATGTGTCCCACAAGTACTGTTATGAGTAGTAACATGCCCCTTTGTTAGCGTTGCACTCAAAGATGGTGTGAAGTTGCAGAGTAGAGTGCACATCGTAAATGCGCAGGAATGCATCACACATCAAATTTTTTTCGCTTTTCAAAATTGGATTTGTGTGCTGTTTTTAGATTTCTCTTGGCTTTCAGTACTCTTCGCTGACAACTTGACATACAGTTTTTTTTTCTTCTAATTTGGTAATTGTTTTGTCTTAATTTTGTGAGTGACTGTTTTAATGGCCTACACAATTATTTATATTTTTTTACTGACTTTCAGTTTTAATAAAATAGTGGAATATAAGTCAGCTTGTTACTCATAAAAATGTTGATGCCCCACCTATAGGGTGTTTTGGAGTTTGTTTGTATCAGAGTCCCCACCCCCTCCCTTCTTCCGCTGCTGGGAAGCAGGTGTCGTCCAGTTGACTGGGTTGTTTCTGGGATCGGAAAGGATTGCCTTTGGCAGTTCTATAATGGCCCTCTGGGCTCACGGAAGAGCACTTATTGGGGTCAGGCGGGTTTTGTACTCTTGGAGGGTGTGTAGATAGTCTGGGGCTCCAGGTGTCGAACCACCTTTTCTTTTGCTGTGGGCCAGTGATAAGCCACTGGCAACCCAGGTAGCATGAGAGGCAGTGGAGAGACGGTGCAAGGGAAGTGTCCTCTGCTTCATCTGGATGAGCTGGTCATTGTTCCCCTCTGCCGAGCTGCTTCCTCTCTCTTCCAGGATTACACCCAGCTGGCAGTCTGTCCATCCTCTACCAGGCCTCCAATCAGGGCTAGTCCCTGTTTGTCAGCTTTATCTTGCCCAGCTCTGTGGCAAGGCAAAAGTGGAAAGATAGCATAGAGAGGAGTAGGTAGAGTGTGGTAGGTAGGCCTTACTGCTGGCCTGCAGCAAGTACGTTGGCAGGCAGGAAGTCACTGGCAGACACAAGCACTCATAGAAGTGTGACTATAGTCCATTCCCCATTGGAAGCTACTTTCTCGGAGCCCTGCTAAATATCTACTTGCAGGCCCATTTCGTATCCTTCCGCCAAATGTAAACAAACATTGCCATGTAGCCTTTGTCAAAATCAATGTTTACATGCCATTGTGTGTGCACATGTGTTCATATACTTTCGCTACACCTAAAAATAAACATAGAAATGCGACTTCTACTTTTATACCTGTCAAATGTGTTGTTTACTGTTTACAGCTTTTCAAAGTATTCGGTTTTAGGTCTATTTCAAAAACCATTTCGTACCAATATTCACAGTTTAGGTCTATAACATTATTTAGGTCAGCTTTATGACGTTTTAAAAATGCCTGAATTAACTATAGTTCTTACGGTTACGTTACATTAACATATTTGTTTTCCACGACATAGCACATAACACGTAATGCACGTTAGTATTTTGCCGCGACTGTGTTAAACCGTTACAACTGCGAGGTAATGAACTTTAGTATTTAACTTTTTGTTATTGATATGTGTTGGGTTATTTCTTTAAAAAGATGGCCTCAATTCGGATAACGAAGGAATAGACATTCCAAAGAAAAAAAGCAATGTTAAAATCAAGCACGCAACTCTTGTCACTCTTTTTTTGTTATAGAAACTTAAAATATAGCGGTGAACATGCACTCAAATAAGCCTATTGTAACTTTTATTCCACTCATATTTATATCTATTGCTACTTACTGTGTATTAGTTTTATTGAAATTTATTGGGACTGGACTTGGTAAATCACGTTACACGACTGTGTTTCAAACACCCAGGGCAAAGGTACAACTTGTGATAAATAAATATACATGGATGTAAATTAATAAATTCGTCATAAAAACCGTTCAAATTTACAACGTAAAATAGTTCACATCAAATATTTGAAATCACCCACACTCAGATCCAGCATAACTATCACGAAACAGCCACGCCACGTTAATTCACATACGGCGGTTAACAAAACACATCATAACAGTGTATTTATTACTGCCGCGGAAACACAGATTTATCACAACATCGTAACTTGCTTAGGTAGGAATTTTATAAAACACAATGTCTACAAACGTGATGCGGTAATTTTAAGTATTTTTCGGAGTAAGTATAATTTACGCTTCGTTTGGTAAAACAGCAACACGCCATGACATCATGGCTTGCCACGTCTGCCAACTTCACTTTGTTTCTGCCCCGCCATCATATCTAAATATATTAAAATAAGTATTCGAACATTAAAATCTCTCTTCAGTTGTAAATCACGAATTCAAAAATAATTATTTTGCTGTAATAAGTATGAAATACGCTACAATTGAAAACAGGTACAATTTGCCGCGTACTAGCGATGTGAAACTTCCCGAGTGTGAAAGAGACAAAGACAGAGAGAGAGCAACAAAGCTCGCTCAGCAGACAGTTGCTTCAAAAATTGCTCTGGCTCGACAAAAACAACACCGTACCATTACGGTCTACTCAATATATTTTCCGCTGTTATTTTAAACTGTGAAAATGAGATATTTTGCCATCGAGGCTACCTAAATATTTCAATAGGCATCGTTTAATTTACAAATAGTATTGTAAAAAACTAGGTTAAAATAATATTTTAACTGTGAACTATTTCTTACCAGCCGTTGCCAACATGTCGCTGCTCTCGATGTTGTTAATTCATATTTAAAAAGAAATAAATATTACAAGTTATAGACTTTAAGGTATAGTTTCATTTATTCAACAATACAGTACTCTAAAGTTAACAATAGAGTTATTAATTTTTGTGGAATACAGGTTATTAAAAAAACGGTTGACATATTTTGCCTAGAGTGTTTTTTCAAAGATTGATTTTCATAAGTCACTTCCAATCGGGAATGAACTATAGTTGGGCAGCCAAGAAGAGCGGAAGGCTTCTGTGAGCTGTCGGACAGTGTGACATTCTGTGACTAGTGCGCGAAGGAAGGTGAAATCGTAATGCTTCGGAAGTTGGCATTGGTCTGTGGCCATGCATAGTGACAGTCTGCAACAGATCTACACTAGTCAGCCTGGAACTGATTCTATTTATAGAGACACCTGTTTTTAAATTGTGAAATAAACACAAAATGCACTTTTTTTTTTTTTTTTTTTCCCCCCCCCCTCAAAAAATGACATACTTCCCAAAAAAACGACGAGAAAACAAAAAATATGTGGGAAAAAATACATTTCTGTTATGAATCCTCATGTTTATGATGCTAATTCAATACATTTTTTCAGTATGTATTCGGGATCGGGAAGTCGACACATTCAGTGTATTGATATACACCGCAGAAGCGATATTGCCAACGAGCATCTACACCTACGGGATATGGCGATGTTTCGGAAATAAACTGATTCCATTTGCATTTAGTCGTTTTTTTTTCACTTTTCGTCGCATAATTAATGTAACCTCATTGTTAGTATACAAATATGATGAATAAAAAAAATTGCAGAACAGTTAACTAAAAAATGGTAACAAAATTTTCCATTACTACTACTAGGAGCTGGCAGCATGTTTATGCGACAAAAGCACACAGTACACTTCATAGACTCGTATATCTATGGTATTACCAAATGTTTTATTTTTTTGGTTATGTTTTATGTAAACATTTTTTTAAGTAATCTAGGTTATGTGAGGACAACTTGTATATGGTGCCGTTTTATTTTTGTTTTGGCCAAGTAGTATATTAGCTAAGGTTCTGTTTATTTTAATGCTGGGGCGTGGAACCTTAGTTTGTCACATTTATCATCTTTTGCGAGACAAGATTGTATTGCACCTCTTCTTACAAGAAAATAGCAATTTGAACTGCTCCTTGTTTTGATGATGCAGTGAAAAATTTTGCTCGTGTTGAAATAACATTCAAATTACTATAATTCAAAAGTTGTGATGTCACCAAAAGAACAAAACGTGATAAATGTGGCGCTATTATGCATACCGATGGGAGAATTACACAATAAAGATTTTCAGTAAAGTTGAAAATTGTTGGTTTTTTCTTTTTATGAACTACAATAATATCAATGAAATCCGTATGGATTCCAGTCAGTTATGTAGACACTAAAAAGTTTCTCAATGTCTGGGAATATATTCACTGACAAAAGAACAAACCAAAATCCAATTATTATGGTAGTAATTAATGACAGTGCTTGCATTTTCCGATTAAGTGTATGCTACTTTATTTTTGTGATATCACTAAAGTAGCCAAAGTTTGTTGCGATATGAAATATGTGTGAGTGCTTGCATTTTTAAAATCAAATTTTACAATTTTCTTTTTGTGCGCTATTACCAAATCATTTTTTCTCAGCCAAATTTCAGCTAAGTATTTGACGAAATGAATTAAATATTGATGAAAAATTCACCAAAATCAGCCAAAAAAATTAGACAAAATCTATCAAAAAATTTACCACAAACATGTGTGTCTATCTATTTATATCCAGAACACAAAGGTGGCGCAGGGTAGCGGAGGGGTGGTAGTTAGAGATGCAACAATGGATGCAGCGGAGATGGTCAAGGACGGCTGAGGCTAGGTTGCGTCTCCCCTCTGCGACCAGCGGCCAGAGGAGTGAGTACCCGCCAAGATGTGAAGTGGATTGCCGACCAGCAAGTGGCAGCAGCTATTAAGAACTTGTTGCTAGTCCAAGGGGTTACTTTGTTTTCTTGGCCATGTGCTTTGGGTGCCATTTGTTTTAAGGTTGGCAGAATTTGAATTACACCTGGCAGATATTTCTGAATCAGTGACTTTACTAGCTCTTTTTGTCCACGTCCGTCAGTTTCATAAAAGACTCTGGGAGCTTTGTAAATTGTATGTAGACAAGAAACAGTTAACTGTAATGTGGTTTTCATTTTATTCTCTGTTGGTGTAGATTAAGTTGTGCAAGACATGTAAAATAATCGAATCAATATGAGTGTTCCCTAGATTGTGACACGATACAGTTTCATGGACAAAAGCAGGAAATATGTATATACTATTATCATTCCATATTTTATTATCACACTTGTTCAGTGCTTGATGATTATACCTTGAGGCATAGTAGTAACATTACTAGAATCTTTTTTCTTTTGCTCTTTTTATTTTTTTAATTTCTGACTTGTGTGTGTGCATTGACAAAGGCACATTTTTAAGATTACATGTATCGCTGGTTTATTGTTGGCTGGATCACAACTACTTATGTACTGTGTATCTGAAAAATACCCAACAAAATTACTTACTGACAAGAAATGTGAGCTCATGTCAATTATTCTCATGTGCATAACTGTAGTGTACTGTGATGATGTCTATTGTGCAGCATCACAGGGGACAAGCAGGCGGTGGGGTTGGAGTATGCACAGTTGCTGCGGCAGGCGGTCGCAAGCCCGCTGGCCAAACAGGGCACAGATGGTGTGGATGAGGCTGTTCAGGTGCTGCAGGCGTACAACCTTACACGTGAGGACCTGGACAGCATCCTGGAGCTCACTGCCTGGCCCGGCAAGCCTGATCCCATGGCGAAAGTTGACAGCAAGGTACCTAGCACTGTGAACTTCACAATAGTCTTTGTCTGCCCCACAACATTACTGCATGATCCTGTGTTCAGTGAACCCCAGGTGTAAATCTGGCATATTAGTCTTATAATTACTTTATAATAGGGTTGTGCAAGATCTCAAAACCTTAGAAAAATTTCAAGAAATACTGCGTTCTCTAACAACAAGCAAGAAAATTGATTTTTCTCAAAAAAACTAGAAACCTTTCATGCCAATAAAAATTTTTTACGTATGATAATAAGCAGTCACTGTTATTTGTGTGTTGAATACACAAGTGTGCAATGAAGGCATCTTTAAGGCACTCCACGCATACCTTTAATCAACGTGTTCAAGCACAATGCAAGCTTGAAACAAAACA
Source organism: Dryococelus australis (assembly GCA_029891345.1). Lineage (NCBI taxonomy): Eukaryota > Metazoa > Arthropoda > Insecta > Phasmatodea > Phasmatidae > Dryococelus > Dryococelus australis. The sequence goes on from CM056994.1 coordinate 353,329,282, forward strand.
AACATTCTAGTGTGACAGCCAGATGATGGTTATCCTGTAGGGGTGGGAAATTCAATTTTTTGATACCGCGATACCATCAAATTGAGAATCGAAAAATAAAGTTTATTCTTTGCAATTCCGATTAGTAACACAGTGTCAATAAAACTTTATTTTATGACTACTCTCGACTCTTGGAAACTACGTGCTCCCGTGAAGCAATTGCAGGCATCCTTTGTCAACAGCACAATTGGAGATTCCCATGGCTAATGTGACTCTAAGTGTGACCTTGCCAAGCGGTTTACAGCTGTACCGGTATCAATCGCTTCAGTTCATTCTCTCTCTCTCCCTCCCTCTTGTGCACGCTTCCCGCTTCCCAGATAAACAAACTTGAGGCTGTGTTCCATTTTGTTTCTAATTTCATTTTGCTTGATTTGTGTCTAGCTTTTTGTACGGTTTAGTCCAAACAATACGACATTTAACTGCCTAGCATGCAATGTTGTATTATTTTGGTGCTACCATGATTTCGAAAATTAAAACTGATATGGCTGCGATTTGGTAATTTGTTTGTCAAAATGCAAATTACAAAAATACGTCGTAGATTTTGTAGACCAACAAGTCAGATAACCATTTTAACAAAAAGTGCCAATTGGAACATGACCTCGTGTGATAATGGAAAAGGAACGAGCTAGTTACTATGCAGAATTTAAATTGACGATTGTGGAATATGCACGTGAACATGGAAAAAATGCAGCTGGTCTACAGTTTGGTGTCGACGGTAAAATGTACTATGTTGGTGCGGGGAAAAAATATGCTGCAAAAGTTTCTCAAGAAAGTGCTTTATGAAGAAAAATGTGTAAATACCTGAAACAGGAATAATAGCCGTTTCGTCACGTGCGCACCACTAGGCATTATGGATATTCTGTCACACAGAAATGCTTGCGTTTTAAGTCAGAAAAATTGCAGCTAACAAAAACATTCCCGTAACAGAATTTAAGGCAGACGTTTGCCGGCGACTCGATCGCGCAATATGCCGGTTATCAGATTACCCTGTTCTTAGCAACTGTTCAGTAGCACGTATAAATGATTTACTTGTGCTCCCAGGTATATTCCCTGACAGTGCAGGACCTTAGATGTCATTTTGTCATGGTCAGAAACGTTTTTTACACTCCCCCCCCCCCCCCCCCCTCTTCTAAACAGTTTTGTGTACAGGTAGCACCCCATATTTTCACATGAAATAATACAATTTCCAATGATTGATTCAAAGAAGTTTAAGTAAAAACACTGAATCGTAGGTAAATTTATATTCGCGTTTGCTTGAGGGACAGCTATTCACGTTGCTTTTCACTATCAGCTTTGGCCGATATTGAAACTTTCGGCTTTGGGTGTACACAAATACACAGTGGCGAGCACACAACAGCAAGCACGTGACCCAATACTGTTGATTGTCGGTGCCGGTCTGGACATCACAGTATCCATTGTTTATTCTGTGACACGGTGCCAGTCGCCACGTGGCCATGGTAGGCAAGCTGTACGGCATTGCTAAGTCTGCGCGCGGTCAGCTGGAGGCAACGATGTTGCCATGTTTCCAGACTAGGCGTAGCCACGAAGTTTACACACTGAAATCAAAACCTTTTCTTACATTCTTTTTTACACAATCATTTCTTCTTGCATTATTTTTGAAAGAAACTTCTGAGTACTGCTATTTAAGATGATGATATAACGAAAACAAGCCTGCACTGCATTCGTTATTACATACTTCTTTTCACACTGGGTATATGTACAATTGATGGTGCTGATAAAAGTTGTCGTTATAGCGGACTTTTTTGTTATAAAACACATTCATAACATCGAACTTCCACTGTAGAATAGTTTTGACTTTGAATGGCAACGCAATTTTGTGTGTTAAAAGTCCTATCAGTTGTAAATCATAGGAATCGACAGAGAATCAATAATCGGGTATCTGCATCAAAAAATTGGAATCCTCCTGTCTCTATTATGCTGCTTTATGTAGCATGAAATACTGTATTGAATACTGTGTCATCAACCATACAGTTATTCAAATTAATTCATTACACAGTGACATAACGATAAATTACGCAATTGCACTGACCAGGATGCCTACATCTCACCAACAAACAAATTGCCAACTTTCAGAGTCGTGCTCATATAAGAAGTAAATTTCATGTCATGATATTAACGCAGACAAATATTTTATAACATAAAGTTAAAATCCATATAAGTAAATCATGTATCTGATTCTTCTTTTCGCAAACGCCAACCAGTAAGTTTACAATAATAAAACAAAAAACGAGCACCATGATGAATGAAAGATTATTGCCTACTGCGCAAGCGCAGTTTGAAAAAAAAAAAATCCACAAGAAAAATATATCATTAGTAGAAACAAAATGGAATAATTTGTTTATCACTGTAACTAACCAAATTTAACAATCGACAACTTTTTTTGTGAACAGCGCATTTCCACTTATTGTGGATCAAGTGGCCAATACAATATGTGTATTTTTCGATTGAATCATTAGCAAATTGTGTAGAACTGGTATTTTGGCACTCGTGGTTACTCTGTTCTTTGTAAGCTCAGTTTACGATGGATAACATGTACATAACAAACATGTATGTTTAAAAATAAAAGTAGGTATTCATTATGATGTGGTTCATGTTCACCTGACATTTGAATGTATGTTTAAAATTTAATCATATGCTAGGAAATCACATGATTTTTTTTTTAAATACTAAAGGCTGGTCACAAATATGTTAATTAACAGAAAATTTCTCATTCTCGTCTCGATTCTTGCAAGAAAAATTTTTTCTTTCTCAAAAATTTCTGAAAGCCCATATCTTATTCTTGCTGAACCCTAAAGTAAAACATCCCTTAATGTGTAATCTATATAATAGAATACTCCATTTAACAAAATGTATAAATTTGTTCTCGCCATCCATCTATAAGAACGTTGCATTTTAACCTTTACATAATGAAATACATTAACGAGTGCAGCAGAAACAACTTTCTACCACAAAATTAATGTACCGCCCAAAATGTAAACAAAATAAAAGGCAACTGGGTTATAGATGATACGAAACACAGTAGTGTATGCAGCATGAAACTCACAGTGTATGTGCTGTGTCACTAGTGCTGCTACCATGCTGTATTGTTTACACACAATTAATTCTGCCCCATAGAAATTTTTTTCTGCTATGTGTAATCCACGGTGTGTTATTTTATCTTTGACAGAAAAAATATACTGGAGCCATGTTTACTCATTTTTTGTGTGTATTTTTTATATTATAAACTTATCAGATCTTCAAATACGGTAAAATTTACAACTATTTTCAATAAGAAAGTAGTTGGCATATGATAAAAGAAGGCAAGTCCTGTTTATTTTGTAATAAAATACCACTGCTAGCTGAAGGAGAATTTAACGAGCAAGTGATTACAAGAGACAGACAACAGAAACAGGCAGAGCAAGATGTTAAGAGGGAGATAGACACAGTGGTAACATGCTGCCCTCTCATGTTGATTTTTAGATCTTCCCCCTTTGATTGTCCTGTATGATTCCTACTGTAAAGTCTTACCAAAATGAACTCTCGTGGTTTCTAAAAATAAGGTGGTTAAGACAGGTCGGTCACTATAGATATTTTGGACTGATTTTGGCCCAACCCCATCCCCTGTTTGTCAAAATTTGCCAATTTTGGCATGAAGTTGGTTTTCAGTTGTCTGTAGCATGAGAATTGACATTTTTAAAAATGAAATAAAGATTATATCCTTGACTCCCAAAATTTAAAAAAATATATATTTAGCGGCTCATGTTTTAACCATGCATTGTAGATCGCTGTTCATTTGTCTCCAGCATGGAAATGACACGTATTTTTAATTTAATATAAATTTATTTTAATAGGTACGCCGCATGAAGTCAATTTTCAGTGGCTTCTTGCAGGACAAGCTAAGGATATGCTACTGAAATGTCTATTTACTATGTTTAATTTATTGTAAACCAAACCTTTTTTCTTCCATGAAATGACCTGTTTTTCACTTGTAAAATTAAATATACTAACAAATTCCCAGAGTTTATTTCTGTTTCCTGGCAGTGTTGCCACAGGTCTGAAAAACTTAGAAAACAAGGAAATGTCAAGGAATTTGAAAACTGTCAGGGAAATGTCAGTGAATTTCAAACAAGTTAGCTAAATTTCAGTTAATGCTGTGATATGCATGATATATTTTGCAGTTCTGTCATCAATTTGTGCACCCCTGCTAGAATCATATAAAATTATTTTAATGATTGCAGACTAAATGCTTAAGCATTTTCCTTTGCAACCTATGTAGTGAGCAATTTTGTAAGATCGGAGAAGTATTTTGGTGTAAATGTGTGTTATAATGCAAAGGAGTCAATCCTTACAGGAAAAAAAAAAATCTTTTTGTCTGGAAGTCAGGGAAATGTCAAGGTATTTTCCAATGTAAAAAAGTTGGCAACCCTGATTGGGCAAGAAAGTTGCAATTTTTCAAACAACATTTTCAAGTGAATAAACTATTGATCGTAACTTATGTCTAGACATACGACGTCTTATCCTTATTAATAAACGACTACTGCTCATCAGTGCACGGAATCCCTGCGCCCTCTCTCTGGGTGCTACCTGGTTTGGAAGGAGGAGCGGGGGCAAGTTGTTTTACTCCTCCCACCAGACACTTCCCGTTCACCGCCTTGCCCGCAGTAAACACATTGCCCTGTCAGTAACCTCTCCTCATGCTCACAGTTGAGCATTCAAAATTCAGCTTTCATTTCTCTCCCCCTTTCTGTCCGTCCCTTGAGTAAGTCAAACAGTGTTTATTTCCCATTACGGAAATAAACGTGTGGTGTCACACTACCTCCTACGTGTATCAAGAGCTTAGGAAGCTAATCCTCCAGTAAGCAGGTAAAGGTGTCATGCACTGAGCCAACAATGGCAGGGGTAGACTAGCGCTGTCAAAACTACTTTTAAGTAGTCCTGACTCCCGACGCAATTGTTACCTAGAAGGGGCTGCAGTGTCTAGGTGTGTAGACGAAGAGGCTGTTTGCAATCTTTAAGGAAGTCTTAAGCAGGTCTAGAAGGATGGTTGTGGCACTAAAAGTGCGGTGGAGTCCAAGGAATAGGTTTCCCTTCGGCACTGAAAGTGCGACGAAGGTTGGAAGGTAGAGCTAGGAGAGTATCTGTGCAGACTGGTTAGTTCTGGCAACGAGTGCGGTGGAAGACTGAAGACGGTCCTGAGCAGGCGTCGCACTCTGCTGGAAGCTGCCTCTGCTGTCATTGGCTGGCGAGCCTGAGGGCGAAGGGTTGCGAAGCAGAGAGAGGTGGCAAAATAGCATAGCTTCGTGGGCTTGTGACGTCACCGGTCACCGGCCGGTTTGGAGATGAAAGAGGTGGCGACACATACTGATATAGCCATCTAGCGCTGTGCGGTGGAACTTTGTGCTTTCGTTTCATAGTTTTGGTGGGCCGGTGACTAATACAAATTTGTAGACTGGAACATCCATTCTTATGCGGCAAACAGTACAATCTCATGACGTCTTGTGGCAGTCAACAATATAAACTCTGTTGTAATCAGACATACGGATGTGCTTACTGATGAGCTGGGGTAAAATATCATTGTTGCAAAGACGTCATGCGTCAATTCTCTGATTTTCCCACAAGAAACCATATAAACTGGACTTTCCTTTGAATTCAGTAAAACCATGCTGCTTTATGTTGAAACGTTTTGGTAACAGGCAGAGCACGTCATATGTGCCTGAGGTATCATATTATTCAGGAGACACCTGCCTATTGAATTAAATTGGTATTTGAAAATCACATCAGTTTCACCTGAATTGGTAAATCAGTTGTTGAATACCATACATACCTTTTACTCACACAGTATGGTTGGTTAGAGATGATGTAAAATCGCTGAAATTTTTTGAGCCAACATATCTTCTATAACACTCTAATTAGTTCATTCTTTAATGATTGGGCGAAATGGCTTTCAACTTGGCTAAGTTGTTATCAGATCAATCACGAACGTTCTGCCTTCTAGGATCAGAATCCTAATTGGCCCAGTGAAATGGGGTAGTCGCTTCATACATGCATGACAGCCAATGAGGCAAGAAAACTGTTGTAAATGTGTACAGTGCATTGAATCCTAGCAAACAGTCAACTTTTCCCACGATAAATCATCATCTCCAAGTATGGTATACAAATATACAGTATCTTTCAGATTTGAAGTTAATTATTTGAAATACATGAACATATCTGGTACATCCTGTATATTTTTTCATAATAAATTACTACAGGAAGCAAGAGACAAGCTAACCACTTGTTCTGTTTTGAATATTACTATACCTGCTTTCATTTATAATCATGCATGGCCATTTCTTTGTAAATATTTCAGGTGAAAGCAGCATTTACCCGTAAGTACAACAAGGAGGTAGCAATGCTACCATATGCTGTTGAATCTGTGAAAAAGGTAGCCGCAAAGGCAGCCACACTTGCTGCAGGAGAGGAAATGGATGTAGAAGATGAAACTGAAGAGAGTCAAGAGAATGAGGATGATGTTACCACAGATTCCATGATCAAGGTAGGTTTAATCATTCATTGCATTCGTGGTCATAAGGGATTTTATTTTTAAGTTGAGAATGTTGTGACACTTTTCTGATATATGTATGATAGTGAATTCTTATTACTGCAGTGGAACATCGGTAGTAAAAGTTTGGTTAATGCAAAGAACTTGTTATTGCAAAGTGATTTTGTGGTCCCTTGAGCCTATGGTATGCAATTCCAAGGTGTAAAAGCGGTTTAAAACAAAACGTGGATAATACATATAACAAAGTAATTATTAGCCTCAAATTCCATACGTTTAATACAAATACATTAAAGCAACACATTAGCCAACTTCAGTTCCCGTAACAGTTCAGTGCCACATTTAACAATAAATTTCTGGTAGTGCTAACTTTTTTCCCAGCCAAAAAATATGCGTTAGGGTATATGAACTTCAGACAGGTTACATTCTTTTTTCCATGAAATAAACTTTTTTACAGTAACAACAGTTTTTCTTGATCTGTCAGATAGTTCAATACAATAGCTTGACAGTGTCAAAATGAATTTTGTGTTCTTCATAGATACGATGGAAGCGCTGCACCAAGTTACACATTAGAAACTACTGCTGTGTGCGAAACTTTGATCACAACTGCACGTGCTCAGTTACAATGTGACCAACTTGTGAGCGCTGATACTGATAGGCTCTCTTGTGACAGTACTTTTTGTGCGTACATGGATGAAAACATCTGGTGTAGTTAACCTGTGGAAACATCCTGTTTGTTTGTGTGCATAGAAAATGTTCTTGTGTTATGCAGACTTGAATTTTTAAGTTTATATAAAGTAATAATTATTTTTTCATTTCCAGTTTATTTTTTAACGATTTTATCAAATGTATTCCAACGTCAAGTGCTGCTATGGTGCAAAAACAGTTCATACCAAAATAGAACATTTCTCAAAACAAAAACCTTAGTATGTAATAACAGCAGAAAATGTGTAAAAGAAAAAATATTTTTTGCTTCTTTATGTAATGGAAGGGTTGATTTTATTGAAGACTTGACATGATATTTAATAATTCTTTAAGTTAATTTTTTCCTCAGTGAAGTTCAAATGAGAGGGACTTATTTTGTAATTGAAGTTACATTTTGTACGTAAATTCCAAATCTGTAGGCTTTTCGGCTTGTACCAACATAAAATATGTCTGCAGTTTCAACCCAACAAACCTCATTATTACAAAGTAGCCAGATTTTGGTCCCTTCAAGTTTGTATTAATGAGATTCCACTATAGTCGGTGAAGACCCACGTGTTTCATACCGAGCAGGTAAAGTACGCTGTCTGCATATGTATAGTTGTTTCTAGTTTTGCAGTAGCATGCCGTGTTTAATTTTTTTTATCTGTACATAACTTTCTCTACATCCCCAGGCTAAAAAGAGACCTTTAGGCAAGCAGAAGGAGCCTAAAGACGAAAAGGCTGCTCGTCCTAGTAGCGCGAAGAAAGCAAGAGGCAAAGGACGAGGAAGATGAAAGCTTAATCTTTTATGTGACAATAAAAAATTCTCTAAAAGAACTTCACTATTGTATATATAAGTATTGTAATACAACTAGGAATGGGTTGGTCCTGTTTACTAGTTCTCAGTTCTGCCTGTTCTTGGTGTAGAATCTCTTCTACTATGACGGAAACAGCAAATACACTCATTATGTACATAGGAGTATGTGAAACTGGAAATGAATCACCTACCACCACGTTCCTATTAATTACTGATAACAGTAATATTTTCACGTTTAAACATTGGTTGTCTCATGATTCTAAGAGCATAACAAATTAGTATTTATTTATAACTGCGTGGCATGCTTTTTCTTGTATGTAAACAAAAATAGTGTCCTTAAGTGTTATATACACTTGTTAATGTGCAGCATGCACAAAATGGAAAACACTATGGTGTTTCTCCCGCAATTGTGAACTGGAACATTGCTGGAGCTTACGTTCTAGTAGCAAATATATTATTTCTTAAATAAAACCATGCATTTAATTATCAAGTAGAAAATCGAACAACTGTGTGTTACCGATATACCCATGTGTTGTATTACTGGGAAAAGCATCGTCTTAGTTGATAAACTTCTGCAAAATTATCGAGTTTGTATTTTAGGCTTGAATAAAATAATTTTAGTTTGGTTTGCATTTTAGCATTGTATTTCTCTTTGGAACCAGAGCCACTTTATATAAAAGAAAAACTTGAAGCTGTTACAAAAATAATGGAAACAACCGATTCCTAAATACAATTTAACTTTTTATAGTATGTGTGCTAGTTGATTTAGATTATGACAATAGTTAGGTAATAGGTGATTGAAGATTTATGACAAACATATTTGTATGTACAGTACACTCCCGCTTAATTGTGCTTCGCTTAACCGGTTTTCGGCTTATCCGTGCGGTGATCAGGCGATGCGGTAAAGTGTGTCTTTTAACAAACAGCTGTAAGTTACGTCTATCGCTGTGCCGCATGAGCTGATGTTTATCTCTTCAAACTGTCAGCCTGTCACAGAAACCTGCCTGAGACATCTAGTTTCGTCCATTGAAGCGCGTCGGACTCCGACTCATCTCAGGCCGTGTCGGAAATGACAGATTTTGTTGACAAAATGATCGCGTGAGGTGACTTTTTGTTAATTTGGTATTTCGTATTTTCTATCTAGAAGCGGATGCTAGCAAACATACAAAATGAACTCGTGCGCTAATATTGTATAAAACAAATAATTGTTCATAAAATACACTAGGCATGTTTTAAAAAGCAGGTAACTGTTGTGCTTTGTTTATATGTTTTGCAACAAATTTTTTGAAATTGTTATCGCGTAACTTATTTTATTATTTATTAATGTATGTGCAGCATTCCAGTTATGTAGAAATATTTTTCACTGTTAATGTCAAAATGTCACGCTGCGAGTGCTAAACAAGTGACTGTCTACAACTTCCAAAGTGAAACTTCGGCCTCAGTTATCCCCCACCACCGGGAAAAATACGTCTTTCCAGTTTACTGATCGCCAACTCAGGCCATTGTTCATTCCTTTTCGCGATGTAAAGAAAGGCATGGTTTAAATTTTCTTACTTTCTTTCATATCAAGTGTTTAAATGTTAACAAAAAAGCAAACATTTCAGAGATTTTAAACTTTTGTGTGCGTTTGTAAGTTGGTAAAATTTAGTAAGCTTTTGTGTTGCAAGGGGTTTTTTTTAAAATGGGAATTGTACTGAATTGTTTAAATGCCAGGTTGCAACATTTAAAGTCCTGTTATAGTCTAGTCTTTATTGCATCACATTCTAAACTGTCAACTAACTCTGCCATCTAAAGGACAGGTCTGAGTGATGTACGTTGAGCAAGTGAAACACACACAACTACGGACCGCTTATCTATTGCTCCCGGTCACCCGCCCAACGGACTCGCCCGGTGCCGGCAAAAGGCTGTGTATACTCAATGCGCTGTGGATAAGCTACACGCGGTGCAACATAAATATCAGTTGAAAGTACTGTACAATTTAAATCCTGCACAAACAGTGCGTTATTTGTGTTTGCTTTGAAATGTATAATAGGTACTGTGTTTTATCGCGATTTTTGGAGCCAATATCACTGTTCCATTAATTTAAAAATGTGTAAATTCGATTATCCTGGTTTTTTAATACATATTCGCTTATGCGTTTTTTATCTGGCCCCAATTAACATGATTAATCGGGAGTTTACTGTATTTAGCCATATACCGATCACCGAGGTTTGTAACAATGTCTATCTCAGGAGATTTAGGTCTGTTGACTATTATAACTGTTAACAATGTTACAATAGATGTTAATTAATTGAAAGTGTGAAGAAACTACTGTGTAGTTTCTAATTATTAATTTAAGATTGTAAAGTATGTACAAACAAAAAAATTAAAAAGTAGTGTTTTATACTTGGTAAGATGCTCAGAGCTGTTTTAATTTAATTGCAGTGCCTAATTTTTTTGGTCTGTTAATGGTTATTTTTACAGATCTTTTAAGAAAATAGCATTAGCTTGAATTTTGTTGTAGTTATTACACTGCTGCACATGAAATGACAATAGTGTAATCCTTTTTGTGTGCCATTGTAATGGAACATTAGGGGTATTCCCAGAAAATACAGGTACAGTGGAATGTCTATCCATCATTTCTCAGTTAACTGTCAAAAAATTTCAATACATGTGGACTTTCAATGTATATGGGCTAGAAATGCAGATAATTCAAAAATGGGACCACAGAATATGTTCCATGTCTGCGAACGTTCAATCCATTTGGGTCCAGTACACAGAGGTTCGACTGTATTTTGAGGATGCAAATAATTTAATTTGACATGTGCCGCTTCTACACCTATTATAATACGACTCCGGCTCATCGCCTAGGAGTACTGCTTCCATCTCTACAGACGTGGGCAACACGTTGCCTACCCATACAGGCAACGGGAACTTCTGTGTTATTCCTTCTCACCTGGCAGGCACACCGCTCCCCATTCCCCCCCCCTCCCCCCCCCCCTTCCTTTTGCTCGACGTCGACAAGCTGCCCAGACATCGGGCACGGCCAAGCAGACCCAACGAGGCACGAAGCCAGTACCGCTGACGAGATAATTCTCACCCCACCCAGGGCTGGAGGACGTCACGCCTCCCGCGCTGGCAGCCTACAAGCTACCACTATATAAGTCCGGCCGCAGCAGAGTCCTGGAGTCATTCTTTCGCATCTATTGCACCGCCCACAGCACTTTTAGTGCTCGGGAGCTCTAGAGAAGTTCAAAGCCTACAAGTACGCCTTTGCTACAGCTCACTACGTACGTCAATGACCGGTCAACCCAGCGACATACAAACACAAACTTTCTTCTTTTAACTTCATTTGTCTCCTCTAGACACCTTTAATTAGTAGTTTAACTGTAACTCTTATTTTCGTGTAGAATCAGCTTTTCCCGTTTATTTAGAACTAGGTCACCTAAACCTGGAACCATGCAGTTACCTTAGCTATCCTCGACTTGGTAGGCGGTAGCATAGGTCACTTGCCTATTGAACACGTTGCTCTCTACTTTGCTACTTTTATTTTCAGGATATATATCTGTATTCACAGTTGGAGGAAGATTACACTGTGCACTGCCAACAGAATCCGGGGAAGTTATCAAACGGAACTAAGACATACACATTAGACGGCTACCTGTTTATTCCCATCAAACACACAGCGCTATTAGTGCTGGTGGGGAAGAAACAGCAACACCCCAACCACTAGTAACACCTTCACATCAGGAGACACGACACACTGGGGTTGACGGTGACCTGCAGTGCTGCCGGGTATTCTGGGTGGACGCACAACCAGTAGAGGCTTGGCGTGACTCCGGCTCAACGTCCCTGATCAGTCCGTCTACGGTGGGGGAACAGTGGGGACTCTATCGAGCCAGCCGACAAGTCACTGTTGGGGTACACTGTTAGTATTTCCATTTCAGTGCACTGTGTGATTTAAAGAACTGTTACCCTATGCCTCATGAGAGAAGGAGTGGGAGGAGACGTAGAGAGCAACACCTGGCTCACCCTGCTGCCTGGCCGAGGATAGTATCACCCTATACTACACAGGATAGACAGGCGGAACAGGTCCGTGCCGCCGAAATCAGATGTCAAGCTTCTTAACCGGAGTAGAAGTTCACCTAGGTTGGGACAGTTTGGTCTTCTGGACGAAAGAAGCATGACTTTGGAACGTTCGCGCAGGTATTCATCCCGCTTAAGACTAAACTTACCTCAACTACCTAACTAGAGGTGAGAGTGTATCAGAACTAGCCAGCACTCCTCGCCTCATCCCCGTTACCTAAGTAGCTTTTGGTCTAGCGAGTAAAATCTGTATAACTACCGTGTCCAGTCGGTCTAATGGGACACGCGTTAAATTACCAATTTTTTCGAGTCATGCAAACCATTTTACAGCTACAGCGTAACCCTGTTTCAAACTTGTAAAAATAACATTAATTTTAGTTCTTTAACAGTGATTTAAAATGAATCATTATTACAAATTAGTGTTCATGCATGACGACTTACGGCTGGAAAGGTCATCACAACATTAGAAGGGTTGGTTTTGTCGGGTGCTAGGTCATGCACCATCTGACCAGTGATTCAGGATTCTCTGTGTCTATGTGGCACATCCAGCGTAGAGGACTGGCCTGGTAGCTTTTCAGCAGAGCACGAAATCGGGTTCAGTGAGAGTAATCTTTTGCTTTAGTGGGTTGGCTCTCTGCGGTACACTTGGGCGAAGTGTAACCTCTAGCTGCTGTTTGACGTGGGACAACTCTGACGTGAGTGTGCACTAGGTTGGTTTACGGGCAAATGTTCTAGGGTTGTCGCCTTGGTTGGTTCCGCTGGTTCCGTTCCCCTGTAGTAAGAGTTGCAGACTCCCAAGGACTGGTCCCGTCCAATCAAGAATAACGCTACCAACAGGTGCGTTTCTTCTCTTAGACGGGTGGAGTCCTTCCTTGAAGAGATCCTAAGGTACAAGCACCCAGAGGTCATTGGCGCCTAATTCACCATCTCTTGGATACCACTCCGATGGGAATAGGGCATCTGGACTAAGTCACACACCTCACGTTTGTAAAGTGACTGCAGGAGATGTGTGGTCTAGGAACGACCTTCGGTGGCAGTCAAACCCGGATGGTTTTCGCCAATGCCAACTTTATTACACAGCAGTTTGGCAGATCCACCTTTTGCGGGTGTTGAACCCTTACAAATTTGCCTGAAGCTACTGTATTTTATCGCATATAGGTCGCATATTTTATTTTAAAAATTTTATTGAATACTTGGGGTGCGACCTATAAGTGAGAAAAATGATTTTAAGGTGCTGCGGAAAAAAAGGCAGTAAGCACCTGATTAACTGTGTTAATTGATACTTGACAAAACACAAATAAGTGGTGTATTAAAAACCCAGATAATCGAATTTACACGTTTTTACTATTAATGGTCTAATGGAACAGTGATAATGACTCCAAAAATCGTGATAAAACATAGTACCTATTATACATTTCATAGCAAACACAAATCATGTACTGTATGTGCAGGATTTAAAGTGCACAATATTTTAACTGATATTTATGTTGCACCAAGTGTAGTTAATTCATGACACATCGAGTGTACACAGTCTTTCGCCGGCGCGGCGCCAGGCGGACGCGTTGGGCGGGTGACCCAGGGGGATAAATAAGCGGTCTGTAGTTGTGTGTGTGTGTGTCACTTTTTCAATGTGCGTGACTCATACCCATCCTTTACATGGCATAGTTAGTTGAAAGTTTAAAATGCAGTACAATAAAAACTACACTATAACAGGACTTTAAATGAGGCAACCTGGCATTTAAACAATTGCAAACAAAATCACTTTCAATTTGAAACCTGTGGTGTAGGTACTTCGCCTGTCCATCACTAAACTGTCACACTTCTTTACTCCCACAACATCAAAACACTTTTACTCGTGTATTAGCGTGCACTTTTTTTTCCCCAAAATAAAGGAAAAAATTCTGGAAAAAAAAAAACTAAGAAAGGCGGGGTGGAGTGGTAGTCGTAAACTTGTCATAAATGTTTAGAGCCATCAATGTATAACGGGAAGGGGGGGGGGGAGAGAAGAGGTGACACAGTTTATTTTGGAGAGAAGGTTAGTGTCATATTCCATTGCAGCAAAAAAAAAAAAAAAACTAGCGAGTCACCGAATAAAACAAGCAAAGGCCTGCCTCCCACTGCAGTTATGGACGTTTGTCTTTTAACGACCTGTCACTGCATAAAAGCAAAAAAGAAATGGAAGCCCGCCAGTCACGTGCATCTGCCATCCTTGATGCAGGCTTTGTTGTACAGGATGTACAACCACAAAGATGAGTGCGACCTATAATCGATAAATATTATTTTTTCTTAACGCCCCTGGAAAATAAAGGTGCGACCTATATGTGCAGGTGACCTATATGCGATAAAATACGGTAGCTTTATGATACTTGTGCTGGATGGGTCCACCTGAATTGTGGTTACCTGGTGGTCAGTGGTGCTTATGGGTATCGGAGAGTCTGATTGAACTAGACGTGTACCTTCCGTGTTGTACTCCGGCGAACACCAGCCTAACAAATCGTCCAGTGGGGACTCCTGTCTGGGTGGTAAAATAGACTCTTAGGACAATGGTACACTCTCTGGTACAATGTGTGGCGGCTCTACTTGACTAGGGTTCACAATGATTATTTCTGTAGCAGGCGGCCTGTGTAAAACACGTTGCTCTCGACACCTTATGCGACTCTTTAACACAGCCATGTTTCCTGTACATCTGGGAACAGCCTTCTACCTCTTTGCGGACGTACGTTCCTGGGGGTACGACTTTGGCAGTTACACCCAAGGCCCATGTCATATAAGGTGCAGTTCGGTATATAGGACTATGTCAAATAACAGCCAAGGGGACACTTGAAACCCAGGAGCAGCGGTATGCCCATCGCTGGCTGTAAACGAACTTGCAGTCTCTGTCTCCTGTGGAGTTCAGTGCACCTCACAACTGATTATCGACGTGTTAAATAATGCACAGATTAATTACACTCAATTAAAACCACAAAAATGAAAGAAGGGGAAACTATGGCTAAAATTATGGTCGGCGAGTCAAAGTTTTAAATTCACGAAATATTTATTACTGCAAAATGGAAATGCAGAAAGTCCTAATAAAGGTAATTAAGAGCTGAAACAGGCAAAGATGAGCCTGGTAAAATCAATTAATTAAAAAGAAAATGCAATTTTCTAAGATACACAATTCAAAGTGTGTTACTATGGATTCGGGTCTGTCTAGGGGGAATGCTAATATTATGACAACCTGCTACTGCGCGATAACCCTAGATCAGTGTTGCCTGGTTACAGTTTTGCCAACACGAACTCCGGTGCTTCAGAAGATCCCCCATGATTGCGAGCTGATCAGAAGCGTTGGAGCTGTATGGGTTGCAGAGACTATTACTGAGTGTGCGATCCCATCCAAGGCCAGGCCGTAGCACCTAAGCAAATACCCCACCAGCACCCAGGTGCTCTTGTAGGGATACAACTCAGATGTGATGTCTCTCTCTGGTTAAGTGTTGCTAGTGGTCAGGACTCTTCTATTCTACTCCTCCAGTACCTGTATACTTGGTAGGAATAAAATATATGGCCGTCTAATTGGTGTGTATTCAACTTGGAGCTGCCTGAGGGGGAGTTTCCAGTTGTAGCTAATTCGTGATGATGATAACTTCCCGTTTCTGGTCGGCGGTACTCAGCTCGAGGTCCTCCGAGCAGTTGGTGATGAAGTACTCTATGAATGAATGAGACTCGAGGTTAAGAGAAACAAAGCCGTGTTTATTAAAAGCTTATTAAACATGGTGACACGTTCTCTCCTGCCAAGAAGACCAATGGTTGGAAGTAATCCTACGGTAGCCAGGTGTAGGTGACCTGGTCCCAGGCTAGTTGGGGAAGTGAAATATAAAACTGTCGAAAATGACTTATTACAAACCTAACTGTAAATGGGGGTCTGTAGGAGACAAAGAAAGTACGTGCGGTATGTACTGTAGCTACAGAAAACTTCTGGTAGCTATTGGCAATTGGCATCGCTGGAGCGTCTGATAGTGGATCTGCAAAGCTCTTACAGCGACGTCAAAGATGGCAGCCTCTGGTGGCTGCTGAAGACTGTTAAGTCGTCGGGACAGCCTTTGGAAGGGCTTTTGAAGATCTAGCAGTAGTAGTAGGCTCCAGCACCCAGGTGCTTGGAGAAGACTGCAGGAAAAACAGGCGAGGTCCACCGCGCACGGCCTTATGTAGCAGGGCAGCGCATGTTGCAGCGGCCGCGGGTGAGGGCGTGTAACGTTCCTCAGTTGCAAGGCCGGAATGGGGGTAGCACCTTCTGATCATCTCTCGGCCTTCACGTATCTTCGGTGGCACTTGTGCATGGCCCGAGGCGGCTGATAGCTTGTTGGCTCTCAGCGCCGGTGGGGGGGGGGGGGGGGGTGACATTCTGCTGTCTTTTGCAACCCCTCATATCCATCCACGTGTCTGGCCACCCTCCAGGATTGTGGCAGACCATTACTTCCGTGTACGAGATGGCGCGTAGTTTGAATCTCACGTGTGTAGAAGTAGTACGCTAGGGTTGCAGTGAGATGAGGCGTAATTGTTTGTTGATATGATAAATGGTATAAGCGGCATGCGTCAATGTTTTATCACTACTTCGTTAAACATGAATTATTACAGTTAAGTAAGCTTATGTTCTAGTTTCATGATTCCCTTGTGTAGTAGGAGATTGAGTGATGACATGAGTTGCTTGAATCAGTTATTCTTACAATCTAGGTTACAGGGTATATGCACGCAGTTATCTTAAGTGTCATTATTCTGTGTGTGGCAGGGTTTATGTACAAGGTAGGCGTGTGCCTCCTTATAAGTAGGGACCCCAGAAAATGGTGAACCACTAAATACCGCGAAATTGGACGTTATTTCACAGTTTTCTACAAATGTACCTATTTTTTACTAAATGCAAAATTTTGCACGAAAAAGACGTTACTACGAATATTTACATTCTTCATAAACTGTAAATTATCATTTACAATTGATAGTCGACAATTGATTATGAGTTGACAATCGATTGTGTGTCGACAATCAATTGTACTGCCAACACTGCAATTTGCCGCTCTTCGTAGTGTTTTTTTGCTTGCCGATATGCCGAAAATACTTGCTATTTTTTGTCATGAAAGCTTAATGAAGTATGTTTCTACCATAGACTAAATATGAGGCAGACCGCTTATTCGTCTTCTGTGCATGTACCAAACATTGACCTACCCCAATCCTACAAAACTCCTACACAACTGTCAGTCACATGGTCAACAGTGATGAACGTGTTTGTTTATATCTAAATTTTTAAATGACAAGCACTATTACATGAATAAAATAGTTTTACCAGTTTTAATATAATCAAACTGCATTACAAATTGGTTATAGGAGGTATACATTCATCTCAAAGGATTTGTTTACAAATCAGTTTTCGAACCTAAAATCCAAACCAAACCATTTTTGCTAGACGTGTTGGCAGAGAAGCAGTTCAATGTTGGGATACGGAGATTGGTTGTGCGCAGTCAGCGAGATCGATCTACCGCATCTTCAGTCTATGGTTTCTACAGTTTTGCCATCAAGAATGAAATAATGTCCAAGTTCTGTAACATGCATGCTGACTGAGTTGTGGAAAAGTACTTGGCTGTTCTAATTTTTGAGGTTAGGTGGAAACAAAGACGTGAAATGTAACGTTATGCAAATTTCGTTTTCGTATTGAATTTAGGTTTTTTGGTTTCAGGAAACGTACACAGTGTTGATTTCATTGAATTATCTGCAAATATATTATTTAATGCTAGTGACGAACAAATGTGATTTTAGTGATGTAACTTGCAAGGATTACAATAGAAAAACACGTGTTCAAGAGGTGCACATTTTACAAACAGCAAGTTTGCGTGTTTTGTAAATATTGCATTTGTAAACCTTTACTATAATTATTGAAATGCACGTGACCTGAAAAAGCAGCACTTTCAACGCTTAAGTACTGTGTGAGTAATATTTGTTTATTTGTCTATATGATAAAATTCTAGTGTAAGGTTAACTTCAGCCAAACTGTGTGTGTATTGTTGCATCTGTATGAATACGAACAGCGACTTTTATATCACGGTTTGTTTTTCCATTGAGGTTAAAAAAATTTCGAAGTTACAATCATTTAAATGTTATTTCGAAAGTAGTAATATTTTCCACTGTTCCATCAAAACAGTATGCAACTCAAAAAGGCAACACACCCGCCAGAACCTCAAAACAGTGCGTCTCACGAAAGACGTTTTAAACTAAAGCACCTTCCCCCCCCCCCCCCCCCTCTCTCTGTTTCCTTCTTTTCCTCGAAATAAAATTAAACAAAACCCCAACAAATTACAAAAATAAAACATGTTGGAATGCCAACGTAGCCATAACATCCTACATTAATTACTTGATGGAAGTTAGATAACATTAGATTTTCAGTGCCTACCATGACAGGGGACACGAGGGAAGAGGAAAATGAAAATGCATGTGTGCATTGGACTCACATTTGTTTACAAACATCTTTTTCTTCTGTGAAAAACAGCTGTGGTGGAAGGATACATTGTGGCTGTGCTACTTTTCTAGAACTGTCAAAATTTACCCCACATGTCTTAAATTTTTTCCTTCTTAAATTAACAAATTGTACCACTGCTTTTTCTTATATTTAATTATTATTTTTCTATTTCTTATTCAGACACTGAACATTCTAATTTACCAAATTTTTTTAATTTTCAGACACAGAAATTTGGTTCATTTTTTAAAATATGAATGCAAAGAAATTCATTATTGATTTTATTTTTAAAACAAGTTATAGAATATAGCATTACTTTCGTTTTATACACCAAAATTGACAATTCTTTAATTTTTAAGTACTGAAATTTAGCACCGTTTTAATATTATATACAGAAATTTAACACCACTTTCATGTTAAAACACAGAAATTTAACACCACTTTCATGTTAAAACACAGAAATTTAACACCACTTTCATGTTAAAACACAGAAATTTAACACCGCTTTTCACTATTTTTTGCACCAAAATCAGGCATTCTATTGTACCATTTTCTGGGGTCCCTATCTATAAGGTTACATAACATTTACACTTAGCTGCATGAGATGAGGTTGCGTAATATTTTGGTGCTTGGCTCAATTTCCTCACAGCTTAATAGGGGTTTCACTAGCGAGAAAAGTTTCTATGTGCGCATAAATGTGAGATACGGCCCCCCAAACAATAAATTGGGTTACATAGGACATTTTCCATACCAGTCATATTACGTTTTGTACCCAAGTGGAGGTTTCCTCTTTACCTCGGCTTAACTACAAAATTTGTCTCATTTGAGGTTGCGTTGGGGTTACACAAAATATTATTCTTACTAGCTATCACTACTAGCATTTCTTTTTTTTCTGCCTCAAATAGACTAAGGTTAAACTACAACATTCTCACTATCCTATTGAGGTTATGTATGGGTGGTGATAAAATTCTTACTCTCTAATACTTAGCCCTATCAGGTACAAGACATGAGTTTACTCTCTCGATGTAAATGCTAAGTTCACGCATCTTACGGGGGTCTTGTTACTCTAATACGGGGGTTTCACTTTAGTGGAAGGTTTTACTTTACGTTAGTTGACGTAGCAAGAAAAATACAAAGAGTTATGTTAGATATGTGAGCTCTACATAAAATACACATTTCCAACTTCTGATTTACTTTAAGTCACAGGGGGAGCATCTCTTATACTAGTTGCAATCAAACACTTCTAGAATTCGATTTTTTAGAAGGTTAGGAATTTCATGTGTGGCGGTTATGGCGTGCTCACAGCGAGCTCTCGCCTCACGCTCTTACACAAGTTACAGGGGGTTCGTTAAACAAGGTCACCCAGTCACATTGTGAAGAATGGAGAGGGTTACATCGTGGTTATGTTCATGGGCCTGCTGATTGGCTTCAATTATTCATTCACACTTCCTAACAGTGCTCACGGAGTTCAGTGGTGTTACGTTAAACGTGTTGTACTATATTTCAAATAGCAATAAAATTTAATTTCTTTTTAAATGCTTACATTACGGGAGCACTTGGGGGAGATTCGGGGAAATGAAAACATCAACTTTTCAGTCTGCTTACGGATTTGGCTCTACGTTAATTTTCCTCCGGCGAACAAGACTTTCTGTTTTAGCAAGCTAGGGATCAAATTTTTCTTTATTCTACTGATGCCCATTGATAGGAGGTTGTTTGGTACACTCTTTCATGTGTGGGGTCTCAGTTACTATCAGTGCGATTATTTTGGTTTGAATTCTTAACCTTAGAGAAAACACGTTACATGTTACACAAGCAAAATTTTAATTTTGGGTGGTGATGTAGATATGTATCGTCACACTTCCTATCCTAACTGTCTAGGATTTTTCTCTATAACATTGACACCTAGCCTTCCCTACTAAATAACTATGAGTTCTTGCACTCTTGTTTGATTAAGGTTCATGCATTCCTATCATCTATCACTCCCTACTAGGTTATATACTGGGCGTTACTGCGAGGGAGGCGTGATAGTCTTATTACTGGCACCAGCCAGCCTGACATCGGTGCTGGTGGAGGGCGTTAGTGTTTGGTGACTCGATGTTTCGTCGGGCGCCCTCGTTTGCGTGGCACTGCACGGGGGCAGCAGGCCAGCAGAATGCAGTAGGTGCCCTTCATGGCGCCTCCCTGTAGCATCCAGGGATGTGGCACGCAGTGGGGCCACTCGGGATGTGGGCCCGGTGGTTGCAGACTGCATGGGGCCAGTATCCTGGGTGCTGGTGACATCTGCTTCGGTGGCAGCCACTGAGCTGCTGTTATCCTCTGCTTCCTTAACTGCGGTCGTGCTATTGGTGACATCTGCTTCAACTTGAGCCATCATTGCAGCGCGGACTTTTGTAGCTTCGCGGCAGTGGTGCGGGTGATTGGTGTGAGGTACTGATTCTCACTGTCCGCTCCCGATGATGGAGGGCTGTCGCGGCAACTCGCGTTCACTGTTTTCGCAGCCTGCTGCATGACTCTCCTTTTCTCCAGCCTTGTCCAATGAGCTGCTGGGGTCGGTCACCAAGTTGACTGGCTGTTCCACTTTTGTTATCAAGGACTGCGGTAGACGTTCTTCTTCGATTCTTCTTCGATTCGTCCACTTTCTCCTTTCTTGCCTGGGATAGGAAGGGTAGAGTAGCAACGCCTGCTTCCAAGTGTCCCTCTCCCGGAGGAGCTTCACTGTTTCAGGGGGAGGCGTTGCCGTGACCAATTCTGGCGGGAGTGGATATTCTGCCACGTTCAAGTTGTCCGGGGTGGACACTTCTTCAGCCACAAAGAAGAAGGCCGGGGAGACTCGCACATTGCGTACAGTCGTGGTCTCTGGTGTTTCTACAGCCAGAAGGGGGATGAGTGGGGTTCGCGGTCTAAACGCAGTGCTCTCTGTGGCTATAGAAGGGGGGTGCTCTTCACTAACTTCGTTCTATCGGTTCGACTCTCTGGTATAAGGCGATCTGTTGAATCGCACCACGATGGCTCAGGTTGGACATGAGGTGGTGTCCGGTGGGGTTTGAACTGCGAACTACTATTGGAATAAGATGAACGCAGGGTTCTAGCAAGGAAAAGTTTCCTGTGGAAATGTTCCCAGGGGTTCGAGCTGTAGGACGGGGAGGGGAGCAGTCCAATCTCCCGGAGTCCTGCGAGGGTGATCTACTGTCGCGAGGTGGAGAGGGACACTTCTTCCTCCTCGGGGGTGTGCGGGATTCGGTTCTCTCAGGGGGCACCGTCTCTGACTGGTTCTTGAGCTGGTCGTAGTAAGGCCGAAGACGGCCTTGGGTTCGTGGTGGCATGTGGGTTAGGGCGTACGCAGACCTGGAGGAGGTTCAAATCCTCCCTTCGGTCGTGTTGCGGTTTCTCTCCATATTATTGCTCCCATGAAGAGGAACACGGGCTTCGTGGTTGCGCGGCTGTGCATTTGGAGGGTGGTGAGGAGGACTGTCTCTCTCCTGGGGTTGCTGCATCGGACAATCCTTGTAGTACCACCCTGGGAAGTACCAGCAGCGCAGTAAAGGAGTGGCAGTGTTTGGTAAGGTCGCATTGCGCCTGCAAGCATTCTGGGGAAGAAGTTTGGACCAGCGGCCTTGGTGCGTGCCATCTGTTCCTTTCCAGGAATGGGGCGCTCATTCATCTCCAACTCCCTTGCTCTGTCTACGAGCTCCTCGACCATCGGGGGCTGGGTCATGACTAATTGGTTGCGTAACAAGGGCAGTAGTGTGTGGGTGATACACCTTACACGCTGCACTTCGGTCTGGTCAGGGTAGACTCTTTTATGAAGGCCCTCTTTTCGCCTTATAAACAGCTCTACCTCCTCTTGTCTTTGCACTCGGGAGTGTAGGTCAGTAATGAGATTGTTAAGGATCTCGTTGCCAGAAAAATGTGACACCAGATGGGCTTTGAATTGTGGCCAACCTTCCACAAATTTTCTGTATTTTTCCCACCATTTTCTGAGAGGCCCTTTGTGCTGATGGTGAGCTCTGCCCACCCATTGTTTGCATGGGATAAGGCCTCCCTCAGCTTCCGTTCACACTGAGCCAGGAAATTTTCCAGGTCATATGGTTTCCTGTTGACGTGTGCCACTTACACTATTATATTATAAACGACTGCAGCTCGTCCTCATGCTACTACCAACCACAGGAACCAACTACCAGGTATCTAACAGGATGTGTTCTCGCCAGAGACATAGAAGATACTTGGTTTCCCAGACTGTTCCTGAACTGCCCTTCTCCACCTACTAAGAGTATTTACACACGTGAAAGAGCAAACCAAGCACAGCATGTTATGAAGGCGTAGAGAGTGAGTTCAACTCAAACGCACTTTGGAATCATGATATGAAATATATTTGAAGCGGCTGAGCAACGCGCCAGCCTCCCCTGATGCACTTGGCAGACAGTGTCGCCACACCGCCGAAGGTAGCTGTGCACCTGAGGCAATACCACGAGCATGAGAGGGTAGTTCTCCCACCTTGCGCACTCCAGGTACGCGTCACACCTCACACCCTGGGTCCGCCGCGTACTCCAGAGGAACAGTATATAAGGAAGTGCACTACCGAGGTTGGGAGATCATCTCCAGTAGCTCGCCTTAACACTTCTTGTGCTGGGGCTCTCTACTGTCCACTAGGCCTGCACTGTCCTCTTCAAGAACTTCCAGTTCTCCAGTGGCTGCAGCCACCATTTACCAGACCACACCCGCTAGCGAACAGTTGTTGATTGGTGGAATGCGCGAGACACAATTCAGATTCCTGCAACATCGATTATAACTTATTTCTAAAATACAACAAAGCGATATTAAGCTACCATCTGACAGACGAGCATTTCGATCGGCCAATGTCCCTTGTATCCCATCCTTGTCGGACAACCATTGAAAACCTCGGCTAAATCGTTCATGAATATTCTCCAGCAACAACTGAAAATTTATTGATTCGTCGAATCTGGCCACTTTATTCGAGTACTCGACATATCCCGAAAACATCACTAATACCGATAAACTCAAACTTTTTACCAAACACTTGATCGAACACAGATTAATGCAGGCTTACGTTTTCGATCTGGTATGTATCGAGAACACTAAAGTGAATATGTTTTTCGACCAGGAATATCCAGATATGGACATGGTCAAACAAAATTAATGGATCCATTATATAACAACCTCTTTGCCAAACACAGAAGTCGCTATGGAGGACAGCAAAAAAAATGATATAATATGTGGTTCCTTTGGCATAGTTTCCCACATTTGACATTTTAACAATCCTAAGCTACCTCCCCTCATGCGATATCAACGTCAATGCTCACGGATGCGTGACAAACATAGAAATTTTCAACTCAAACTTGGTTTACGGTATAGGATTTGTACTCGGGCACAATTTGGCCAATATGGAAAATGTCGAGTTGGACAATCAATATCCAAAAGACGTCCAGGCCATTATCAATTCCAAACCACACCATCAAAACATTGATGTTTTGCGTTTGAAATTCATGGGGTGGAGGGGTTAAAAATACCATTCATCAAAAGAAAAATCAACCAATTTTCCGATTACATCCCAACACTTTTGTAATTTTGAAAATTAAATGAACTCCAATTTTTCCTTGTTGGCACAAGTCAAATCTTTATCGTATAAATCAAACTCATTACCATAAGCATATTTTGTAGTGGCAAATTCCACGTTCTTTTTCAACATCAGAAACAGTTGGTGTAGTTGCTGGTTTGCTGTCGGCAAGCACTTGTACCGTTCTGTTGACGAATAGGCTCGCTGGAGAATATTGTAAATGGCAGCATTACACCCATTCATCTGGAAGTTGTTTATCGACAAATTGTCGAATTTCATAAAACCAATGCTCTTATAATCAGATGCAATATTTTTAAACATCGCCGTCGACGATTTGCCTCAAAATATATTTGTTGGAATTTTTTTCTCTATTAATACTCATTTCTTTCAACTGCATCAGCGACTATCGACCGATAACCGAGTAGATCGAAGCCATGCAATCGATATAGTCATCTTTCATGGGTATAGGCACGGCTATTCCCTTGTGCGATGATGTATTGCTCAATTTTAAACCATCGTAGAATCGATTCTGGGACTCTACAACCACCTTGAAAATGAGCCGATTGTTATGGACGAAATACACGTTCGTGTTTACTCTTTCGATTTTCGTACACGGATATAGAACGTCGTTATCGTCAATCACCAACGATATTCTGTACATGTGTGTTGACACACTTATGTTAAAGTGTGGGTTATTGATATATTCCAGCGGCTCGGTCGAATGAAGCTCGCCATAGTACACATGCATTTGGACTTGGATTTATTAAATTGTAGAAATACGGGCACCGAGACCTTATTCAAGCGAATGCGAAATCTGGTTTTGGAATTGCGGTTGAAAATCATCCGGAAACGACGACAGTGTATGGTCGGAATGTCTTTATTGGTGTTGATCGCATACCTATCTTCGGTGAGTTGCGGATGACTGGCAAAGACCGTTTTTAATTTCAGGAGCCTCGCATCATCACTCTCCGTCTCTAAATGTTCGTCTTCGCCATCCCGTGATTTCTGTTCCACAATGTCCAGGTAAATACGTTTTCTATGCCGATTTAGAAAAAACGAACAAGGGGTTTTGTGTTTAGTTTCGTCTTCAAGTAGTTTATCGCGGTGAACAGCTTTGCCATATTCCCATATTGGAACGTGTATCGTATTTGCTATGTGATGTGCAGTCCGAAACAATTATCCAGAGTCAAAACACTCCGAATCACCGTCCACGGTCAATTCGAACGTGGATTTGGTACAGATTCTTCCTGTCACCTCGTCCACAAATGTCTTGAACGGCATACCTTGGAAATGATTCAAGTTGAAGATACCTTCAAACACAAGTACCTCGATGAAACCAAACCAGCGTAGAATCTTTGAGCGTAGTTTATTCAACTCCACTTTAGGATTCAACTTGTAATACAAGGGGAATGTTGAGTTGAACATGCACAAATGACCAGTAAAATTGTTGTTTTTCATATCCGCAATATCGTATTCGTCCAGCGACAACCAGTGCCCTTTAGCAATCAGTTTGGAACTCAGTTTGTCGATCCTACACGAATCGGCGCTCATGGCGAGGTTCACATTGGAGATCAGGGAGTAAACACGATTGAACGAATCAATGGCGACATTTTTTTTCGAAAAGATGCAAAAATCCCAAATAATCTGTGGGTATCGTGGATGTGTCAATGTTCTTTGGTGCAGGTCTGACGACGAGCCCAAAGAAATCTCGATCAACAGTTTACAGTTCAAGTTTGAAATATTTGTTCTTTTTTTCGTTTTGTATGTATTCGTCATGGAAACGAACTTGCACCAATTGCCAGTTACAGCAATCTTTTTTGCCTGTTCTTCATTATTGTCGAATGCAAACAAGACCAGCCAATTGTCAGTCGTAACAATATTTTATGCCTGTTCTTCATTATTGTCGAATGCATACAAGACTTGCCAAATCAACAACATTGGTGGGGAGAAAGTTAATTTATTGGAGAAACTAGCAATGGGCCGGATATGGCCGACAAACCATTTTAATACATACCCGAAAAGTTGATTGTAGACAATGAATTTATCATTCCACTTCAAAAAAAAATGTAATGTTCACAAATCAAGATCATTTTCAAAGTTTTCACCTTCAGGATTGTGGTGAACAAACTCATATGGTTCTTTGCCCATGGGCAAAATCAGTTCGAAACAGTGTCTGATTTTTTTTTTTTTGTGTAACTGTATTTGTTGATGCAAAAGCGATGACTGCGTGTTCGGCTCACTCGAATGTGCTGTAATTCGCGATTATTTGTCAATATATAAGGTACCCAACCCAAACAACCGTTTTCCACGAAATAGTGGTGGATTTGGGAATTTATTGTCGAATAATCTTCCGCGTTTAATCTCCTCTTTTTAGAATCTTTCACCATACAATATTCAATCACACATTCGCACAACAATGACGGTGATAAAGATAATGGCGAGGATGATGTAATTTTGATGTCATCGCAATAACCGCGATAGTGATTGAGTAATCTCAAATCCAAATCAGATCCCAGCATCACGGGGAATATATTGCAGATATGACGATCCTCCATGGTTATACAAGTCGTATAGTTGTGATAATGGCACAAGTCCAAATAAACGTGATTGAAACGAGAACACGATGGAATACCACAGATGCCAATCAGTTTGCATTTGAGAATTGTATTTTTGAGACATGGCTGAAAAGTCATGTTATGTTTAGAAGCCAAGTATTCTACACAATCGTTGAACTGATTCACGTAAAGACAAAATAAGAATCCCCCATGCATGGTCGTAGAAGAACTAGCATTTTTTTTTTTAAGAGGTGTTGTATTTATGTAAAGAGAGTTTTTTTATTTCATGTTTAATTTTCAAGAGTAAAATGAAAGAAATCTTTTATCTAGAAAGTTTATAGTTTTTTTTTTTTCAAGAGTAAAATAAAAAATCTTTTACTGTATATATACCGATTGTTGTTTGTGTATTATTCGGTGCCGATAACAATGTTTTTCAACAGTGCTTTCTTAGTGGGTTCTGAGGCGGTGGACTCCTACAGATCTCAGTCTGCATACATTGGAACTTACCTCAGGAACCAGAGCAAGTCGCCCAAACTTAATTTTGAATTTATGGCCGTTGAAGGTTACGGTGATGCTCGCTTGATGATTTACGTACTGATGAAGGGTATACCGAGAAATAACTGTGTTCACGACAAAGTAGATGGATATGTGGATGAAGATGTTAACATCCATCGGTTC
This sequence comes from Dryococelus australis, assembly GCA_029891345.1. Taxonomy (NCBI): domain Eukaryota; kingdom Metazoa; phylum Arthropoda; class Insecta; order Phasmatodea; family Phasmatidae; genus Dryococelus; species Dryococelus australis. Next base: position 353,356,708 of record CM056994.1, read on the forward strand.
TACGTCTTTGATGATGGTAGTGTAAACGAGATGGAAGAACTGCGTGGAAATTGCACCCTGGATCTCGATCTATTGTGCAAAAAAATTGCAACACCGCCAATTATTTTTTTATTTTATTTTTATTTATTTTTTCATGCAAAAATAGATTGGTGTTATCCTGTTTCAAAAAAGGATAACCAATTTACACCAGAATAAGAAAAGGAAGAAATTGAACACTCATATATTCGAAGCTGGTTACGATTCAGTCCAGGAACTATTACCCGAACAATATTTGGAAAAACTCACACGTACTGAAGATTATAACATTCATCCCGTCATGATGTGCACTTGCTCTTGGATTTTTGGAATTCCTTTGTGAATCGTATTTAAAAAAAAAATATGATTGCAATAAAAATAATTCTAAAAAATTGTTTTTACCTACTATATTCACAAATGAACTAGTGCTGGAATTGGAGGATTCAACCAAGATTGGTAAGTATCGTACAAAACCAATAACAGTTCGTCCTTGTCTTCCAGTTTAAAGTCTTAGCCAATCAACATATCTATTTGAATTGGGAAATATGACAGTGTCTATGCAACTATCAGATTGTGTAATTTTGTGCGAAATAAAACTTGTATTTTTACCACTTCGATATTTAATATTTTATGTAAATATTGTTTCACATTGTAATGATTTTTCAACAACTTTATGGGCGAGCTTAGGGTAAGTTCAAGAGCATTTTCCATGTCATTTTCTATATCATCGTGATGGTAAAGCCATAAATTCACATTGCAATCATGAAACCCACTCTTGGATCTAATAAAGTTTTATTATTAACACATAGTTTTATTTTGTCACCACCATCCCCACCTTCGCCATTTTTTTTCTTTGGCACTTTCGCTCAAATTAAAAATGATGGAGTAAACGAATCTTCAAAATTGGGTTTTGAAGGTTTCTGTCCGAAACACAAAGATATATGCATCGGCGTTACAAACATTACCAAAGTTCCATTTTCTCGTGGTTCGTCGCCTATTTTTATATTAACAAAACACCATAAAGTAAATATAGCGGGAATTTATCCTTTTGTCATCACCGATTGTTCGACTTCCGGCAAGTGAATGTCGGCAAAAGGTCATTGAATAATTAGATAGTAAGGATGGCATTTACTCAAGTAACACGATAGCGAGAAAAGCGTATGATAAACAAAGTTTTCTTCCCCCCCCCCCCCCTCACATTTTTTTGCGAATAAACCAATGCGTTTTCAATCGGTGTGATATTCGATCTATAAGTCGCGAACAAACGTCGGGTATCAATCGCTCTAAACGGTGGCATTAACGTCTCTCTTGGATTAAGTTTTGGATATGCGAAATACTGCCAAAACGATTTGCATTTGATCAAATCGGACATAATCTCTTTGGCGGTGGATGATAGTTTGCGATCGTCGATCGTCATCTTCGTTGTTTTCAATTTCGACCAGAAACAATCTTTGCAAATCAGACTCCACTTTGGCAGGATTCTTTTTCCCTACAAAAGAACATAAATTAATTTCTTATGAGAAAAATTATAAAGCAATCATTTACCACATATGCAAACTGATTAAAATAAATTTTTCGCTTCAACCTCCAGTTTGTTTCCGCATCGAGTTCTCGAATTCAAGGCATTAGAAAATCCAAACCACTTCGAGTATACATATTTGTTGCAAATAGTCTATAGTTGTAATTGTCTTCTAGTTTATTTTTCGTACCGATATGTCTCAACGAATTAATCAAGGGATTCAAGGTGTATACTTGGTTTACATAAAGGTAGTCTTGAGATGTTGACAACATGATTGTTTTATTGATTTCGTTTTTTTAATATGCAGTCATGAATTGTGTGGAAATTGATGCGTGTGTTTTTTTTTCTCTTTCTCTAATTTTTAAATACAATGTGATTCTGTAAATAATTTTATTCTTTAATGTATTGGTGGAACTTAGTCCCAGTTGTCGTTTTTAAATGTAACTAAAGGTATCGATGGTGTATTTTTTTTTTGCATGTCGAAAAATACATACAGGAGTGAATTTTCAATGTTCGTGACTAGAACGGTTGGCTTATGAAAAACGAAAATTCGTGTGGTACTTGACTTTGTTGTGGAATACGATTTCATAAGGGTTGAATTGAGATTTTTCAGTCAAATCCGATAAAACACATCGTCCATTGATATCCTGGGAAAATCCTTTATCGAGCTCTACTATATCATTGTAGACAACGTCGCAATTGAGATATACGTCCGGAGTGTATCGGAACTGAAATGTTTCGAGAGAGTATTGAGGAACTAATGCACGATACTTGTTAACGAGATCCTCATTCAAATATATCGGTTAGGCGATATTTTTAGCCAAGTCGTGAATAAATATTCCTGTATTTTTTGGATTGAGCATTTGTGATGTTAGATGATTGTTTCCATCGAGACATGTCAACATCGGAGGTATGAAATATGGTTTGAATTCACATTTGTTGTGATGGTCTTCGTCAAATTGTTCAGTGCGATTTTTGTGGTAATATTGAGATAAATTTTCCCAATAGAGGTTATCAAGATCTTGAGAATTTATTGTGTAAATAATTTCACCCCATGTAGGAGTTTTTTTGGTTCTAAATAGCTGTATGCCACAAAATGCCAAACAGGATCTCTTAATATTGGGTACAACTGTATTGACTAAATTATAAAATTCGTAGCGCACGAATATAGGTCTTACATCCAAGATTTCAGGCGATTTATCGATGAGTGGATAATTCGGGTCTTTTGTAAGAGCACGGTAGAAAAATACCAGCTACAATAAGGACCTTGCTGTAGTGGCAAAAAGATAACTAGGAATTCTAAAGAAGATTGTGAATCTGAAACTTTAACGATTCCATTCGGTAATCGACCGTTAATGTTGAGCAGGTAATCATGCTCAAAAGTTATGGGGATGTAACGTGAATCGTACTAGTAACATTCAACCATGCCTTTCCAGTTTCGCAAGCCGACCTTATCGCTGAGAATCCGTTTGTCAGACAAGCCATCAATTCTGCAAGGATTTGGTATTTTTTGTTGTCGAATATCTATCAATAAGGATTTGAATTTCGTTTCTTAGATAATCAAGTCTGAATGGTACGAAATCGATGAAATCATCATATGTAGCCTCGAAATATGTTGGTATTGTGCATAAAGGTCCGCCATTAACAAAGGAGTTAAACTGGTGCAGGGGATCACATTCGCAGGTAATTTCCTCTAACAAGTTCCATTGTATCGGATCGTTGGTGTTTGTAGCCTTTGAATTGAACGGACAACCGGAAAATATTGTGCAATCGGCATACAAATTTTTCAGAAATGAGAATTTTAGTACAAATTTGCAGAAATGAAAATTTCCTGATATTGACAACCGCAAATCCATAGGTACCTATCGTTACCATCCGAGGTAAGCGTCCATTGTCCACCGTTTTTATCCTTGCACGTTCGTCGGCCTCTATCTTCCAAATACATGCAATACCCCTTTCTGGGCTCTTTGTTGCAGGGAATTATTTTTTAATAAGATTGGTTTCGGGATCTATAAAAGTGACGTCGGTATCGAAATGATGGCACATGGATCTATGGTCTATGGAGTTTAAGCAAGTAGTGAGTGATTTAGAATAGCATTCGATCAAATTATCACTTGTACTTTCATCATTTTTATTTTCTAATTTTAATGTATCGAAAACCAGTAATCTGAAATTTGAGCGATGTAATTTGAACTTTGTTGAGACTGAAGGTAAAACACTTTCGAGTTGCAAGTACAAACAAATTATTACTAAATAAAAAATTACAATCACCAAAAAGTGTAATTTTATACTAAAATAAATTGAAGCGTTTGATAGAAAAAATTCTTTTTCATTGCATGTATACTTGCAATCACAATTCTCCCTCTCCTAAATGACTCACTTTCAAAAAAAATAATTTGATTTCAAAAATAGAAAAAACACAGCTCTGAATAGTTTATATAAGTTGTGTACAAGGAGGGGATACATTTGTTTAGTTCCACTAAATATTACTAGAGTTTTTTCACAATTGGCATTCCTCCCCCCCCCCCTACTTTCAACAACCAATCATGTTGCGGCATTTCATTTCCCCTCCTTTTGGTATGGCCTATATGGCGATGAAATCTGGAAAAAAGACATTAGTCGAGGATGAGAGTTGAACATAGAAACATTGCTCCTCCACTCCAGAGCAGAAGAACAGAAAGGCAAGTTATTTATTAAATATACCTTATAATATATAAATGTTTTATTAGAGGTATATTATTATAATTATTCCTTATTCCTCTTCTGCTCTAGGAGGAAGGTTGATGTTTCTCTGACCAGCTCTTGCCATTGTCTGAAGTCTTTTTTCCAGATTTCTCTTCCATATAGGCAAACTGCGAGGAGGGGAAATGAAATGCTGCAATGTGATTGGTTTTAGGTGGGAGAAGGGGAGGGGTGAGAAATTCAACCTGGAGTGCTGTGACAAAATCAAACGAAACTAAACAAACTTATTCATTAGTTTCTATAAACTAATTAATATTCAGTCTGTCTTGTAACTGTAAAGTGATCAGTAATGTAATTTATGGTGATGTAATATCATAAACTTTACATCCACTTGGAACCAATACTGTGTGATGTCATGCCTACCTTACCTATCTGAAGGATTCGAGTCATGACTTCATCACTCATACACAGTTTTCTTGTAAATAGATTTTTTTTTTTAGTTTTTTATAATTTTTTTTGTATTTTTTTAAATTCTTGTATATAAAAGAGGGTTTTCCTTTATTCAAGTCATAAGCTTTGTGACATTTGCTATGGCAACAAAAATCTGGAAACATTCTCCTACCGGATTGAGCAACAACAAAAAAGATATAGTGTGCACAATCGACAAACACATTAGTGTTTCGATATTGAACTACTTTATTTGTAAAGAAAAATGATAATTTGTTATATTGTCAACAGAATACTATTTGTCCTTCCGATAATGTTAACGGAATATTATTTGTGCTTCCGATAATATTATATTTTGGCTGTTGGATGTTTACTGGTGTGATAGCAATACCCATTAGTCAATAAATATTTTTGCTATCACCAGATCTGGCAACTCGATCCCTATTGCTGATATATTGGCATTTATGATTTTTTTTGTGCTTTGTGTTAAATGCAATAGTTTTATATAATATACATTGTTATTGTAATTCTATATTATTGAGATGTGTTTTACAAAAATAACTATGTAAAATTGTGTGTGTATATTGTATAATTGTGTAAATTAAAATGTATATAATTTACACTGTTTTTTGTTTATTTTTTTAATTTATTATATATAAAGAGGGACATTTCCTTTATTCGAGTCATAAGCTTTGCTGTGTTTGTCACGAAATGCGAGAGCAGCAATAACGACAATCTGGAAATATTTTCGAATGGATTTACAAATGCCCTCGAAAGATTAATCACGAAACTGAGTTTTCAATCCAACAGCCCATCACCCACGCAAAATTTAATCAGTTTGTGGAAAATACCGAACCTACAATGATTGAAACTTTGTACAATTTGTAATCATCGTCACCGATCTACGATGAAGAAACTTGCTTGCAAAATTATTTTCAAATCCCCCAATCGGCGGAAATCCAAATCGGAAGTTTAAATGAGTCTGGTACCGTTACCTATCAACTCAAAATTTACTTTGATTGGCAGGGCAAGAACGTGCCCTTAGGTTAGAGTGAAGCAGGGGAAATTGATCTTGATGTTTGTGATTTGAAGCTCGTCACTTTGGAAGAAACATTGAGAATTGTTCATTATGTGTATTCCAATAACGAGATGGGGAACCAAATTACTTTTGAACGTGTATTTGACGAAATTTCCCTACTCGACACACATCGAATCATTGTCGAAAACGAAATGTGTGATTCGATCGAAACATTCATACGCCATTTTCCCGAAATGTTATTCGACGAATTGATTTACGACTATTGTGGTGAAAACAAGAGACTAACCGATTTCGTCAATGGAGTCTGGCCCGATTACGTGGAGAAACTGCCTTTTATCGAATGTGTGTCCGTAAGTGAATGAGCGCAATATAATGCCAATAAATTAAACTGCGAGAGTAGACTTGCTTTTCTCACACTCGTTTTAACTTTCGTCCCCTTTTCACCTGCCATTCAAGAGTATAATTTAAAACTGAGTGGAATTTACAGCGCATTCGTCGAGGAATTGGAAAACAACCAAGTTTTCGTTCTCATCGACATGTTAAGTAAAATCAACGTTTCGAGGGTAGATATGAAACGGGCATTACAAAATTATCGTAACCATATTCCCGCCATCTACGAAATTGATATTCTGGAATCAATTCGATTTTTTTTTTTTTTTTTTACATTTCTCGCAGAAAAACACAGCCGTGTTGATCAATCTACCGGTTTGTAACACTTGAAGGAGGAAAAATTATACGCAAACACATTCCATCATTCGGAATGCTCTCTCGTGCTAATTTCACTTCCCGCCGATGGCCTGTTGTATTTCCACAATGACAATATCGTCAAAGTTAAGAGTGAAAAAACAATCAATTTGAAGTTTGATTGGCAAACTTTTTTAAAAGTATTTAAAGAGTAAAAAGCATCCCTAAACTAAAGCTCAAACAAGGGGTGTCGTTGGCTGACATGACTGAAATATCTCTGTCGATATGCAGCGTATAAACACCTCATGCCAAAGGTCTTGGAAACTGAAGATGGACATATCTTTGAAGAGATGTTTCCCGATTATTCCATCTTAATTGACGAGAGTAAATTAAACGAAATTCTTCCCGAGATGAGCAAACTTGCGCAATGTGAAGACATTGCGGTGATTCGTTTTTCATTTTGGAATTCAAGGTATGTTATGATAGTAGTGGAATTGTATTTTGTAAATTTCGTGAAAAAAACAAGTGCCAATCCAGCGAATGTAATGATTATATTGAATAAATAAGACAAGTATTATAACCATACGTTATTTTTAAAATTTCACAAAAAGTTCGGTATGCCTATATTTATAATCCTGAGAATTATTTTAGCAGGTTTCATTATTTTACTCTTAAAATATGTCGTAAAAGTGATTATCCAAATGCATAAGATAGAAACAGACGTTCTTTTTTAAAGATGTTATCACAAAGAATACTTGTCGACAAATGTTGATGATAGCAACAATCCCTTAATAAAAACGTTTGAAACTAACGATACACTTTTACATGCTTTGACGTGGGCGGACTCTCAGGGGAGGTAGTGAAGCTGCCTTCGCCCTGTCTCTTACCCAAGACAGAGGCGAGTTGATGTTCCCGGGCACCAAGCTCAGTTGAGCTGTTCCTTTGCTGGGGTCGTGGGCCGAATGGCTAACGGGGTGTCCCTGGATTCGCCATCTTGCAGGTGTTGTTGGTGGTTCGTTGTGTTTGCCAACACTGATACTACCATTGTAAGTTTACCAGATGTCGGCCCCTGGCACGCACTTAATACGAAAACAGATCTTACTCGAAATTTATGGGTGCCGGTCCCTTCAATGGCGTCCTTTTCGGTCCTGCACGTTTTATCACCTGGATATGCAAAGGGAAACTTCTGGTAAAAACCAACTTTTTCAAGGTGCTCTGGATACGCAGAAGGGAACTTTGTATTTTATTTGGTTTTTTGCAGGTCATGGTTGGATACGTAATTGGCGGTTTTTCATCTCGATTTCTTTACCATAGGATACATAATACAATGGTTTTCGAGCGATTTTGACATGCAATACGGAACTATCACCCAAGCATGACACTAACTAAGGTACATAAAATATAAGCAGTTCTGAAAGGACTAGGTAGGTTAGAAAGGCTAGTTTGGTAAAGCATGCTACACAAGCGCTGACTCATGCATGTAGTAATGGGTATCTAACACCAATTAAAGGGGAAGGTGGCTTGCTATTTTTGCTATAAAAACTATGAAAAAGTTTATCAACATACGAAATGAAATGATTATAAAATGACCTAGAAACAGATGGAGCTTGGCTGCGCAAGAGGTGGGAATGAAACCCTAGCTTCCACCACCATAACACTAGCCTTGCCTACTATACCCTACTATCATTAAAATTCCTCTATTTTCTATTCAGAATCTTATTTAACACTTTAACTTGTAAGAGGTGGTAAGAAGTGTCGTGTGTGTATGTTGTTAAAAAAGGGGGTGGGGCGGGGTGGAGAGGAACTCCGATGGTGGCTAATAAGGAAGAATATTTTATAAAAATATATATTTATTACAATAAACTCTAATCATGAACACCTCTATACAATTACTCATACAAGCAATAAAGACTCGCACAACAAATAATGAAACAATTACTTTATGTTACTGTAACAGATTCAATACACTATCAATATAATGCAGCTAAGCCCTAGCCTTGCCGGATTTAATTTTTTAAGGGGGAAATTGGACTGTCACTTGTTACAAGTTATTACACCCTACCGCTATGCAATTATGCTCACCCGATGTCTATTGCAGGTAAGCCTTAGAGCTCCTCTAATCATATGGTTGTCTGTTGCCTCCAGCTTCAGCATTGGATCTCACTCACATACACACTTCATAGTGACCTCGTACCGGCCGGGGACGCGGGGTGCCACCATGGAGGGATGCCTTTATAGCTGGCCTAAGTAGTTAATGTTTTACAAACAAATGCGGCCAGCTACCAGCAATACACCATGCGACCTTAGGCGGTGTGTAGTGGCACCTGGTTGCCGCTACAACCCACATGCAACTATCTTTTGAGCTTCGGCTCCATTTAATTCGCTACTGGTGAACATTTCTAACATTCTTTCATTATGCCAGGTCTACACATCCGGAAACTACTACCAAGAAACAGCGCGTATAGCACGTGGGAAGTTTGGTGCCAAATTCTGCAGTGTTACAAAGGAACGTACCAGACTACCATTTGTAACTGGAAGAACACCTGCGATGGCGCAACAGCCACCATTTTACGACATACCAATTTTGAGGGGAAGCGGCACCTGCGACCCCTCCTCCATCCACTCTGTGCTGTCCCAGCAGAGCCATCCCTACCGTGACGCGATGCAAGGATGACAGCTGCAAGGTTCGCGGAAGACAACAACATGACATTTCTATAGCAACCGCACCCTGTATACGATAGAGGGAAGTTGAACTGGACGAACACGAATGGTGAACATCCTCCTCTGTAAACAAAGTGCTTACGAAGTACACCTAACCCCAACCCACAATTAATTGATGCATCAGAGGAAGTCACGTGCATATGTCACAATGCAACATAACTACATTGCTTGTGCCAAGCCATAGAAATCATGAACTTGGAACTCAGTAGTGGTGAAATCGTACGTACTATCTCTGACAAGAACAAGGATGTATGCACATTGTGTTTATGTCAGCAGGAATTGAATTGGCTTCATTAACCCCATTTGTAAACCGAGCCTGTGTACATGCCTGCCATTACCGACCAATAGTGAACCAACAATCTTACATTTCCGCATAACGTTACGTAAGTGTGCCATAGCAACAACATGCGATGGACTGGGCAATGCTATGCTAATATGTGGAGATTTTTTAATGGATCTAACATGACCGCTGAAGAACGAGCTACAAGAAGAGAAGAGCACTACATCAGGGCCTTCGTTGCCCCGATACCTCATCAGCACCACAACCTAACCTAACCACGTAGAATGAACAGTACTACATGTTCGGCTGACTGGCAAGGCAAAACAACAACAGATGGCTTCATTGTTTGTTCTGCAACAACCACCAACATTAATGATAGCAGGCCAGACACCTGTTGTGCATTCAACTCCACTACAGCGTGAGGAACCGACGGCCAGCTACTGACATGGACCGTATCTCCCCAGCCTTGGGCCCATTCACCACGCTGCCATCTGACAGCCACTTCAACAATTGTGTACCATGTGGGGGCGTTGTAGCCTAAGCCACTGTCCCGCGTGTGTACACAAGTGAGTATAATGCAGTGTAGTGTCAAGTGTGTGTTTATTTTATTACGAGGGCAAATGTTTTATGATATTAAAGTTCAGAGTGCATCACATGTAACTATCGCCCATGCGAAACACTGCACTTATAATTGTTTTTATTCTGCAGTGTTTATGTTTTCATTCAGGGTATTGTGTTCCAGTATAAATGCCATGTGTCATTACTACGGTGACGTGTGCCACACTTCCTTAACCTTATCCCATTCACCTCATCTGCCATATACAATATCCACGTGCACCAAGAAGCAACTATAGTGCAAAAGTTACATCAAGCATATGGTTCCTTAGTGCCTCGACCGCATCATTGGCGTGCGTAAATTATGGAGTAATTAGTCTATGGACTGAAAGTCGAGACACGAAAGTGAAGCCAAAATGTGCATGTTTTACATTGCTTACTATGTAACTTTTGACACTCATATTATGGCGGCTGACTTAAACAATCGGTCTCCTCATTCACAGTTGGAATAAGCAGACAAGGCATCGGCTTCACTTGATAAACATGTAGAATATATGGCTGTTACCACTCCATCATCTATTACCTCCATGATGTAAAAGTGTTGTGTAAAAAGTAAAGTGTAATATTTTTGCTGTAGTGATTTTTATTGTCTGCTACATGTAAAGTTGAGTCAGTGTTTCTGGTTTTAATAAGTATTATGTTTGTTTTATCTAAGTGCAAAAAAAATGCGCACCCAAATTGAAAATTCAAGTAATGAACATATGTTGACACACCAGCACGTACTGTTCAACATGTAATATTATTCCATGTGTATGGTAATGTTTTGAAGTGATTGCGTATCATTTTTCCCATTGTATATTAAATCTGTGTATGACCTGTTCCTAAACATTGGGGACAGTGTACGAGATGTCACTTGACATACACACATATGGTAAGTGATTGGAAATATCACAGCCCATATTATAACCAGTGTTTAATGTACTTTTTTTAATTTTAAGAGTTTTTTTTTTTTAATTTTTAGAGTAGAATTTATTGCATAGATTGCGCATAGAAGATGCTTAACATCTCATTGAATCCACTTACATAACTGTGTTATGATTCAAGTTTTATTTAATTCTAAGTTGATTTTATTTGATATGCGATTTCTGCGCAAACCTCTCATTTGTTAGTTGTAATGTAAAAATAATAATAAGCCAGCCATAGCCAGTAAATGGGGGCTCAGAACAGTACAAAGACCACACCAGGAGGTTAGGATACATTGTCCATAAGAGTGCCAACTTAAAGACTTGAACACGTAGCAAAGATAGCCCTACTTTCATTATTTTCATAGTTGTATGATGTTTTGAAGGTATTCAGTGCTAGCAATGTGATTTAATGTATTAAATTAGAGGACTGAAATAATATGTTTAAAAAGAAACAGTAATTAAGACGTGGACACTTGCCAACTTAGACAATGTGGGCACTATTAAGGTTAAGTACACTGCAATTCTGACATCACAAGTAATTCAAGTTTTTATATTTTTATATCGTCTTTTATTAATTTGTGAGTGTTATGTAAGAGTTTTTCCAGCGTTCCATCTCGTCTCAAATCATATGCCACCTGCCATTTCATTACATTCATTAAAGAATTGTGAATAAGGGGTTTTATCTCCCAGCGGGAATGGACAGCCAGTAAGTGGGCTGTGTGTCATTGCCCAGTCAGTAGCATCACCGTCGTGCGGACATACGGTTCGCATACTTCTCGAATCTTCACGTTTTAGCCTAACCATGTAGCATATCCATAGTCATTTTGTAATTTCAGGAACATTGTAAGTTATTTCTCATCCCGGGAGTGGGCTACTCGACAGCCCAGCTCGTTTTTCCACGACTGGGTCATAATGTGCACTTAATTCATTGTGTTGGTGTTCATGCCATTTTTACTGTATCAGATCAGTCTGTGCTATAGTGGAGTTTTTCATGTAAGTGCCTCATGTGAAGAATTGCAATCAATAAATCTGGCCATTGCAGAATTACATCATTTTTATTTATTCTGGCTGCTTCTCTGCCACATTAACTGTGGCACAGTATTGTAGCAAAGTCTTGGCGTGGGTATAACCTCAACAGTTCCCACAGTGTTTTGGATGAGCATATCGAGGCAGCTCAAATATCCTCGATTAGAAAAGGAATTGGATTATAGTACACAGGACAAGTGCAGCAGTGATATTGGAGCATCAGATGCCCTATTTAAGGCGAATGAGCCACAATCCCAACTTCAGCATCGTGTTTTCGACTGAGCAAGGACTAGTGTCCTCTGGGTAACATGAACTTGCTTCACCGAACATCCTAACCTATAAAATTCCCTGATACCCATTTTAAAATCATGTCAATTGGCTATGCACTACTAGGAGCTTGGTTACATCACACCATATTCCTAACGTCAAGTGGTGGGCCCAAATGAGTGGCTAATCACGAACCTTCACCACGAACATCATTTTCCTGCTCGTCAAACATCAGTGCCTTTTATTGTTATGTATTTAGTGTCATGCTGTATTTTCCAAGTGTATAAAGTCTGGGTAACTGCGTGCAACCATGTGTGTTGTGCATGTAAATTTCAATTGAACCCTCGGGTTCCTATCATTTCCCTACTAGCAAAACGTAACCATTCCTACTCCATCACATTCATTAAATCAGGGAGCTTTACAGGAAGAGGAAATTCCGGAAAAGGACAACAACAATTTTGGCGCCTAGAAATCACCATTGGTCATTACATGACATAAATCGCAATTTTGTACAGCGACAACCACCGTGACTTCAGTCAATGTCGCCATTTTGGTATGCTGCATTATCGAGGAGAAGAGGCTACCTGCCAACCACCCCTCCACCTGCACCACATCATGCTGGCAGGACCACCCCTCCCACGTCTCACCTAGTGGGTGACAGTCGCGAGCCGAGAGGCCATGTCGCCCAGAAATAAAAGACAGCAATCACTACCATGCCGTGAATCTGCACCAGTTCAGTAAAACTATAAACATGGGATTCCAGTTTCACATACAGTCCTTTATATGTCCACAGAGTGGAAGAATGAATCGGTTAGGCATGGGCATATTTACCTCTGGCCACTCGGCCTACAACTGTTCTTCAGCCTTCGCATTGTCTGTGCCAACATGGCTCCAAATAACAACATCAGAAGCACATCAAGAAGCCAAGATTCGCACACCAATGCCAACCACATTAGTTTCCACTGCCGCCCCATTGCCAGAACAGCCAATCATCAGCACATGCTTCCATCAATAAGATTTGCACATTAACAAATCCACCGTCATACCAAAGGAAAGAAAACAGTTACAGACATTCATGTACTTGGACGACCAGCTGCGCCAAACTTCCGGAAAACCAGCACACATGATATCATCAATGCCACGACAAATAGAATGTCAAGTTTGTCAGTCATCACAACATACGAAGCCAGGAACACAGACAATCACATCATGCATTCTGACAGCTACAGTGCCTCTTTCCAACAATTCGCATGAGCTGTCAGGAGCACATGCAGCATAACACACTGCCACGCCCACTTCGGAGCATGTAAACAACTCACCATGCGGCTAGCCAGCCTGATCGATACCAGCCTCAGCTGGTGCGCAAGCGCAGCGTTCACATCTGAGCAAGAGGTATGCAACTCTAACCATGGCTCAAGTACTGCAGTGAACTTCAGGTTGCCTGCACAATAATCACAGCCACCCCACCCCTGCAGATACTGCCCAGAAAAGAGGTACCTTTGACATAGTGGGTGCTGTAATCGACCGAGCAAATCAGATCTTAAGACTGTCTGACACACAGCGACACAATGTGAACTGACAAGTGACAACACAACTAAAACACACAGCATCGTATTTACGCTGAATGTCAGCCGCAGCAGCCTGGTAAGACAGATACGTAGTTCATGTATGAAGTGCACGTTATCAGCAAAAACACCACCACACTGGCATAAATACAAACACTCGCTACACAACTGGCTACAATAATAATTCGGACTGCTGAGTATGTTATTTCGCTGCATTACCACGGGACATTGCGAACTTAGGGCACCACATCTGATATGTGAACATTGCTCCCATCGTTTTCTGCAGCCACAGTGTATGTGTCTGTGTCGTGGATGAAAATTATGCCAGTTACAAGGCCACCAGGGCCTAAAATCAGTACATTAACACTGTGACAGTTTTCAACTAAACGTGAAATGTCATTCCCAACAAGACAACATTTCAGCATCATTCACGCATGTTTTTGAAACTGACACCACACACATTATTCAGCCAGGTGTGTTTGTTTACATTCGGCCCAGCTGTCAACAACATACTTCTCATCATGGTGCGTCGGGTAAGCGAACTCCACACCCCCCTCCTCTCTTCCCAATTCAACATGCCGGATGTCAACAACACCCTGTGCAGGGTTCATAGCGCCAGCCAAACAACAGTGTGTTTATCATGAGCACATCAGAGCATTCAAGCAACAAACCAACATCGGAGAACAGCACAATTCCTGGGCGGATCAGCTGCCCGACGCATTGTTTACATTGAGGACAAGGACCAATGAAGCAACAAGGAAATCCCCCGCACAGTTGCTCCTAGGCCGTGACCTACCCCTGCCAGGCGATTGGAGTAAGAGAACAAAATAACAATAACAACAGGGAAGAGAGGAGGGAGAGTGCGATTCAAGGAGTGTGGGAACACAAAACATCGCTACACAACCTGCTGGTAACCAACTACTTCACAACCCCCACAACCGGCACACATAGGTCAACGTGTTTACATATGTTCTCTTCCGCAATCTGCCAGACAAAAGGGATTCTGCGCCATACTTTGGCGAAAAATGGATCAGACTACATGTTATCATGCATGTCTGGGAGGTGCATGTAACAAGGTGCACATGAGTCCATGCCCCAAAATAATATTCCATTGGGATGCACTCCGTTCAACAGACATATGTGTCGAGCCCATACCCAATGTTAAGATTAAGGAGGCTGAGCTGACGCAAAATGTACACAATAACATTGCGGTCCCCCATCCAAGAAATAACGCCGCACCTGCCTCGCCCACTGCTGGGACACCCAACACAGCAGTGTTTACTGGGGCACTGACACGTAACAGCGAGACAGATGGCAGTGCATCATCACATAGTAATCAGCCATCATCACCTTTTGATGTCAAAGAGTGACAACAAGGATCTTCAGGTAACAGCCTTACCTGATAACATCATCACGTATGTAAGACCTACAGCTACTCCGGTGCCATCCACAGCAGTGACACCATTCTTTACATCCAGGGGATCGTCGACGAACCGGCAAGGGGACATGCAAATGGATCATGTAAGGGATGCCTACAACCCGAGCCGACGCCGCCTGCAATATACAGTGAGCAGCAACAGCAGCGAAGAGTCAGGGTCGACTACGTACAATTGTTGATCATGATGGTAAAACTGCCTAGATATTTAACACTCATGTATGTGGATTGTCCAGGCCAACCACACATCTATAAGGTACACAACAATACTTACTGAAACTTGCAAAAAAATAGTTAAAGTTAAACTTGATTGAGCGGGTATTATGGGGGTCCATCAAATGACATCCATAGAGCAATCGAAATTAAATATCATTACAAACAGTCCACAGACAGATTTATTTCGATAAATTACATCTCCCCCTAGGAGAGCACTTACATTAAAACAGGGTGGCTATTGCTGGCAAATGTGGTGAACCTGCGAAAAGCATCTTGCGACATACAATAGATTACAGAAAAACTGAAGCTTACTGGGGCAATGATAATCCCACGGGAATAGGAGGTGGCTTACCAGGTGGTCGAAATCGAAAGAAGAGGCTCCAGAATCACATTACAGTCTAGTGCAGAGAATGACCATATCAAAAGTTGAAGACTGTCCGGTGCGAGCGGGAAAATGCCAGAGTTCAAGACACACACTCCACCTCTGTGAGGTGCTACTCTCGTGTGAACTCTCCGCCGGATGCACGGGCTCGACTCAGCTTACAAATGCGACAAAGCAGCAGTACTCCCTGCTACAGCTTGAATCTCTTTACTTTTTACCATGCTATTAAATGATCATACATATTAAAAATAATATAAAGAACCCTGCACCACAAAACATGTATGAATGTAATCGACAAGACATGTGATGCATGATGAGAAAGATTATAACATATTAACAATGCACTATAAAGGAAATAAACAAAACAGACATTAAATCCATTATCAAGCATAACAAAGAGGTTCTGTTATAGGCCCTGGACCAGTAGGTTCAGTTATTATCAGGACCTATTTAATTTCCCTCCGCGATCGGCCGTACAACCCGAGGTTAAGAGTACATCATGTCCACTGAGCAGACTGGCGCCCCCTGGTAAAAATCCTTCAGAACCTAAAATAAGAGGTAAATTAATTTTGTATGGAATTGATAATTTATGGCAAATCAATTATCTCATTTATGACTTTTTTCAAAAGGTGTATTTGCTATACAAATTAAAGATAAAACAACTAATAATGTATCAAATGGCTTAGAATCTATAATAATTAAAAGAAACCCAAATAATTAACAAACTGATAATCGGTCAGAATCTTATAATATAACATTAAATGAGCTTAAAAAAAAAATTATATCATCCATTAATCTTTATTTTCTGAATTGAAAGGAAGTGTTGTTGGAAGATTTAAACTAACTTTAAAAAATATGTGGAAAATTTTTTCTTTGTATCTTAATTAGAAATATGTGAATATATTAGTTGATTTAGCAAAAGAATATAATAATTCAAAACATGAACTATTAGAATGAACCCAATTGAAGTTATTAAGAAACATTTTAAAAATTTGTTGCAAACGAATTTTGTGTATAGTATACCAAAATATAAAGTTGGGGATATTTGTGAGAGAATTTTTTTTTTTTTTTTTAATACTGGGAATTGGTCGACAGAATAAAATTCCTGTTTTTAATTTTCAAATTATGATGCACCAACATATAATTTAAAATATATTAATAGCGAAGGAATAATGCATAGTTTTTTGAATATGAAATTATAAATACTGTCTACCTGAATGAATATTTAGTTGAAAAATGTTTTTAAAACTAGTAAAATAGTTAGGTTTTGATTATTTACACAACTTGTGGATTAATAAAAAGATGTTTGTGCAGCCGACTCTACTTTATAAAGCATTTTGTTAAAATTAAATACTTTTATAATTATCAAATTATAATGCAAAAACCTAACAAACATTGGTTTTAATTATGATTTTAATGTTTGTTATTACATTTGTTTTAATGTTCATTTTAGCGTATACCTGTTTTCAAAAATTTCTTATTTTAATAAAGTCTTCGATTATATTTCTGTACTTGTCTTTATTCATTTTTCCACTAAAATCTATTGAAATAAACCTATAAATTAATTCCAAACATTTTTTACAGATCTCCTTAAATTTTTCATTAGTCATATAACCTCCAACAAATTTGTTATAAATGTGTTTTAAATTGGAATCATCTTGTTAAATATTCATTTAAAAAAATTTGCATTATCACTTAAAAATATTTTGGTCCTTTTGAAATAGTTTGAGCTTAATAAAATACATCGATATTTTTGTGTCTGTCCTAAGTAAAATAATGTCGAAAAATATTTTGAGTTCCTAAAATATCAACATCAAATAAAACTAGAGAATCGTCTTCACATTTGTCTAAAGAGGCATATCTTCAGTATTATTTAAAAAGTGAGACATCTTTCTTTAATTTGTAATTTTTAGGCTGCCTAATCGATATCATTTTGTAACTGAATATATTTAGGTAAGTTTAAACTTTTTGTGCATACATACAGTTAATTGAAATCTAAGCAACCTTTTTTATAAATAAAGTTTATTATCAAATTTGTTTTTCCGCACTGCTTGGGCCAACAATTATTGCGCATATATTATCAGGCAATAGTTACCCATTTTTTATAGTTTTCTATGCCACATCGGAAATTAAAATGCCAACCCATCAGACTTTTTTTTGCATTTGGATTTTAATTTTTATATAAATATATAATAAAGTATTATAGTTGACAAGCAATAATTCTACTTTAAAGAAAAACCTTCAATATTATATCATTCATAATGAAAAATTGATCACATTAATCAGTTTTCAAACAACATTTTAACACCAAAAATAAATACTGATACTGTTACAACAATTGATAAAATATGTCCTGTTGTTCATAAAAATGAAGTTATAATTATTCCAAGAGGTCAATATGATATTGAATCGTAAAAATAATCTATAAATTCAATTGATCCATTTTAGAATTAGTAATATTTAATTAATAACTGATAATTAAAAAAAAAATAGAATATCTTTCAAATATAAATTAGATATTAAATCTGATGATCGATAATCTGATATTCTTCGTTTTAAAAGAGAATTAACTATCGAAAAAGACAAAATTGTTGTAGGCACAGAATATCCAAATTTTAATCAATTTAAAACAATAAATATTCACATAAAATAGCATTTGGGATGTTCATAAAATATGACGAATGTTATCGTTGAGAAACTGATATAGTTGCGAGTTTTCCACCAAAAACTATGTTTGGTTTTAGATATTATAACATTTATTAGCATACTTATTCAGTTTTTTATAAAATTAATAATGAACGATTTAAATTTTTTTTTTGGAAATTAGAAAGGAAAATGACAAACTGATTGCATTGATGTTGTTGATAATGATGTTGTCTTAGAAACTGAAGAAGTCTTAAATAGAATATAGAAATCAAAAAATATTAACATTTTTTATAAAATTGTTCTTTTTGGTATCCATATTGTTGTGAATCAATTTTATTTTCTAATTTAATTATTTTGTTATTGTAATGTCTTAACACTATTTTATTAACTTCCACTGTATGTAGTTCATGTTGTTTTACACCTCATTAGCTTCATTGTCCTATATTGTATTATTTCTTTAATCATATAATTCTTATATTCATAAAATATACTTCGCTTATTAACTACACATGTTTTCACGCCTTTTAATTTTTTAATTTCTTCGTAGTCAACCTTATAAGCATTATTTTTTTTCGTAAACCAACAAATTCTTTCATTTTTTTTACCATTATAATATTGTTTCATTTTTCTTTAAACTGTTTTCTTTATTTGAGGTATGTTATTAATAATCTCATTGTGGTAATAACTTTATAAAATGTTTCTATCATCGACTTCATATCTTCGTAAAATCTTCTGTTTTTTTTTTGTTATAAATGAATGAATTGGTATCTTAAAACGAAATTCAATTTTGTTACCATATTTTGGTTTTATTATGTTATAATGAAAATCATTAATTAATTAATTTTAAATGTATAAAAATTGATATTACCACATAAATTGGTATATTCAATTTTCCATTTGTTTTATTCATATGTATAGCTGCAAGCCTTTCGTTAAATATTGTACACGCTGCACTGTCGCCTGATGTTATTGCGGGATCCCATGGTCGAATTTCTCTAATGATACCGAGGGTAAATCATTAGCAACTGCCCTTTCTACAATGTGCTCTGTGCAGTGAAATAGATTCTCCTAGTTGCTGGTTCTGCTACGGAATTCTGTTCCTGTAACAAAGGCACCCGTAATAATGCATCTTCCTTAACATCTGCAGGTACAATTGCACTCGTTATCGTTTCCAAGTCTCTCACTTTTACCGTGACTGTTTGTTAGCCCATTGCTCCAATATTTACTTGGCCAGTAGTGAGCGTAATTACGTGGTTATTAGATGTTACGTCATTGGGATTCACGAAGCAAGGCTGCACAATGTTGTGTGATGTGGCGGTTTCAATTAGCAGACGACAAGGTTGGCCATTCATGCTCACAAGTATGCGAATAAACTTTGCCTGAGACCAACTCATATGCTGAATGATTGCCTTCTGCGATGTTTTGTCAGTTGTTGTTGACGGGACCGGGGTGGAAAAGACATCAGGCCTCTTCGCCCCTACTGGTCATTCCCCTGAATCCTGGTTGTAGACCCTTTGCAGGTGTCGAGGTGCGGATTATTTGGGCATATGCTATGCTAGTGGAAAACATTTTGCCGGATGACAGTAGCGACACGGATTCGCGGGAAGCAGGTTTTTGTTGAGCCGCACTTGTGTTTGCCCAGTGTTCCCACATGCACTGTCACTTGGATTATCCCCAGGGCGCGGAATGTTTTCAGTGTGTGCACGTGCCATGTCCCGTTCCGGATTGTACCCGAACTTTTTCGCATGATTGTTGCCCGGTCCCTTTGTATGTTGTTGTCACTCCCGTGTGTCTCGTGCCTCAATCGTGCGGCTCTGCTTTCGCGATGCGATGAGGTCCGGTTTCGTTCGAAAATGGTAGCAGCCTTGAGAACCTCCCCCATGTTATGGTTAAGGAAAAGTAGCAGTGCAGCTCTGTATTCCGATAAGGCAATTTCGGCAATGATTTTTGGCATTTCTTTTCTGGCAGTTGCGTGTGGAATCGCTTGATTAGATGTGCTTTTGCATGATGAACGTCAGTAGTTGTTCATAGGTCTGCTGCTCCTGCTAGAGTAACTTACTTTGCATCTGTTGGGATGTAAACATGCTTCCGTTTCGGCACTGGAAAGCATGCACGAACTCTTCCCACTGCGTATTGTAGTGGTTTACAGCACCCCACCACTGTCGTGCTTCTCCTTGCAATTGGCCGACGATGAAACTGTCCCACTCATCTTCACTAACCCATAGCATTTCAGACGTGATGGGCACTCTTTTAAGAAAGGGCTAGGGTCTTTGCTTGCCACCCCGTAAATGTAGGCAGGTTTTGAAAGCATGTTGGTGTGCATTTCCGTCCATTGGCGTTGTCTGGGCTGCTTCAGTTTTGCTTTGGTTCTGGTTGCTGTTCCCTTTCTCTGCTGGTTGCAGGTTGTGATCTGTGGTTATTAGCAGAAAATATGTTAGAAGTGTCGGTGCTGGAAAAGACGTGGGAAAGATGCTTGGTATTTGCTGTGGAAATATTGGTGTTGGTTGGTAGGCAAAAATTGCAGTAGATAAGGTGTAATAGGTGTCTGTGATAGAGTTATCAGGGGTAGGGTTGGCAATGTTTGCGAACACTGGCCATGGGGAGCCAGATGATTGACATGTGTCATGGGGGCCCCGTCTGTAGGTGACATGTGATTATCTGCATCCTCGACCTTGCAGTGAACTTCCTCGGCTTGTGCTCCCGTTTCGTCTGTTCCTTCATACTCAATGTGACACATTGTTTTTACTATAGTGATGTAATCTCTGTATGTTTGTATAGCTTGCACGTTATTCCCCAAACGTCTTCTGCTTGGCATACTGTATCAACGGGCTGGTTGCCTTTTTGAAAATTGGTTGATATATTGTTGATCACAGTTGGTTTAACCGTCTAACGCACTCGTCACAAATAAACAGCAATCCGGTTGTGGTGTGTAACTCTGTTTGGTCATGCATCTCTTGTGCACGTGCACGTGGCACCGTACACATATGCTCGGTATGGTTCCCGATCTTGTGCATAACAATTTCCCACACAAATTTAATTGGTATGAATTTTGAATTTTATTAGTACTGTCCGAATATTCTATCGCCTGTTCTTTTCCTGCAATTGCTCGCGACGCAATTGCTTGCCGGGCTATTCTTTCGATCACACTTGCAAAATCACGTCTCCATTTCGTATATGTCTACCACATCCAGTGGTTTTTGACGCAGACACTGGATACACAGTGGTGCCGGCGCACCGTGCTTCATCTGGCCAGCTATGGTGGTTTGACAACACTACCATGTGAGCTTGGAAGTGCAGATACAGAAGCGTGGATACGGAAGCATGGTGCGGTTGTGAACACACCGTGGTAGCCCTGTCGGCACGGTGTGGTGCAGGGGTCAAAGGGCTGCGGGCATATAGCTCATTGCTGGCATGTGGGGAGCAGTCAGTGTGAGGGGGAAGAACACTTTAGTTTCCTTTCTTTTTCTCCTCCTTCTTGGCATGTGTCAGTAGCCTGGCTGAGATGTCAGGCAGGGAAGGGTAGCGTGGGTACGCTCCCTGACCTTCTGTCCCTCTGCTCGGCAATGGGGTCACTCGCCGTGATGTCATGCAGGAGCAATGGCGAGTGCATTTTTTGTTTGGCATGTATTCTCTTCCTGTCATCAATGGGGTGTCTAGAAAGCGACATCGATGTGCCATGTGCCGTGCGGGTCACCTGGTTGACCAACATGTTCCTTTGTTGGGGGTAAATGGGGGAAAATGTAGGAAAATTGTAGATAAAATTTATAAAAAATTAGGAGAAATTTGGATAGAATTTTCGGCATGAGAAAATTGCAGGAAAAATTGTTAAGATTTTAAGGATTTGCACCAAGGTTAGCAGTTTCTTGATGTGTACCAAGGCTTTGGTCAATAAGGATATTGGCTAGGTGAGGAGCGGTAAAAATAGTTTGAAATCTCAGTGGAGATAATTACCCAGGGCACCATATATTGTCGGGCTGACAATATCGTGAAGTTGGAGAGTTGACTCGTTCCTCAGGGAGGTTCGCGCCGACGACCACACCAAATCCTTAAGTGTAGTTGTTGTCTCCTCTCAGAATAAAACGAATACTGATTGGATAATTTCATTACATGTGCATGGCGGGATATCTGGGCTCCCCACACGCCCGTATGAAGCAATGTTTCTTATTATATCGATCGTGACCATTTCACACATAAATTCACAGTAAATTCCAGGTTAAGAAAATTGGCGGGAGAATGCCTTGCAGCAAACTAGAAATAAATCACACATGGAAACTCGTCATTTCTGAGATTTATTTAGTTATGTTGCTTCATCTCCGTAGGAGAAAACTTACATTGGTGCTGCTTGTTAACCCATCAGTACGAACGATGCTGCTACAAACGACACGAGATCACAGAAAATAAGTTATTATATTTTAAGCCTACCCAGGCGATGCAAACACTGGGTATGTGCGAGGGGCGGTAAAGTGTGGGGCAGCTGAAAAACGATATGGTTCTGGTAAACTAATTAAATATTGCAGTGAAGTGATTAGTCCAACATAATGATGGCTACCCGAGCATGGGAAACACGAGCCCCCATATTATTCTGCACACCTCTCGCAAAGATGAACGACTACTGAACTTTCTTTGCATGGTGTGCTGGCCTGCTTGGCATGCTGGCACACAACATTTGCAAATCGGACACGTACCCTGTGTGCCGGTTGTTACCCATTGCTTACAAAAATAACCCTGTAATTAATATTCATTTAGACATAACATTACAACTGCATGGATGATGTGGAGATGAACAACATGCGAATGAACATAACAGAAAATCACAAAAACACATTAAAAAACACTGAGGGCTCTAGGGCTGCGAAGGCAAAGGCAAGCATCTTTATTAGTTGTGTCCTCTTGTGTAAACTTACCTTGCCCTTTAAATGCTAAATTTAATAAGCATAGATTTTACAGGGTCTACTTTCATATTCGTGCGCCACATGCACGTGGTCGTAGCTCACTTTGCTCTGCACTTGCGTCGTCCCTTGCCTCATTGCTGCACTTGCCCTGTGATATTGTCTAAAATTTAATAGCATTAATGGATCTCCCTGCTGTACAAGGAAACTCCGCCTTACAGGATGCTGTCACCGAGGTGAAGAGGATTGTTAGTGATACAGTAAGCAGCTCAACTTTATGTTATTTTTATACATCTCCTATCATGAGAACACCATAGTGGAATTGTAGGTCTTCGTCATTCCAACAAGGACTTCTACAGATGTATCTTACCTGCTGATGTTATACTGCTATAATAAACACATTGCAGCTAACCAACAAGGTCTCTTTTCTAGGTACACAGTGTATCATATTGCTCCAATGAATAAACATGGTGTTACAAAAATTTTGAACACTGCCATATACTCAGTTAAATTACAGGTGTCTAACTTGCCTGGTAATGTTGAGGCTGTTGCTGGTAAGTTTGCCTTCCATGATGTCGGATTGGCTATACTTTCCATTTTTGTTCCACCACGGCATGCTACAAGTACCTCTTCCTGGGACAGACTACTTGGGGCATACATTCATAGTGCCATAATAGGAGGTGATTTTAAAGCAAATCATACATTGTGGGGTGATGCGAGGTGTTATCTGGCTGGGAAGAATCTGGCAGAGTATATTGATACCTCATCATATGTGGGAGCTTACAATAAACTCAGTAATGCCATTAATCTCATGCTGTGTACTCCCTGACTTGCCATGGACTTCACTTGGGCCGTGCTTAACGATCCTATTGGTAGTAATCATTTTACCATTGAAATAGTTAATCAGGATATGTGTACAACTACTCCTATTACTCATCCTGATTTGCAGCCCTTGTGGTATTCTTGCTATAAGCTCCCCCATTATTTTGGGTGGTGATGTCCAAACTATGCATGGTCACTTTCAGAATTTGGTCACCTCATCCATATGGGCCATTACTTCATGTAAACCTTCTTAGTCTGGACTCCATAAACCATATTGTACATGATAGACTTCTTCTTGTACATCCCTTAATGCAGATAGATATCTGGCTTCTCACATTTATAAACAGCATAGTATGAAGACAAATTTTTTATGCTATCTCAAGGTACAAGCTCGTTTTAAGTTGACTGTCAAAAAACTGCAAAGAAGGATCACTGGTGCTCTTATTGTCAATAGCTCTCCTCTGCTACCCCTTCTCGTGAAGTCTGGAAGATTATCCGTTCTCTATGACAACGCTCATCCTCTCCTTGGTCTGGAGGTAATCATTCTGCATTTGCACCTGTTTCCACGAGACGGCCTGCTAAGGATGCTGTTCTCTTGATGTCTGAAATTAGCATTGCAGAATATCGTCACTCTCTTCGGAACAGATGGAAATCACCAGGACCATTTGGGATTACATATCAACATATCTGGGAGCTTCCATAGGAAGGCCATCACCTGATATTTCGTATCTTTAATGGTATACTACTACATCAGGCAATTCCTATCCAATGGCAGGAACACATTATTTTACATATTCTCAAGACTGGTAAAAATTTACATTACCGACATCCTACAGACCTATCACATTGTCTTCTTGTGTAAACAAATTCTTCGAAAAGATTTGAATACTGGCTGGAGATTAATCGCCTTTTGCACAATGAACAATTTGGTTTTCGTAAAGCTACGATATCTCTGGATGCTGTTACTGTATTGATTAAATGGGCTGCATATGTTGATGTGTTGTACCTGCAGAGGTGCTGGTGATGTGTTTGTGTCCCGCCTGAAAGCAGATGGGGAACAGGATCTGATGATGTGCCCAGTGCCACGTTCTGTACAGAGAATGATCCTTGATGTGGGTCGTACAGCCGACAGTCTACAGCGACTCTGGATATGCAGTCAATATGAAGGAGAGCTGAATGAATATTTCCGTTATATTACGTAAATGTAAAATATTGCCTGTGGGCATAATTGTCGGCGACTTCGCCGCCTATATTGCTTCTGAAGTTACCCTGCTTAAGGGAGGCAGGCCCTCGTACATGCAAAACACACTGAAATACACTTGTAAATTGGAAGACTACTATTAGGGTGCAGTACCCAATGAACTCAGGAGAGTTAAATGCAATAAAATATGTCTAATTATGGCATGACTGTTCTATTACCATAAAGGTATAACGGAATGTTAGTGCACTTGTTAATGCATACCTCAGTTGAGCGGACCCGGCACTCTGGAGCTGCTGCTGGTCGCTACCGCTGGAAAATTAGGTGTGAGCCTTAGATTGTAATTATGTGAAATGCATCCCACGCGTAAAGTCCAGGTATGTTACGTCAGGATGCAGGGAGACGTCCCTTCGGCTAAATAAAAGTACTGAAAGGTTCTTGAATTACATTAACTATGGATATGAGGAAAAATGCAGCCTATATTGAACTGCCGAGGGGGGTACACGGAGCTTATCATCTGTCCTGCTGGTTGTCTTTAGATCTGAAGTCTGACTAACGACATGGCGTCGGTTTCGCCGCACGTCTGGCGAATCCGGCATCAAAATAAACAACATGAAAAAAACTGAACTTAATAAATAACATGATAAGTGAAATTGATGTACATAATTAAGATTGCTAAACTAAAACACATTAGTGACATACTCATGAATGCCGGAGTCCCAAATATGGCTAAGATTGTGATGTCACGAGAATGTCACCACACTTGAAGGTGATATTAAATTAAATGATGCCTCAGGTGGCTGATTCTCATAAGATGATTACATGTACACTCTTATAATTAACATCTTAGAATCGGTGTGTGTCATTGTGTAATTAATTTCAGGAATGTGACGACACACGGATTTCGTATTAAGGGTGGAGCTATACCCTGTTTTCTATGGAATGTTATCGACTCTCTATGCTGGAGCGGGCGGATTCCCTAGTGAGTTATAGTGTAATCACAGTGAATTATGCCTAAAAATGCTCCTATTTATTAATGCTGCTAGGGAACCGCTCGCCACTTTACACTTCTTGTCGGAATTTCATTTCCCAACTTTTGAAACTACTCGGAGCCACGTCGCACTCCGTATTCGGCCACGGGGCTTGTCGACATCACAAACAACGGAAAGTTGTGGGAATAAGTGGCGCCGCTTACCCTAGTGTTCCCTCCAAGGGCTGTTGCATCTAACGGTCATGACTTCATGGGACACACTCGTTTAGGTCACACATCCATTAATCACAGGAGTTACCTCTTGTGGCGAATGCTAAATATTATGACCTGCAGTCACGAGTTACAGGGCGACAAGAAAAGTGTAATGCCATTCTTGTCGACCTGCCTGCACTGATCGAGACCGCGACTTAATGTCGGTCGGCGAGTGTTGGTGTGTGGTTGATGCATTTGCAATGAAATAAATGGCTACAAGGGATACATGGATGTCAGGTACACGTAAATGTGCTTGCTACCAAGTTAGTGTAATGTGCATGTCTTCTTGACATTCACTCTGCATTTGATACAGTGAACATGCCAATGATTTTGCACAAATTAGCTCAGATTGTGCTGCCAATGTATTTCGTCCACATCTTCAAGGCTCTCCTTCAAATTAGCATCGCTTATCTTAAAACTGTCACTTATGCGATGCCTGGAAGTCTGGTGTATCAAGGTGGTGTTCTTACTCCTCTCTTATGCCTTTTATACACCCAAGATCTTATATTCCATATTGGCTCATTTGTTCGACTTTTTAGTTGCTGATGATGTTTTGTTTCATTTGTCCTCCAGTGTTGGTGATATAGTAACAGTAATGAATGATGCCCTCCAACATCTCGGCACCTGGCTGTGTACTCACTGCCTGACACCATAAGTTCACAAAACTAAGGCTATGATGTTTACTAGAAAACACGTTGATCGGTCACAGATCCATATGCTTCTTTGCAATACTCCTTTAGAGTTGGTGACATCTACTCCTTACTTGGGCATCATACTCGACTCTCTCTTACTTGGGCGAATCAGATATTTAATCTTTCTGTGAAGACACAGCAAACGTTTCAGTTGTTGAAAATGCTTGGACACTCTGCCTGGGGTGGCGATCCTCACACACTGTTGCTGTTTTATCGATCATATAATCGGGCCAAGATGGATGATGGTAGTGTTTTTAGGACTGATCTATGTGATAATACCTTCACCATCTTACAGCATTTACAAAATGCTTGTCTTTGTTTATGTCTAGGGGCACTGTGATCCACTCCCATTGGGGCACTTCATGTTGAGGTGATTATACCGCCATATAGCCTACATAGAAGGTCGTTGGCTAACAAATACTGAATCAAGGAAAATTATTTTCACGAATCTCCTCTGCATACCATTATAAATTGTATTGGTATTTATGTTATTGTTTTATGAAATATCACTCTCTTTTTCCTTGTGTGAAGTGCATTACCACATATATTTGGACTTTTTTGTGCTCTTTTATACATGTACGATGAAGCGTTTATATAAAGAACGCAAATGTGGCATGAGTGGTGGTGAAGTTCATGCGCTATACAGGCAGTGTCTGGGCCAATATCCCAACTTTCTCCACATCTATACTGATGGATCGAAATTCCTACATGCAGTTGGCTGTGCGTGCTATATTCCTGACCACAAATCGTCGGGTTTATTTAAGTAATTGTCCTCCGACTATATATATTATGCTGAAGCATATGCTATCCTAAAAGCACTGGAGTATTGCGGGACTTTATCAGTCCAAAATCTCTGCATGTTTACAGATTCTAATAGTGTTTTCACTGCCCTTACCTCTGTCCCTTGTCACTGCCAACCAGATGATATTATCTGACATATTTAAGCAACTTATCTATACTATTGCGGTTTCGGGTGCTATGGTTGTGATTGTGTGGCTTCCCCGTAATGTGGGTATACCCGCCAACGACATGACAGAGAAACTGGCAAAATTGGCTTCTGACACAGGGACGTCGATTACTGTTCCTACATTAACTACAATTGCCAAACGTCACCTTCGCAGTGTTTGGGAAATTCAATGGCAAGAATTTGAGGTTTCCCCATCCTACAAGAACATCCAACCACATCTACAAACACGAACATGGTTTAATGTCAAAGTGAAAAAAAAAAAAACTTTATTTCACTACGATTATCCGGCTCAGACTTAATCATGGAAATTGTAATGTTCATCTTCACATGTTAAAACTGATTGAGTACCTTACTTGGAATTGCAAGAACTGTGTACAGACTATTAGTCACATTCTTTTTCATTGTCACCAAATGCAAGCTCGTGATGAGTTATATAACTGTTTACATCATTGTGGAATTCCAGTATCTGTGGAGGAAGGTTGTCTGCCTCGCTCCGGCATGGTGACCTGTCTGTGAAGTGGATAAAAATTTGTACCTATCTTCTCCGACTCAACAGGTGAAATTGTTCAGTCTCACCATGTCATTACTGTCAGTGTTGTTCCGGTGTTCGTAAATGATGGATCTCCGTGTCCCACTTCGACAAGGAACAAGATTATGTTCCTAAAATCATAGGATGGGTACTCACCACCCTCTCGAATATGAGTAGAAAACATATTTCACTATGGCTGTACGGGAAACTAAGGCCAGAAAAGACATAACTGATCTGAACTGACAGTGCGGTGCGGTGTTCAACGCTTAAGATGGGATAGGCCGATCTCTCTGGTTGCTCACAACTAATCTCCGTATCCGAACATTGAAGTACTTTTCTACTTACATGTTTAGTAAATATGGCATGTATAGGGCTTGAGGTTAGATAACTGTTAAGTAAACAAGTGCTTTGAGATGTTTTTAAACTTATTCTCTAATCAATTTGTAATACTTTTTGATTACATTCAAATTGGTAAAACTATTTTTATCAATATAATAGTACTTGTCATTTAAAAATTATGATGTTTACAAACGCGTTCATCACTGTTGACCATGTGACTTTGACAGTTTTGTTGGACTTTTATTAAATCAATTTGGTGTACATGCGCAGAAGACCAAAAGTGGTCTACCTCATATTTACTCTATGGTTCAACGTTGTTGCCGATTGTTGAAAGGCCCCTTCAAAGCAACAGATCATCATTCCTGAAACTGTCATGGGCTGTTGTGGAAGTATTTACAAATATTTGAGACGTTGTGAAGATTTATAACTTCGTGACAATTTTGTTTTTGTGAAAACTGTACAGTAAGTTTGTGTTGATGAATTCTCGAATGAAATTCTTATTACTCGCCAATTATTGAATTATGGACCCAAGTAAATAATGTCGTAAATTTTTTTTTTATTCCCTGTGGTATTTTTTTTAAGGTTAATTGTGGAAGTGGTCTTTGTTAGTATCAGACGTCATGTCTGAAATGTGGAGTCTGTTAGCCTCGGTATGTAATATTTATAACAAATGTTTGTGTACGGTAATCGTATCCATGTATATCTGGTAGGCCACATGTCAGAATTCTAATTTGGAAGACTATGTCTAAATTTTTTCGTCTTCTACGAAGAAAAAAAATTCACCGTACAGAAAAAACCTCTTCAGGCATTGGTAAATTTAATTTGTGTTTAGTAAGAATGTAGTGCATCATCAACATAGATACACGTGTTTTTATATAAGCCCTAGTTGAAGGTGTTGCAAATGTTTATTTGGTTTTGCTCGCAGATGGCTTCGCAGTGGATGAAGAAGTTTATTCGTTTATCCGTGAAGTGTGTTCTTCGATTGGTGCAGTTGTTAACTCATGCTCTTCTCTGGGTCGTGCACCGTGGGTCCGGAGAACAAATGCAGCCAATAAAAGAATTGCTCTTGCTGGACACAGCTACTGCACTGGCTCTCAAGATTCGTACTCGAAAAGTAAGGCTTTCAATAACCAGATGTATAATTTGTTTTGTCATGAAGGCCTACGTTCCATTTGCAGTGCAACTCGTGCTTTTTAATATATATATTTTTTTGACAGGTCACAAGTCTACAAGTCGTTGAAGCATTCATAGCACGAATTAAAGAAATAAACCCTATTTTAAACTGCGTAGTTGACGAAAGGTTTGAAGCAGCAGTTGAAGAAGCGAATGAAGTTGACAAGCTTATCCAGTCAGGCACTAAAACAGTTGCGGAAATAGAAAAGGAAACTCCGTTCCTCGGTGTTCCATTCTCAACCAAAGATTGTTTACAAGTGAAAGGTATGAAATTATTACACTCTGACTACTGTGGTCTCGGGTGACAGCATCATTTTGTTTTTTTTTTTTAATTTCATCCGTAAGATCTTTTTTCAATACACAGCTGTACAAAGATATTGGACAAGTCAAATTACAGTAAGCCTATGCAAAGTTTTTGATACGTTGTCTCCGAAGTATAACGGCAGTGGTGTGGTGAAACTGAGTTTGAATTTTTTATCGGATCTGCGTTGCCTACACTACGAAAAAGTAACCAGAAAACGAACACAGTATGTTGATGAGAAACATAAATGCAATAAAACTGTGAAAATATAAATTAACGCATAGTTGGAACAAGCGGCGACAATCCAGTTAGGCAATGAGCGACACCGAAGCAAAAGAGGGCAACACTGTTGTGACAATATAAATTGGTGTCTTTTGCTCTTCTGTTTTTTGTATGTAAACTTTTCTGATATTGTCTAGCTGCATTTATGCTATTATATATATATATATATATATATATATATATATATATATATATATATATATATATATATATATATATATATATATATATATATATATATATATATATATTTTTTTTCCCATTGTCAGAGGGCATCATCATAATTTTGTGGATTTTTTTTCTTCTGTTTATTAATTTTGACTTACTGCAGTGTGCGTTTCAATTGTGGTTTTGCTGTTTTTGTATTCTCATAATTGTGCTATAATTTTTTGTTTCTGTGTCACTCATTGTGCAACTAGATTGTTCTCTCTTGTTCCATATACATATATATATATATATATATATATATGTGCATATATTTCCACATTTTTATTGCAGTTGTGTTCCTCAGCCATATTGTGTCCATTTTTTGATTACTATTACTGTAGGGTTTGTAGGCAATGGATATCCAATCAAAATTATAATAAGTAAATTTGGGATGTGTTTGGATATCTGCAGTAGTTGTATCACTTGGCTGACGTGAGTGATTAAGGCCCAGCTACAATTGTGCAGGTGCGTCAGTCCATGCAGATTACAGATCACGATGAGTCTTGCGTGCTACAATTGTGGTTGTCTGATTGATGCAGTCGGAAAAAACATGTCACCATTTTTGTTTACATTTATATTTTTTTAATTTGCTGCCTCTTTGTACATCTTCGCAGTATATTATACTGCATTCACAGTATATTATACTGTGACACCGTTGGGTGAGACACAAGATGATTTTACCTGGTAGAGGGGTGCCAGCGGTGGTTCCTACGCACCACAGTTTAAGACTCGGGGATCTCAGGGATTTTGTGTGTTCTGTGTGTTCGTCTCACCCGTGCGTACTTATCAAACACACTCAATACTAAACATTGCACTTTAAAACACTTAGAGAAAGCTAGGTTTCAATGCTAGAAGAATCCATAATTTTACACAGGTAAGATTGTTGTTATTTATGCAAGTTACATCGTCCCAAGAATGAATTTTACAGTTAACAACTCGGACGTGACTAGCCAGTTCCAGTGGGTGATTCCCCCATCTCGTTACTTAACTTGCGCACTCTAGATGGGTGATCCTCCGCGGTGCGTGATAACACATTCTCCACGAGGCAAGGGGTCTACAGCTGCTGTGATGGACTACAGATTTTACCCAGAGATGGGACACGGAGTATGAACGTGAACACTGCTACATGCACTTATCTTTACCTCTAACGTCTACTCATCCCCGAACCACGTGTTGTGTGGCGACGGTCAATACACATAGTGGGTTACGACAGAAAATAATAACTCCTTACAAATATACTAAAATATCACTGGATGGACATGGGGCATGACATGAACAAGCAAAATAAACACGCAGATGCATGTAAATAGTATTAGATGGCGCGGATGCCACTGGATGAAGTTAGCGGACCACATGTGCAGATAGAAAATGCATTATTTTATGTTAAATTAGGCAAAAATTGTTGGCCAAAATAATGACGGTGTTCAGAAGATTGTTCCTGTTAATCCATAAGCATACAAAAGCTTGTAACATGCTGGATGGTGGGAAAATACAAACATGTGCAATGACCGCGTGGTCATACATAAAAGCATCAAACATTAAAAATAAACAAACCCTGAATGAAAATAACACATATTACCCTGAGATCAATTACGGCACACAAGCTGGAACAAGAATTAGCCCCCTAAACGCTGTGATGGCGCGGATACGGACATGGTGGCAGCTAACCACGTGGCAGTGGGCGATGTGGCTGTAAAATAATTAAACATGACATAACCCTGAAAATAATTACACCAAAATATTACTCTTAGAATTGTTTTTGCAATTAAGCAGAAATTACAATGAAAAGCCCTAGATGTGTGCGGATGGCACCTAATATGTAATTCGGGATGGTGTCTGATGTGCAAGTTGCGTGGGCCGCGTGGCCTCTCCGACATTCTCTCATCTCGTTTGAGTTCAAAAAGCCACAAGGGCTGCAAAATAATTAAGTTAAGCGGATAGCACTATGCTGGGGATGTCTGGCAAAACGTACACGAAGCAAAGTTTAACCGGTCTACTAAAGTGAAGCTATGGAAATCTACATCAGTGCAAAAGTATGAAGTGCGTATGTGACAGCTTCTTATCTCGTCAGCTCTCCTAGGACGACTGCCTAGTACCATGTCAGCCTACTGGGTTCACACAAGCGGAAGTGCTATGCACGCCGAGTAAAATATTAATGTATTGAAATTAAGTGGCACAAAAAGCATTTTTATACATTTTCACAAATGGTTTTTTAATGCTGAATTTCTGTTATTAATTGATTGTCTTGAAAGTTGTCTTAGCCTGAATATCATTGTCCTGTTCTTCGGTGCTGCGTGCACTTTAAATTTCACAACATTACGTAAACCCTGAAAATAAACATGTTACACTTTGCAAATAATTTTGGACCCTGAAAGAAATACATACCACCCTAAATACAAGTATCCTGTTTTGGGGGAGTCCGTGCAACGTGACTGCACCACGTGTTATGTTAGTGATGAGTGCCATCATGGTCTGAGACTGCCGCTGGCTCTTAGCCGGCGTGAACTACTTGCCATTTATGTTACGTAAAAATTACCTTAGTCGCATTACATTACTTAGCAAACAGTCTAGCTCTTCATGCCGAAACAACTAAACGAATCTACTAGCTATTAAATAGGTTATGTATGAACTGTAACTTTTCACTTATAAACAAAGCATCTCATTGGTCTCTGCGCTGATGGTGCAGTCCGTCCTGTCTGACCTCGAAAGATGAAGTTTAGCCATCTCCAGTCAGTCAGCACTTCATCTCACGTCTGCACCATCAGACTTTGACGTCCACGTCATGTGAACCGACCAAATGCACAGCTCGGACAGAGCTAGCAGACGCATCTGCTCGACTGTGGCAGGCTCTTAAGTCTCCAACGAGCTGTTGCTCCAGCATACTTTTATTTAAGAAATGTGTGGTTATCAGCACCCTTATGGTCAATTATGTTAAAACAGTCTCCTAATATGTACTTATGTTGCATCGTGACTTTTCTTGGAAATATAAACAATATTGAAAATGCATTCACGTCCACATATGCATTTTTTTATTCCGTGTAATTACATTATCTTACAAAAATCTGTAGTTGCAGATTATCTTATGGTAATATTGGTTTGTTTAAATTGTGGACTTAAAAAATTGTTTGTACAGATAAATTATTCAGTTGGGCCTATAAAGATTAAAATACAAAATCCGTAAAACTCAACAATTATACTTATTTTTTGTTTATCTAGTTTTTTATTTTGTTTAGCCTCCTTTTAACAACTCCAGCAGAAAGGTGTCGTTACAGCATCACACAGATGTTTACATTTAGGCTAAGGATTATAATAAAGTGGGATTATTTATCAACAGTGACTCAAAAGATGCGTTTGTGACCAGAAACTAGCAGTAAGTTGAAACATTTGTATTAACATATTTTGAATAATTCAAAGTAAAGTGTTAAATTTTTTATTTAATCCATTATTAGTCTAATTTATTTTTGTATGACAAAAGAATAGCATTTTATGAAATTTAAAATAGTAGGCTGACGGATGCAGGGTGTGTTAGGGTTGCAAAGTAAGAACAAGTTAATCCAATAATGTTTTCGAAGAACTAACCTCGTGCCTGTAGGAAAGTGTACAATCTCAGTGCTAGTCTTCATATTGTGAAAAAGAACTTTCTATGCTTTCTACTGTGAAGAAGCTCTCATTCCTAAGGAGAAGGTTGCCTGCTTATGGCAGAGAAAGTGAGTCCCTTGGAATGTGTGTCGTTGACATTCAGGGTTGGTTGGTATGCGGGTCATTATGGTCCAGGCTCAGCTCTTGCACTTTCAGAGTAACTGTATAGAAGTTACTTATATGTAGGCCTACCATCACACAATCAGCCAGTTCGGTTGTCATAAATAAAACTTTTTTTTTCCCCTCGCATAACATACTTTGTAATTATACAAAATTAGATTTTATAGCACCTAGCTACAAAATACATAATTACCCAAGCAGAAAAAAGATTATAAAGTGAAAAGTAAAAAATAAAAAAAAATGAAATAAAATAAGGAATTTGATTAATTTCTTAAAATTCTTAAAAATGAAAATTTAATACAAAATCAGTTTGAAAATTTGCATATACAGCTTATTTTGTTGTGATAAATTTAATCTTAATATTGGGGTTTTGTTGATTTTAAAGAAATATTTTTCACTAGGAAAATTAGTTATGTAAAAAAAGTCACAATTTTAGTTAGAAATTTTTGTATTCTTTTTAAGCAAGCAAGGATCAAAGTATAAGTTAAGGGCACTGGAATGAACTAGTGAGATAAAAAATGTTTAAATAAGTTATCTTGGAAGGAACGGATTGACTGGGATGAGAAAGGTAACTTGGGAGAAATGGAGAAGCCAATTTTTGGCTCATTTTTGAGTGCAGAATAATTATTACATTAAAACATCACCTGCAACCTTTTAAAAATAAAGTTACTGTTTGAAACAAATGGTATCATCTATTGTAGAGTTTGTGATTCATCACATTGAACTTATACAATGTTGTTAGCTATGTTTTTTAATTGCTGGCTGATGATTGGTTATACTGTAGGTATGTTTAAGAAAAATAGAAATACCTCGCATATATTTCACAAGATAAATATACAGGATCACAATAACTTGGAAAGTAGGAAAGTATGTATCTTCTCCTTTATCGTCGCAGTTTTATCCATTAGCCACACATTACAGATTCCAACAACAAAAGTAACTGTTGTTTTCCAGGAGTTTTCTTTGAAATTTTGAGAAATCTTTATCAGTCTCTCGCAAAGCAATATCCATACAGTGATGGCTTTGTAATTCCTTGCCAACATCACACGCCATGATGCAGTTTTAAACTGTTGTTGTAAAAAACCACCATGTTTATTAAAAAATTTGCCTACAAGTTGTAATTCTTAACATCTGTTAATGAAATTGGCGTTTGGACAGGCATCTTTCTGCATTTGAAACTAAAATTCTAACAAGTGTGTAGCTCCATAACTCAGCTATGCTTTGGTTGTTGGTGGTATCCCTGGGCCTTAGCTTTGAAACTATAATCCTGTGCTCTTGTTGCTCTCAAGTGTCGTTCATATCTCATGCTGTATTAACTCCTTATGCTACTACAATCAGTTACCAGTAATGCCATCACCAATAAGACATGATACTAAATAAGGCAACAAATTGTCTGGAATTTCTAGCAGTGATTCATGGCTACTTTGCACAGTTAGTTAAGACGTCTCTAAAATGAAAATTTTATTGTTCTGTTCAGTTTAATTCACTTCAAAAATTTATCAGTTATGACAAGTGATACACACTATAGCTGTGTCAAGGGCAAAAAAGAAAAAAATTGTAAATCATTACGTGACAAATTAATACTAAAACTTGATGCAGGTTGCGGTGTCTCTGTGGGTAGAGGACAAGTTTGAGGAACAGTGAGCATTTTGGTTTTGGGAATTGTGGAAAAAGGTGATATTACCCGGGTGCCAGGCAATGCCAAGAAGATCCAGTAAAGGTGATTCTTGTTGTCCTCTGGGTTGTGCAGCCAACGCCCGAGGCATTGCTTTCCAATTGCTGCGACCCATTAGGGCTGGTCACACACCATATGAATTATACTAAAAACACTATGCAACACACTGAGGAAACCCTAGTACACATCCAACACTTGACACATAGAACACTTGGAAATCAGCGGGAGTAAGTGCCCCGTGCCTTGATATGCCCATGGGCAAGACTGAATGAAAATACACTAAATCCATTTGACATTACATGTTCCTCAGGGGAAACAACTTACATGCTTACTGGGCTCAAACCTGCTTACTTGTGCGTCGCACAAGACGCACTGGCGTGCCAAGTAGAGTGTGGCTCTCTGCTGCGCTTTGGAGTTTGCTGCGGCAGGCAACTGGTCTTAAGAGGGAGCCATGGTCGGCATCAAACTCAACTAACATTTCAAAGCAGTAAACTAATTATACGATTTGAAAAACTCTTCTTTGTTATAAAATTTTATTTGTAAGTAGCAGAAGTGTTTTAATGTTACTTTTGAAAAGCAAAATGGGCAAATCTCTAATTAATTTTGGTAGGAAGTTGACGTGCTCTGCTGCTTGCGAGGGGCAGTATGTGCCAGATTAATATACAGACCTCCTACCATACTGATGGATGCGGGTAAAGTTGTTGATGTTCCCAGGGCGCCAGCTTCTCTACATCTCAGAAAAGCATGAGGATCTCAGTTTCTCAGGGCCATTACACGTCGACAGCCTGTGGCGACATCCCCCTGCAGTACATGTCTACTTACGTACTGATAAAGTTATGGTTACACACCTTACACTGTCCTATGCATGGCGACTTACCACGTGGCAACACTTACTGGGGAGGGCCAGATTCTGAGGCGGAAAATTAAATAAACGAGATACAGATTCCAAAGAAGTAAGTTGTATTACCAAAAGGAAGTACTCTGGTAACACACACAGGTCCCCGTGTCTGAAGTGAGCCTGGCACACGAGGCCTGCCAGGGGCCGATGCGGACGAAAAGTGCAAAACAGCATGATGGAAATTAATAAGCATTAAACTGTTCAGGGTCACGAGTCGGCGGAGAGGAGGGTCGGCACACGAGAGGAGCAAAGGAAAACATTCAAGTAGATTACATTTCAACTATTAAACACTATTTCGTTAAAACAAAGGTGAAACTCCCATGGCACGGTGCATGTCTACCCTCTACGACCCCCCACTGATCCAGACTAAAGATGGTGGCAAGGAGATACCATTACTAACGGAAATCTTACCGCCAGCATCTCTGGGGAAATGTTCAGAAAATACATATACAGTATTGAACAATCAGGCAAATTAATTGCATATTTCTGTAGTGTTAATATTCTTTGGGAAAGACTTACATAGCTGTTGCTAAGTGTCTTTCGTAAAGCACAATATTCTGTAAATGCCGGAACAGGCATGCAGAACACACAAACACTCTTTAAAATTAAATACATTTACAAATCACAAATGAAAGCCGTTTTGAAACAGTGATATAAAATTAGTTCAAATTTAATAGGTGAACTGTTTAAATTTTAGGTGGCTAGATTGGCAAGATGGCTGCAGTAACTGCAAGCGTATTTGACTGCATATTTTAATGAAAAGAATAAATGTGAGTTACACCTTTAGAACAAGATAACACATGACAAAATGCTGAAAAAATATGTTAAAGAATGATGACCACCTTGGTTTATTACTAAGTGAGCACACATGAACCATGTGGGTGTACACTTAATAATAAAACACACTTTAACGTGAGGACACAAGGAGGAGATAACACTTCCTCAGGTATGCATTAGGCTCTGCTTTTGGGGGATCACACTTAATCATTGAAGTAAACACAGCGAGCAGCATTGGTCTGTCTCCCGAGCAGGGCAGCGAGGGCCACGTCATAGTTATATGGATTTAAAGTGGTTACAGTAATACTTTTTTGAGTGTTACTATATTTACAGTAGGTGATTATAATTTTACGTCTGTTTCTATTTATTATTATAAACAAGTGCATAATCAATATTTATTTTTTAACAACTTTTGCATCCTAGAATATTTTAATTTGATGTTCTATGAGCGAAGTTCACTATGGCCTAAATTGCAGTGGAAAATTAGTACACAAATGTGTAGTGCCTCTTAATTTTTGTAACATCCACTTTGACATTTATGTTATGCAGGATAATGTCAAAGTGTTGCATTTCATTTGTGTGTGAAAAACGTAGTAAAGGAATGATAAATTTATATTATATTATTCACTGCAGTGAATTTACAATTTTGTAGTAACAAAACTTTCTGGCTTAGTTCAAGAAGAATGTTTTATGTTATGTAACAAAACTTACATGAAAGTTAAAAATTATTTCTTTACTCACTACTTACTTTTAAACTTGAGGAGTCCATACTGCGGTGCCATTTCCGTAATACAAATTTTTTATTTGTATACATTTTTTAGTGTAGCCTTTTTTTGGAAGGTGGGTGGAGGGTGCTTAGCAATGGCAAGTATTTATTTTGCAGATTTTTAAAACACTTTTACATTTAAGAAACATAATTTTAGGTAAAGGAGTTTGTTTTGCATAGATATACTGAAAAATACCTACATGAATTCAACAGTGTTATAAATGCTATGCTACTGACCTTTTATAGTTGCAAAGTCTGTTAAAAGGGAAGAGAAATAAAAGTGAAATGCATGGTGGCTTTTCTATGCAATTCACTCCCTGCCCCCCCCCCCCCCCCCTTTTCTCAAAAAAAAAAATAAAACAATCTGTGTGTACACACTTATTTCCAACTCATACCAATCTTCAACATGTAATTTCATACTGTCATTATAGAAACAGTACAGATGAACATAAAATTATGGTATGTGGCTTTGAATGCTAAACCGCATTCTTGCCTGAACATTGTATTTTATACAGTAGAGTTACAATGTTGGGACACTTACTCTGTCTGCATTGGCCCAATGTTCTAATAGACAGTAATTTAGGAAAAAATAAATTGCAAAAGCAAACTTTTTTTGCTGCATTTAATATGTGCTGAAAATACATTATTGGAAAATAAAAGTAGCACACACAGAATGATACATTGTATAGTACTCAAACTTTATAGTGATAATGATCCAGATGAGTAACACACATGATAAGAACAACGTGCGCAGTAGGACAATTACATTTGGATATGTGGTACACCGACTGGTATATCTTCAATAGTGTGTCACACCCCCTCGCACTGTGATACATGCTACAACATGGTCTGGCATGAAAACCAGCAGGTGCTGGATGTTGTCCTCAGGCAGAGGTGCCCAAAATTCCGGATACTGTGGCACGGAGGCAGCTGGCATTTGAACTGGACTCACTCATGTTAAATTAGGGACATGTTAGGAGTGGGCAAGCCATGGTAGTGTTTTGGACCTGACAGGCGTAGTCCTGGGTGATACATGCTGTGTGCAGTCGGGTGTTATCTTGCTGGAATCCTGGCCAGAATGGTAGCAGATGGGGGCATAGTATCTCGTCAACGTACCATCGGTGTGCCTTGTAACATGACGAGGAGCATATTGGCTATTGTACGCTATTGCTCCCCAGACCATAATACCTGTCATGGGGGTAGCTTGCTGCTCAATAGCGAGATTGGGATTTTGGTGTTTACCGGGAGCCCTCCACACCTGGTTGCGATAATCATCAGTCCTCATGACGAAGCAGCACTCGTCACTAAACATGACCACACATCACCAGTGGTGTTCCTCTGCAAACAGAGTCGTTGCTGTTGCATAGTTAATGGCAGCACACATAATGGGCGCTGAGATCACAGATTCACCTCCGCAAGGCATTGAGAAATTGTTTGTGGGCACGCAGGAGCCACAACATTGTACGGTATTATGTACCAGGTTGCCATGTGATTCCTCCACGCCTGGTGCACATTCATTTGGTCCTCTCGACTGGTAGTTCCATCCTGGGCAGTTCTCCATGTGTGAGTGCCTTCATGTATCCACTGCCCCCAACAGCATCACACAGTATGGTCCAAATGATTCACATGGGCTATCCAATGATACAACCACTCTGCAGTTTTAAGCTTGATTATAAGTTCTCTCTCAAAGTCTGTCAGTTTTAAGCTTGATTATAAGTCCTCTCTCAAAGTCTGTCAGTTGTGCAAAGCGGCATCTTTGGAGTCTTCATAGCATTCTTTTTCATTCTGTATACTTGTTTCATAGTATCTGGGGTTTCTCGCGTTCATTCGGCTCCGACGACACGCCAGTGTCTGCGTCCTCTGGTCGGTGCTTGCAGTTCCACTGCTGAGTGTGTGTAAATGCACCAACATGGAATTGTGCACATACCAGTCAGTGCTCTTGTTATTTACAGTGTTTCATGGTTGTCTCATGGTTTTATTTGTAGCGTACTACTTTTATTGTCCACCATGTAGGCTTATAGTTTTTGATATTTAGAAGTGTCTTAGACTTCGTTTGTCAAATAAAATTCCCATTTGTTTGATTTATTTTTTTAAACACACAACTTTATCATCAAAGCCATGGAAAACATTAGTAACCAAGTGTCTTGAAAACACATGTTTATAGAAAAGTCAGTTAATTATCTCAGTAACTTTGTGTTGCTATTAATGAGCCAATGTTAATTTAGAGTACGTAGTCATAATATATGTTTATGTCAACTATAAGCACATATTATTTAATGGTGCAACGTATTATCAAATTGTATTTTGCTGTCTTATATAATTATAAATAAGACGTATAGGTAATTATGAACATTTTTGTACATATATGTTGTAAAAGTATGTGCTTAGGTGTCCATATGTTGTACATTATGTTATTTGACAAGGGATCACTTTAACAACTGTTAATCATTTATTGAAGGACAGTATTAAGCAGTCATAACTTTAAAAGTGCTAAAAAATAGAAGTGTTCTCGTGTGCAGTGGACTAGAATTAATTTGGTAGTTGTTTCGGTAGTGCCTGAACCTGATAATCTTCACTGTAATAATTGGTGGGAATGTATACCACTTACAAATGTAGA
Organism: Dryococelus australis; assembly: GCA_029891345.1. Lineage (NCBI taxonomy): Eukaryota > Metazoa > Arthropoda > Insecta > Phasmatodea > Phasmatidae > Dryococelus > Dryococelus australis. Next base: position 353,398,286 of record CM056994.1, read on the forward strand.
TAAAATAGTGTAGTGCTCTGGGACAGTTGTTGGTCTCTTTCGTAGTGGTAATTACATTGTAGTCCTGTGGCAACAGAGTGTGGTGACAGAGTTCCTCGGAGCCAAAATTACATTATCCATGCTACTCAGGAGGTCAGGTTCAATTGGCTTGTTAGCGTGCAGCCTTGAGACCATTGTCGTGTTTGCATGAGCAGTGTGGTCGTTGGCTGGCTGCGAGAGGAAGTTTATTGTGTAGTTTATGGTAGCTCAATTCACTGCCCTGTCCTCGTAAAAAAGAAAGCAGTATATATGCACCCGTGTTTCCTTTGTTACTTACTGTAAAGCAATGTTCATGTAGGTTTAGAAGGTATTTTGTTGTGTGCTCACTGTATAAATCTGATGTCAGAGCCAACTTTCAATGAATATTAATTAACTGTTTTGGTACTTTACATCAGTAGAAAAAAGCAAACCGCTTAATTTGGGTGTAGGTCTTTTAATATATCTATAATAATTATTAATTACTAATAGTCTTGAATTTTGATCGTTTCCTTCATTTACACTTTCTTTCAATTTATGCCATTTTGCATTTGCCCCCGTAGAAATGTATAATAAGGATTCTACCATATTCATAATGGTTATCATGTATGACTTAAAAAACGCAGTTTTGTGAAAAATAATATATAATCTATGTGTGTAATAAACAAAGTTTTCTTTAATTTGGTAGGTTTTATTTCTACTAACACAAATAGTATGTAGTAGTTGGATGCCGTATTGCAAGAATAAATACAAATTTCTTGATGTCACCAATGTAAATGAATGAATACATTTGTGTATGTTTATATATATAAACACACACAAGAAAACAGAATATAGAATATTTCACTTTGTAGATCAGCTTACTCAAGTGCATCTCAGTAAACTGGAAAAATAATTACTTTTATTACCGTGTAGAAAATTGACATGTGAAATAACGTTTCAAATTAAATATATTTACAGGAGAATTCTCACGATACAAGTTTACGAAATAAGAAAATCAATGCTTCCAGAAATTCAGAAAAATGAATGAATTCTTAATGCTGGGTAGAATATCACCTTTCTTCCATTATGTACTCGAATGGGAGAGAGAAAAAAGAAAGTTCATTCATTCTGTCTTCAGTAAATGGAATCTTAACCTGTGCAATACCATCAATTTACACTGCCAAATGTTTATTTTAAAATGTCTTCTTACTGTAGGGGTTAATATGTGCGACTAGCACTCGGTTTTTGGAGAGCTGAAAACTCTTTGTCATTCCACCTTTGAGTCAAAAGAATGAAAATTTTTACAGCACAGCCAGAAGATGCAATTTTGATTAAAATATTCAATACTGGCAGCATCCTAATTTTATCTTGCAGATAAAGCCATTTCAAGAAAAAGTGCATAAATTGCCTCATGTCACCAAACTGAGAAAATCACATCAGTGTCACTGGGATGCAGAACATAACCTGGCATGGGCTTCAAACTTGCGAAAAAAAACCTTGAACATTAAATTTTCATGAAACCGAAATATGTGCAGACAACAGGTAGCCACAAAGGTGGTGCTGTACACATTTTTTCCGCACTAGAGATATGTTCATTATTACATCCATGAAGCTGTTGTTCTGCACATGTAAACAGTGTGAAGAAAGGTTAGTCTTCTCCATGACTCCCTCCTACATACCCAGTAGTTACTCTTGACTGAATGCCAGTCTACTGGTGTTTCATGTGGGTTCAAGGAATGTCTGAAGAGTACAGGAAGGGGGGGGGGGAGACTGCTGTGTGCATGGTGGGCTGTTCGTACATGTGGCACAAGGTAACATGCTTTTTAATTTTTTCCCTTGAAGCATGTAGAGCTAGAATAGGGAATATTTTTTTACCGGAAGGTATCTGATGTCTGGGCCTCTTATGATGGTGTGCTGTTTCTACCATTAGAAAAAACAATTATGCAAACTTAAGACTTCACAAATATAGTAAGATTTGAAATGTACAGAGATCATGATCACCGCATTGACTGTCAAAGGTCATGCTGAATAATTTTGTCATGTAGATCCAGAAGAATCCTAAATAATATTTTACAGTAAATTCAAAATTTTAATGAAAAAGGGAGACAGTTCATGCAGTGTGTTAGTAACAAAAAAAGACAAGGTTTAAAGTACTCTAGAAACGCTACAAATATAAGTATGACTGCTGAGAAAATAAGACAGTATAAAAACAGTATAAAAGATGTTCAGTGTGTGTTCATTATATATACACTAAATATTATTTGCTATATTAATAGATCCAAAGCACAATTACTCACTGTCTAGTACTGGTCAACAGGCATACACACACAAAGGATGACACATTTTCCACTTGGTTGCGACATTTTGTTGACTAAGCCACCTTCATTGTCCTTTGTGTGTGCGCCTGTTGACAAGTACTACACTGTGAGTACCTGTACGTCTGCCCCTTTTATATGCTAGTGGTAGCCTAGCGGCCTACTTTTCACCTCTACTAAAATAAATTATTTACTTTCTTGACTTGTTCAATAGAGATTGCCAAAATTGGAACTGTCTATATATGGCGCTATTTAGCAAGCAAATGCTTGTATATTTGCAACCAGTATACTTTGCTGCCATTCACACAAGACAAGTTTGGTACAAGTCCCATTGAACAAGGTATTGATCACCTTTCTCACAAAAGATGCTTTACATCCAGTTAGGTATGTTTTTGTGATAGATCACAAACTTATTGTCTGGTAAGCTTGCTAAACCGAAAAGGTAATATAGAATTACAGGTGTGTCTGTAAATACCTGAAAAAAATATATTTTTTAAAAATTATTTTTTATGCAATGAATATAAGAAATGTTAACATGAACTTGTTTCATATTCCATTCCAGGACTGTGCCACACTGCAGGCCTCTACTGCAGGAAGGATGTAAAGGCATTGGAGGATGCGGTGGCTATTGCAACGATGCGGAGGGCTGGAGCCATCCCTCTGGCGCTCACCAATGTCTCAGAGGTGTGCATGTGGTGGGAGAGCAACAACACAGTGCATGGGCGCACCAGCAACCCTACAACACAAACCACATTGTGGGTGGCTCATCTGGAGGGGAGGTGAGTGATCTGCTGCTTGTCTTGCAAGGTTGGGGGAAACCACTTTCGCTTTACACGTTCTTGCTGCAGCTACAGTGAACGACATGAACTGTGGACTAGGAGTTCGAGCCATTGGGTCCACCTTTCTGTAGCAGTCCACTCCCATTGTGTGGTGTCTTGATTTGCTCTTAACTATATTCATATCCTCTGCGTGAATCTTCCGGTATTCACTGAAAATAAAGTTTGGCGCCCTCAAATTTCAGTGCTTCATGAATGTTTCCATGTCCATGCTCATATAAGATATAATGTGTGCTGTCTGAAATTCTAGTTGCAAGCAATTTTTTTTTAAATGCAGTACATACTTCTGACTTAATACTAATGAAAAGGCACCGGGTGTAATGGATATTTTGTGCAACATCTGGTGAAAGTTCCACTTTTTAAGCTTTGTCGATCTCATACTATTTTTCACATTCTGTATTGGAAACCTAAACTTCATAAATAGTTGGTTCCTTAATAGTTACACTAATATAAACACCAAGTAAAGTTGACAGAAGTGTTCTTTTATTATAATAACTGTTTAGTTACCACCTTTTTTTGACTGGCATGTAGATGGACAGATGGAGGATGTGGGCTAAGCCGAAATTTTTATTATATGTTACAATTTCCAGTTTTTCTATCATTTGTTTGTGTGTAAAAAAAAACACTCTGTTTCACCACTTTTACTCTATTAACTACTTTTTTTCTCAACTCCCATCAGATAAACCATGTCTCAGTATTTTGCCTGGACTAATATTTGTTGGTTAACTTCTCAGCTGTTCACACCATTGTCAGTCTCAAGTTGTTTTGTATTGCAGTGATAATTTGGCCTTTATTGACCACTTTTAGTGACTATTCCTTTTCCAATCCGCTTGTTTTATATCCACTTAACTTACTTCTCGGTAACTTTGTTATACTGGCCAGTATTTAAATTTTATGCCCTAGTGTTGGAAAGTGCAGCTCGTTGGTTAGTTGCAAAATTACATGAGCGACATCTTATTCCATTATAGTATTTCTGTAATGTATTTTTTTTCTAGGCTTGTCTGCAGGCAGCAGCAGGGTCTGCTTTGGGTATCGGCTCTGACATTGGGGGCTCCATTCGTATGCCAGCATTTTTCAACGGTATATTTGGACACAAGCCCTCTAAAGGTATGTGCTATTTGACAAGGTGGTGTTGTCTGACAGTGTTGTACAAAATCTCCTTTCACAACCATGCCAAGTCAGTGGCTTCAGCTCCAGTGACATTTTAATTACAAATTATGTGGTTATGAATAGTACAAAACCAATTTTTACAAAGAAATCTTTTTAAAATCCTGAACAAGGTAAGGTAAACAGTGTGTTTTTATGGGCATTGCATAACTTTGAACGCTACTTATGTTGACTCATGGGCTGTGCCCTCATTCTGAATTGTGGTTTTTGAACTTCAGGAATAGTTTCCAACCATGGCCAGTATCCGGTTCCAGTAGGAGAGCAAGATTCATTCCTTGGTATTGGACCTATGTGTCGTTTTGCAACAGACTTGACCCCAGTGCTGAAGATAATTTCGGGGAAGAAAGCAGAGCTTCTGAATCTTGATGAAAAGGTTTTTTTAATAACATACAATTCTCTTTTTTCAAGTTTTCTTTTCCTTTCAGTCATAATTTGTAGGAGTATTATACAATAGAACCTATTTTTATAATAACCCCATGTATAGTGTCTGTCTTTCTATTACAACTTGTTTTTGGGAAACTTAATAATTTGGGGGAAAACATAAAAAATTTGAGGGAAATTGACACACAAAATTAATTAATTAATTGCATTTTTTTTGTTGTTATTTCATGTTGTTTTTTTCATGGTGAGTGTTATGCTGGATATAGCACATTTTTAAAAATAAAAACCACCCCATCCCGTAGGCCACCAGTGCTAGCCATTACCTATTGACTTAGTCTCTTCGCCCACTCTCCACCCCTCTGGTGGCAGAATGTTTCTATGCATGGCTACCATTACATGTTTGTCCTGCCACCTTGCTCTTGTTTACTGTTTGTTGATAACTTATTTTGTTTGATTTTTTAAAACTGATTTGTGAACAATTATTTATTACCCACACCATTTATATGCACTTGTGATTTTGTTGAAATGGGTGGGAAGGAAGTGAGCTTGCCGTACTATATGTTGACTGTTTACGGTAAAGTGAGTACTTTTGAAAGCACTTCCATTTGTGTATCCTTCAGCCTCACATCAATATAAACATTTTTCCATGTTGTTATACTTATTGTTTACATAAAATATGTAAGTCTGCTGTGTTTGTAGTTTATCTCATCTAAGAATTCCATTTTGACAGCCAGTGTGTTGTAACATTTTGACGTGAACCACACATCCACGTGTGCCCTCGTGACCACTTGCACCTCCGCAGTCACTACTCCACCAAGCCAACACCGTGCCGAAGTGAACACTCTGCCACTAGTACGTTAGTATGGGTCGCCGAGAACAGAACACACCTGCCTCGTTGACACGTACTACGTGACTCAAGTGACCATCTTGCTTTATTAACCTCAAGAGGTAACTTCTGGGGGAAAATATACAGTCCAGCATGGTGTCCCCCTGAAAGCCACAGCCGTTAGTGCTTCGACAATTGGAGGGAACGTTGGCGCAACTCGCGTTGTGATGCACGACGTTCCTTTCTCCTGCATGACGTCGACTGGCTTGCTGGCCAAACTAACAGTGATATGTGGCCTCAAATGTGTTCAAACAGTGGGCAGTAATATTCCTGAGGCAACCCCAGTGTTAAATACACTGTAATTAATAAAGCCAATGCCAAATCTTTTCATATAAGCTCACTCAAACGTGGCTACCCACGCCCCTTTTCAGGTATGATCTCGTCCAACCCCTCAGGTTGAGACTACTTGGACTCACCCAGTGGTGAAATACAAAGTAGCAAACCGGATATGAAATACAATGTTAGAAACAGTTATTCAAAGTGTTTTCAGAGTATTAATTAAATGTTATATTTTTACGAGTACAAATATATTCTTTTTACAGCAGACTGCCTATCAGGGTCAATATAAGTATAATACCATCTGCCATGACTTCACAGTCACGGACATCTAAAACACTTAATTAATGATGGGGATGTCACCAACATGTTATTAATCAGTAAATTGTATTTTGTAGCATTTATTAGCATTACGAGGGTATATGTTCTTTTTCATGTAATTTCTGGCCCCAGCTTCGTCAGCCATCAGCGGCAGCCAACACCATGATTTTAGTCTTGACTTCAGCACTCGGGCCGGCCGGAAGCACAGGAGTTTTGCTCCACGAGGACCCCCGATACCCTCAACTTTTGCTGTAACCACTTTCATCATCAATAGTAATTAATTACCTGGAACATTTTTCATATTTAGTGTCGAGGGGAAGACCAGACTATCGCCCTCCCTGCAGTTTCAATCAGGGTTTAACGCGTTACACGTAGTATCGAAATTTCCATGGCATAGGCTGTTTTTACAGTATTGGTCACCGGCAGACCAGAGTGGTGGGTCCGTATCAGTGTGATATACCAGAATCACTGTTTATGTTGACGCGTGATGCTCCGGCTGTCTGGGAGAATGCTACGTCGACCAGCACTGGTTTTTGTAGTACGGTAGGTTTATGCACATCCTACTCCGGCTTAACTCAGGGTGGATCTAGTCCTTACGAGAGACTTTAGTGCATCCAGTATACAGGACTGGCCTGGTAGCTTTGTGGCAGGGCACAAAGTCGGGGTCATGCAGTGAGATTTTACTATTCAAGCTGTGTGCTGCTGCTGGTTTCCCTGGGCGTTGCGATGCCACTGAGCTTGTGGGTGACAGAGGCTTAGCAGTGATGTGTGTTGGAGGTACAGGTACTTGAGAGTAACATGGGGTCTGGGGCAGAGCAACAACGTTGATACGTGTATTTGTGATGGGGTATTGTGGCTGACTGGGGAACTCTTTGAATCCAGGGGTGAACTTTTCCGATGCCGTTCGCCTCCCACCAAGGCGAGCTGGGTTCAGTCCCCGGCTGGGTCACCGGAGTTTCGCAAGTGGGAAACATGTTGGACGATGCCGTTGGTCAACTGGTTTGTCCGGGATCGCCTGTTTCCCCGCCCCTTCATTCCAGCTATGCTCTATATTCACTTCAATCACCCTCATTGGCTCTCAAGACCTCGCTGTTAAGAGCCGCCCAAATCTTTTCACTCACTTTACCTGGGGCCATAAACAAATCCCTTGGTATGACTGGTGGTACAGGTACTAATTTGATAGGTGACGAAAGCTTGCGCTTGCTCTTGGGGTGCTAGGCTGTCAACGAAGGCTACTAGGGAGGGTGACAGCTCTTGCAGGTGCTCGGAGGCAATCAGAATTTGCTTTACTTTCTTTCTTATACCACTGCATTTGGAGAAAGGCATCTAGATACACGCAAAGACACTTTCACGTCCGTGAGAGGAAAAGCAGGGAATTTGTTCCTTTGCAGTATATCTGCCTCCGCTGATTCTTCCCAATTCAGGGAACGTCCGCTCCTGCTCTGAAAGTGTGATGGAGAGGGCGAGCACCGAACTGACAAGTTCGTCTAGAGACGGAGGGTGTGGGCCTCCGCCGAGTCTTCTCAGTCCAGGGAACGTCCCCTCCGGCACTGAAAGTGCAGTGGGAAAGATGAGCACTGGATCGACAAGCTTGGCTGGGGAGACTGAGTACCTGTGAGCAGGCCCCACCGTTCTGCCTACCAGAGTATGCAGAAAGGTTGGCCGGTTTGCGAGTGTGTATGCGTAGTGAAATAGTGTGGTAGTTCATTTGAGTAAAATTCCCTTGATCTCCTACATTTCTCTCAGGGAGGTGGTCAACTGGGAAAGGTGCTAAGTCTATGGGAATGTGGAACTCTAGAGTTGGGTAAAACACAATGTTTATTTCACGTGATATGAAATAGAAATGTGATGCCACACTACCTCCTGCATATAAGAGAGCTGTCTGGGAAGCTATCCTATGCAACACCAGATAGAGGAGACCCTCTCCTTAGCTAACAGGGATCGGGTAGATTAAGCGCTGTAAAAACTACTTAAACTTAATTCTGACTCCCTAACGTAGTGTTGTCCAGAAGGGGCTGCAGTGGGTAAGAGACCAAGGAAAGGTATCTGTCCGGCACTGAAGAGGGAAGGTAGGCTGGAAGACTTGAGATGAAAGGTAGAGACGATGAGGCTGGTGTCAGTTCCCCGGCTCTCAGAGGGTGCACAGTGAAGAAATGAAGACCACTCTGGAGGCGCGACTTGGACCTCCTTTTATAGGCCAATGCCATCATTCTTTTAACAGCTGAAAACTAAATGAAGTATTTGGTAGTTGAAACACAGAAGTCATATGGCAGCGTTTTTTGTTTACATGTAGTGGAAGCATACATAATTGGTACCCAAAATTATAACTTTAGAAGGGCTTCAGAAAAGTGTGAAGTAACCATGAATGGCTGATGTTAACTGGTGTTTGTGATAATTTTATAAAATTTAAAGAAAATTAAAATGTTGACTGTGATTTAGTTAATAGAAACATAAGACATTCTTATTGCCAGCAGCAATTCTTTTTACCAGTGAACTTGCTGTAATTTAGTAATACACATGAACAAATATTTTGCATTAAGCATACAAATTGACCATAAATACCCTCTATGTGGCTCCAATGGAGAAGAAGACAATTTTGTAGTAATGAGAACTGTGTATTAAATTTGTTTTTATTAACGAGGTTTCACTGTAGTATGTATGTGAACAAAAGACTGAAAAAATATTTCAGTGAAAGTGCACTTTACTTCTATAAGCTTGACGCGTGATGCCTTGTGGCTGATGAGAGGGTCATCACCACGTAAGAGGGTTTTGGTGGATGTTAGTCAGGCGCACCTGGGGCAGGGTGTTGTCTATAGTCTTTACGAGGTACTGGAGCGCGTCCAGTGTAAAGTGGTAGCTTGGCGGCAGGGTACAAAGTTGGATTCAGTGAGAACTATTTTACGCTTTGGCTGTTTGTTCTGGGCGATACGCAACCTGTGGAACCTGCTGGATCTGTAATTCTGGCTGGCGTTACCTTGAACTGGGTAAGTTAGAGTGCAGGAGCTCATAGGTTTTGTTGGTCGCACATATAGGTTCTGCCAGCTCATATCCCTAAAAAACGTGGGTTGGCTATTCCCAAGGACTTGTCCTGTCCACTTAAGTAGGTTGCGAACACGGGATGATTTTTCTCCTGAAGGCGAATGGGTGCTTTGAAGAGGTCCTGGTCCTGGGGAATCTCTGGTGTAACTGGTCTCTGTAGGTGATGCGATGCTTGAACCCGTTCCCTTGGCGAGAGGTTCACGAGTGCGGCGAGGAAGGGGTTAAGTTCCTGCTGATGCTCAGAGGCAGTGAGTAACTATTTAACCCTCTCTCAGATACACTAACTCATCCGTGAAAGGGGGAGCTGGTGGTGTGTTGTCCTATACAGGTGTACAACCATGTGCAGTGTCTGCCAACCGATTACAGTGCGCCTATCTCAGTACTCGGTGCCGAAACGTGGTGAGTAATGGGAGTCGGGAGGAGCGCAGTGGAGAGAATGAACACAGAGTCAAGAAGCTAACCTCAAGATACTGAGTACCTAGTGTTGGGGCTTTACCATTCCATACCCCGTGGTGCACAGAAAGGGTGGCCGCCCAGAATGTGTGTGCGTACTCTACTACTTGTGTATTGCAGTTCTTAGTAAAATCCCCGGTCACCTGATGTAATTTAGACGGGCCTGAAGTCCACTGGTAGAGGAATTACTACTACTGGAAAGATACCCTTGAGTTGTCTAAATTTCTGTTTATTCCTTTGACGCAAGTGAATGGGGTGGTGTCGCATTATCTGCTAACATCAGCAGTAGATTACTGAAGCTTAACGTACTCTTAGCCAGGTGAAGGAGACCTGGTCCTAGGCTAACAATGGCAGGGTAGATGAGTGTTATGATACTAACTGGAACTGGTACTACCACTATGTTGCAGTGAAAGTGCTGCAGTATGTTAGTGTATAGACGACATTGGTGAGACTAAGGATATTTGGCACATTGTGCGTTGAAGACAGACTGGTATTGGTAAGGAATCTTCTGCTGAAACACGGTGAAAAAAAAATGTTGTAGGAGATGATCTCCGGCAACAAGTTGCGGGGGAGGCCAGGGTGCTGATTGTTCCTTCGGCACGAGTGTGTTGTGAAGGTTCGGAGCAGACTGGTAACGAGTTGTTAGTTCCGTTGGGACCTTCGGAAAAAGTGTGCGGGGATGGCCCGGAGCAGACTGACGTTTAAGAGCTATGGCCTGATATTTATACTCTGGCCAGCGCAACGTGGCCGTAGTTGTGGAAGGGGCAAGCGTGGCATAGACTCTTGGCTTTTGACGTCAGTGGCCAGCGCTGGTTCCAAGAGCTGCATGCTCTGATTGTACTAGTAGTGGCATCTGGTGGCACGCTGGTGTACTTGGATGATCTTGATGCATAACGTTGGTGGCTTGGCCGGGTGAACAAATACAATCTTCAGGCTGGAACGTCCATTCTTGCTGTCGGTAGATAATAAAATTCCTGACTTCTTGTGATGTGGGAGAACAATCGAACTCCTTTGAATCGAGCGGCAAAGCTTGTTCACTGATGAGGGGAAGTCTGTATTTATTAATCATTGTTGAAAAGACGTAATGCGTCAAGCTTAGAAATTTTATTGACTTTTGAGATCGTCCGTGCTGTGATCAACCGTGCTAGTATACTAATAGTAGAAACAAAGGCTGTTACTATTCATGTTATTGTAAGAAAATAGGTCTCTGCGTTCTTTAATTTGTGGTAGTGTATTTGATAATACATTCACATAGGTTTATTTCCGGACATAATTTCTTTTATAATGAACTTGTGTTTGTTTTAGAATTAATACTTGAGCTTTCCTTAATCTTGTACTATACATGGTAACAGTGTTTTTGCAGGTTCCGATAAGTACATATTTAGCATCAATCTTGACACCAATATGTATTAATGCAGTTGGTGTACATGCTGTAGGTGGATGTTCGTAAACTCAAATATTATTATATGGAGAATGATGGCGGTTCATATCTTGTAAGTCCAGTCGACGGGGAGATCAAGAATGCCCTCCAAAAAGTAGTGACGTATTTGGATAAGGCATATGGCATAAAAGCACAAAAGGTGAGTGGATTTTTTGCATTCTATTACTATGATTTGTTATGAATGCTAAAATGCTGGTAGTTTTCATAAAGTAATTATGTTATTTTGTATTTCAAGATCAGCTTGTCAAGGTTGAAGATGTCAACAGCAATATGGATGGCAAAGATGAAAGTGAAAGGAAGTCCACCATTTTCCGAACAGCTTGCCAATTGTAAAGTAAGTAAAACATATATTTACTAAAGAAATTTCACAACTGGTGGGTCTAGAGTCCCAATAAGGAGGAGGCTACGTATGTTTTGGGGAGGGGTTTTTATTAAGCATTAAGTTGTAAGGCAACATATAAATGTGACCACTTAGATAGGCTATCTAATTATTTTTTATTTAAAAATTTCCGGTTGCGTACTAAGTACATGCACTGTTAACAATGTATGTACTTTGTTTCAAAGACCTGCCTCATCTTATAGTCTATTTGCAGTTTCTTAACACTTTTTGAATCAAACCTTTAAAAAATCATCCAATGCATTACATGATTGTGACAACTTCTGGGTTGGATCACAGCATGAAATTGTGTTGGTACTGGAAATGATGTACAGTAAAACCCTCTTAAGATGTTGTCTGTTAAAAGTTTTCCTGGTTAATAAGCTTTAAAAAGTTTGTACTTAGTCTATTACAAATTCATAATTTTACCCTTTTAAGCAGTTTTCCTGCTTAATAAGCACACATTTTTCAGTATTGTTCTGAAAATTTTTAACAGGGTTTCACTGTAGATGGTTTGCCAGGTTAGCGGGCGCCAGTGCAGACAGCGCAAGTATGATAGGGATCATGGTGTCGACGGCCCATGGGTGGCCGTCTCCGATGATCCTCCGTCTGGTTGCTGTTGATGCTGATGAACTATATATCCAGATTGCCTAGTCTAGTAGGAGGTATTGTAGCTCCCCCTAAACACTTTGCTCATTCCCGTAAGGTTGTATCAGGCCACCTTAACGCCTTATTGTTACGTTTGCATGACAACAGGTTATGTGACCGAGACATGGTCAAGAAATAAACATGCGAGCAAATTCATTTCAACATGTTTTTATTGACAAGAACTCTCATTTGAGGCACTGAAACACAATATTTCTCTGCTTAAGGGGGAGAGCACTGATGGTGAAAAATGGCACCAAACGCCTACATGATGTCATGAAAAATGTAAGGTCCGGCCATGTAAAAACAGACCAGAATATAGAGCGGCACTCTCCTCGGGCTATGCAAATTACACTAATGATTCCAGAATGTTAAATTTAAACTATTGCATACTAAATTATGGACGAAAAATGATGATGGCCCGGGGAGGCTGAAACGGGCAACCGCTCCACGTGAGTGCTGAGATGTTACCGAAAATGGTTGCGCAGGAAGCCTGCTGCCAAGCATGTTGTTCCTGTGTGACATGATAATGAAAAATAGTTATAAAAATATAATGATTACTGTGATGAGGTGAACATACGTATGCACTGCTGATGGGAGGTATCTTTTGGGCGGGTCTGCGTTGTCTCTGTCGAAATTTTTTGAAAAATATGTCCCTGCAATTCAGAGGTCTGTATGTTTATTATTAAATATAAAACAGCACATGAAAACACTGATGAATATAAAAATGAATATCTACCACATGGCGATTTGTGTTACGGCTCGCATCACTTGAGCCTGTAGCCTTGTGCAGTGATGCCCGTAAAAAAAATGGCGAAAAACACAGGGAAAAAAACTTGGTACACTGGATGATATATGAATATACTAATACACTGAACAAGGAAATATTTTATACTGCAGAATGATAAATATATTTTGAATGATGTGCCGGTACTATTATGGTTGCGCCGTGAGGTAGCATGGTGCTGAATAATATGCACGACAGAAAAATGTTGACACTCAACAATTACCTAAAAACAAGTACATAAATACTCAAACAAAAATACTACTAAGCATTGAGAAACAATTGCAGCACAAATATGTCACTTACAAAATACACGCAATAAAACACTATGAAAAATTAAAAAGGCCATGAAAAATTTTAGAAATGTAAACATTTCCACACAGGTAACACTTCACTAAATAATAAAAATAAACTCTACCAAAATATGTATATTTTAACAATGCCATAGCACAAACACTAATATTAGATTTGCGAAACAGAGCATATGCACTCGTGCACACGTGGAACATTGCTTCACTTTAATTGATTGCCCTCATGTGGTCGATGGATGCACTAAGCCGCTGATGCTGGCAGCGTAGCGAACGGGCTAGGGTGGACACTAATATGGTTCACATCAATTCCGCCCCACCCCTCCTGGAGACTGTCCGTGCATTACTACCAATGCGCCGTCCTCACTCGGCAGCAGCTGACCGGTGGTCTGAATTTCCCACGTGTCCATAGATTGTAGACGCTGCATTGTCTCAGTTGCTCGTGTCTCGGAAACGCTGGCGCTGTGACGGCTGCCTTGGGCGCTTCTGCTTATCCGCAGACAGTGCATGTCGCACGTCGTGAGTGGCGCAGCCGTTTGGAGGGTCAAAGGGAAGGGGCTGTCCTCTGAACCCTCGTCATCCTCGCTGCTGCTGTTGGTGGCGCTGAGGTAACGTCAATTGCGGCGTGAGCCGGGATGGTCCTGCTGATCAGGCGGGACCGGCTCAGAGTCCAATGGTCCCATGCATGGTGCTGGACACACCTGGTGTCTCAAGGACGTCGCGACGCTGTCAGGTGGGACCCTCACCTGGTGATCATGGCCGTCCTCAGGTGGCCTACCTGCTTGGCATGATGCAATGTCCTGTGTTGCTGCTGTTGACATGATGTTTGTTTTTGGTGGATGACTGTTGTCTGCTCCGACAGTGCCTGCTGGATCTCCTGTAAACGTGAAGATGTCGGGCATCTCGGCTGGACATGTGCTTGACACACTGCTGTCATCTGCCAAATCCACGGCATCGGTGAGAGGTGCTGGCGTGTTTTCGCTCCTGTCATCACTCGGTGAGGGTGTGTCGACGCCAGCAGTAGTGAGCCGCAGTGCGTCAGGATGGTAGACTGCTGATCTACTCGTACGGATGTGTACTCGATAGCATGTGTTTCACAGCACTTTTTTGATGGTGTGTGGACCGCTTCATTTAGCTGCTAGCTGAGCCCAAACACCCTTTTTTTCCTGCAGATTGAGGGTGTGTGCAGATATAAATTTGTCCATGCTGGAGAGGTGGAGGTGGGTGTGTTGAAGCTGGTGTCCACTGCGCTGCGTAGCAGCGGTGGTTTTCGTGGCTTCCTGGAGCATGCGCTCTCTCTCCTCTGCCCTGCCTTCTCCGTTTGCGTGGCTTGTGGCGCGCTACCTCGTCCCACTCCAGAACTCGCCTGGGAGGGGAAGGTCACGACCTTTGAGCAGCTGAGCGGGTGTCTTGCTGGTGGCCTGGTTCTCACGTGTACGCAGCGTGAACAATGCGGTGGGCAAGTGTTCCGCCCAGGAGGTGTATCACCCACATGCAGATGTAACTGTATTTTGAGGTCTTGATTACGTCCTTCTGTAGGGCTTGCGCAAGGATGATAGACCACTGTAATGAAGTGCTGTACTTCCCACCACATACTGTAGTCGCACCATACGCAGCCAGTGAACGGTGTGGCGTTATTGCTGAGCAGTACACTGGGTTAACCCCACCTCAACTTTCTCAAAGGTTCGGGCCTGAGCATTTGAGACTTTGTATGCTTCGACTCAGCGTGAAAATAGATAGGTCTTGACCACAATAAAGCACTTATTCTTTGAAGTACGTGGGTAAGGGCCCATTAGATCTAATGTCACTGTCTTAAAGGGTTTCGGGGGTTTCCTGGGTTGCTGTTGCTGGTTCCATTGGTGCTACTGATTTTGAATTGGTTGCATGCCAGGCACGCACAAAATCCCTGACCTTGCACTGTCACACCTGGCCAGTAGAAATGTTTTAACAAATTTTTACGTGTTTGTGCAGCTCTGGGATGTCTGGAGATTTCACTGGTGTGTGTGTGGTGCAGTACAATTTCACGTGCTGCAACCGGCACTTAAATAATACCACATGTCACTGTTTACATCAGAATGTATTTCCACGTAATTGTCAACAACACATCATTTTCTGTTGTGGCTATTGTGCACTCAATTCTCCATTTCTTGGAAACTGGGCACAGCAGTTGAGCACTGATGACATTCTGGTGGAGTGTGTTTATATTTTACACGGGTGTAAACACTCATGTTGTTGCGCTGTATTGCTGATGGCGTTGACGTGTGCTGTGTGGAAGAGGGAGTGAGTATATCTTCCCACTGTTCCTCGTCGCAGGTAGTTGTTTCACCCAGCACCTGTGACAGATGGTCAGCCAGCTGATTATCTTCACCAGCTACATGATGCACTCAAAGTTGTATGACTGCAAGAAAAGCGGCCAGCGCTTGAGCTTACTGTGGCTTTCTTTTATGCTGTGCAGCTATACGAGGCAGCGGTTGTCAGTGAGCAGCGTGAAGCATTGGTACTAGAGCAATTCCCATCGTCCCTAGCTGGAACAGTACGGGGCCTATGCCCTGCTCGCTGGCATCGGTTTGTATGTACAAATGGTGAAGTCTATTTGTGGTGTGCCAAGGCAGGACACTCATGAAAACGACATTTCAGCTCGTCTAAATTTTTCTGTTTTTCTTCTAGCCACTTGAAATTTATGTTCGCGATATGAGTGCGGTGAGAGGTACTGTGACTCTGGCAAATTCAGCTATGTGTTCTCGCAGCCAGTTTGTGAGGTCAAAAAATTTTCCCAGCTGTTTGTGTGTTGTAGGTGCTGGGTGGTTTTCAATAAAGCACAGCTGTTCCTCTGTTATACGACTCCCTTTCTCGTCCACGATGTATCTGAGAAATTGTATTTCTGCCTTACCAATGTAATATTTGCGATTTGCGCTTGCGAGTCGCTCAAGTACTATTTTAACAAAGCATTCAACATTGTTGATGTTCTTTCAGGATTAGCTAATACTTTAATAATACAGCCGTGCTTGGATATTTCAACACAAAGAAAATAAAAGAAAAATACATAAAATTAGATGTAACATTAGCTATATATGTTTAAAAAGATATTCTCCTATGTCTTTTTGCAAGTTTTAGCTTAAGGTATGCATCTTTTGGAAAAGAAAATCACGTGTTGGAATGTAAAATTCAATCCTCTTATTAGAAATATTAACATTTTCCTTTTATTTGTTGGTGGAAATTATTGTTGCTCAAACTTTCTATATCATTATGACCTATGTGATAAGTAAAAAATTTGTGGTTTAATGTGCACTTACAGTTCCCCAAAATTTATTTGTACAACTGAGTTGTCTTTATAAATTGATATGAATACATTTGGCCCGTTTAGCTTCCTGAATGCTAAAATTGTTCTAAAATAAGAAAATGTACTAGACAAATTTCAAGCTTGTCGTCTACTCACGTAAACAAAAAAATTGGTATTTCCAATGTGTGTGTGTTAGTTGGTTATCTTGGCATAAATGGTTTAATGAAATTTGCTTATGATGTCTCATATCACCTTCCTGTCTCAAAACATATTTTCAGTTCTTTGTTGATTGTCTACATGTGTTTTTTGTGCTTCAGGGTAGTGTAAATGTTTATTTGGAGCTTCTGAAGTGGTTCCTGTGTGCATCGAAGCACACTTTTGTCGGCCTTGCGACTGCCATCACAGAGGACTTCGGCACGGAATATGGCAGCGACAAACACTTGTTCATGCTAGATCAATGTCATCAGCTCGCCAGTGAGCTGCAGGTATGTGTCTTGATTTAGAAGCAATTATCAAAATTGGATTTAAAATTACTTTTCCCATAAAAATACCAAGTTAAAATGTGATAATATTGTCATATGGTTTAATGGTATAGTTTGTTTATTGATACTAATGATTGCCTCACTATGTGTTGTTAGGACTTTTTGGGAACAGATGGTGTCTTTCTGTACCCAACTCATCCGACACCTGCCCCGTATCACAATGAACCCTTGGTAAAACCATTCAACTTCTCATACACAGCGATTGTGAACGTGATCGGTCTTCCAGCTACCCACTGTCCTCTGGGACTCACCAAAGATGGCTTGCCAATTGGTATTCAGGTAAAATAAGTTCCATAATTTTATAATAATTCAGATAAAATAATGTTTTATAAAGAAACTCTAATGATGTTGATACATGATGCATTTCTTGACTATACTACACTCGACTTTGCATCATCTGAGCATGCCTTCACTTTAACCAAGGTGGATTTAGAACAGTACTGGAGGCTACTCACGTGCCTACATGAAGGCCTTATTACAGACACTTCGGCTTGTACTGTTCACCCCCCAGTCAGACTTCATGTTAACTTCCCTGACATGTGATGATGTAGGAACCGTGAACAAAGAGAATACATGTCTATGCGCAACCCAGAAACACCAGTTGTCGCCAGCTCTCTTCAGAGCCCAGCAGCTCCGGTAGCTCGCTCTACCACTCCAGTTGCTAGAGCTCTCTGCAGATAACCAGGTCTTCACAACATACCAGTAGTTTTTCAGCGACTGTGCCAACCACACCAGAAGCTCTTAAACGACCTTCCATACACTCTTAATTGCTGTAGCAGCAGCTCCTGTAGACATCATCAACACTCTTGCCTTACCTTCTTTCGTAACTACAACTACTCAACTACTACCCCCCTCTGGTAGTGGTCCTCGAAGCTCTCTTCTGGACACACCAACTCTCGCCTTACCTGCTGGTAACAGCAATTGCTCACCACTACCTCCTCTGGTAGTGGTCTTGTTCAGTTTGCAGCCCGTCTCCTTCACCTGGATACACATAGTCTAGCTTCCGTTCAACGCTGAGATAGTTAGGAGATAGTACGGGCCACTGTATATACTATTCTTCATAGAATATACACATATTTCTCACTTACTTCTGAGTACTCATTTGATAGTGTAACTGTGTTAGTCCTATGTAGACACCACGTCCATCAGAATGAAGCAGGATACCCCGTAATCTTTGCAACACGGGGAATACACACTCTCGCCGCATCAGCAAAGCCCAATCACCAGGGTGAGGGGCAGAGAAGGGCGCTGCCCAAAACAGAGAGAATCAAGATCGCCAGCCGGCCGCCGCCACTCCACGTTTCGCTTTGCCGACCAGGCAACCATAGCGCACAGAACACGCATCGCTACAGCGGTCAAGCACCCAAACTTAAGGGTCCGCCTACCTGTCTGGGGAAAAAAATTTTTCTTGCTATTTGCCTCATCACGTCTACCGACGGCTCCTACCCAAACCTTCTAGACAGGGGGTCTACGCCTTTCTCTGCCACCTTTTTCACTACGAGTCTTCATCTCAACTGGGGGGGGGGGGGGGGGAATTGACGCGTGATGGTTGTACAACTAATCTAATACGATTACGACTCATCGCCAAGAGTACATCTTCCACCACTATAGACATGAGCAACACGTTCCGTACCCTACAAGCAACATGAACTTATGAACAAATTTCCTTCATCTGAAGGATGCGCGACCCGGCAGGCACCCCCCCCCCCCCTCATCACCACACTGAGAGCTTACAAGCTGCCCAGACCTCGGGCAAGACCGAATGCCACTGACGAGGCACGAAGCAGAAACGCTTACCAGAATATTCCCACGCCATCCAGGGCGGAAGGACGTCATGCCCGCTCCGCAGCCCGCGCCGGCAGCCTACAAGCTTCCGCTATATAAGTTAGGACGCTGCCGGGCACAGGCAGTCATTCTTGTTCCATCTCTTGCGACATCCCACAGCACTGCTGCCAGTACTGAGACAGCCAGAGATCTTTGAAAATTTGGGTATGCCCCCTGCGCCTACTTCACCGTTGGCGACCAGTGAGCCCGACAACCAGAGAACACACTTACCAACACGTTTTAAATTCACTTTGTCTCCTCAAGATATCTTTATTAGACCAGTTTAGAAGTATTATATAGTTTCTCGTTAAGCTAATTCTTTCCCATTCTCCATTAGAACCAGGTCGCTTACACCTGGCCAGCGTAGAAACCTTCAGCCCTCAATTGCCTGTTAGGAGGTAGCACGCGTCGCATGTTTATTGAGACTTTAATAAACATACTGTTATTTCCTACATTTCAGCTTTTATTTCTTAGAGAATCTGTCTGTTTGCTTGCTAGATACAGGTTGCTACGTACACCTTTGACAAGGACTGGGGAATTTATAACTACCGAATTAACTTCAGCCATGAGTGACCTTAAGGGGTCTGTCATATTTTCACACACCCATTAGACGGCCATCTGTTGCTTTTCAAACTGCCACAGCATTGCTTCCAGTGCCGGTGGAAAGGAACAGAGGAGCCACAACCACTAGGAATAACTTCACCCAGAGAGGGGTGATAGTCTCGAGTTATTGCCTTATCCCACAGCATTGCTGCCAGCATGGGTGATATACCGGCTTGAGATCTGCCGTCCATTCCTGTGTGGACGCACATCCAGTGGCGGCATTGGTGACCCAAACAGCTTCCCCGTCTCTGATCAGCCCGCATAACGTGGGGGATCAGTGGATACTTTACAGAGCCTGGTCAGCAAGCCATTACTGTACTTATACTGTAAATTGTATTTATTTTGTTCGCGTCAAGGTGTACCCAGCGACCTATGTGCAGAGACTTGATGCCTTTCAGTACAAGACGTGGCTAAAAATGTAGGGAGCAACACGCAGCGCTCCTTGCCGCCAGACAGTTAAGTGCACTTCCCAACCTACACCGGAAAGGCAGGCAGAACGGGACTGCGCCGCCCAACTCAGGTATGAGTCAGTATCGACTGCTCCGGTTGTGGTATTATTCGTATCACCGTGTGTCGGCATTCACCCATTGTGCCATCCCGTGGTAAGAGGATTGTTGACTGGTATGGAAGTTAGATTCGGCTGGGACAACATCCACTTCTGGACCAATGAATGTCACCTGTGGAATCGCAGTTTCGGTGTGGGTCAAGCTTGCTACGTCTGGACAAAACCCACCACAACCACGGCACCCAAGAAATAGTAGTAAGTGAGTACTAACCAACACCTCTCGCCGCCTATCTAAACTCAACCACTCCGCTTCTGGTCTAGCAGACAGAATCCTCGACCATTGTGAATGTCAATCTAACCGGACACACGTCAAAATCATGTACCCAATTCTTTTTGGAAACACCAACCTGTAAGTTTACAATAATAAAAAAAAAAGTGTTGTGAGGAATAAAAGGTTACGGCCTACTGCGCAAATGCGGTTTCAAAAAAATCTCCTATGAGAAAACTATCTCTTTAGTAGAAACAAAATGGAATAATTTGTTTATCACTGTAACTAACCTAATTTAACAATTAACAACCGACAGTTTTTTTTTTTTTTTTGGGGACAGCATATTTTGACTTATTGTGGATCTAGTGGCCAGTACAAGAGGTGTATTTTATGATTGAATCATTAGCGAATTCTGTAAAACTGGAATTTTGGCACTCGTGGTTACTCTGCTCTTTGTAAGCTCATTTTACGATAGAAAACATGTACATAACAAATGTTTATGTTTCAAAATAAAAGTAGGTATTCATTATGGCGTAGTTCATGTTCACTTGTCATTTGAATGTATGTTTAAAATTTAATCATATGTTAAGAAATCACATGAGTTTTTAAAATACTAAAGGCTGGTTGCAAATATTTTAATTATCTGAAAATTTTTCATTCCCGTTTAGATTCTTGTAAGAAAATTTTTTTTCCTTTCTCAAAAATTTTTTGAAGTCCATATCTTATTCTTGCATAACCCTAATTACAACATTACATAAACCCTGAAAACAAACATATTACACTTTGCAAACATTTGGGCCCTTGAAAGAAATTCATACCACACTGAAAAACAAGTATCCTGATTTGGGAAAAGTCCGTGCAGTGGGACTCCACCACATGTTATGTTAGCGGTGAGCGCTGTCATGGTCTGGCGGTCGCTGGCTCTTAGCCGGCGTCAAACGACTCCTCCCTCGAAGGCCAAGAAGGTGCGAGCAGCTCAGCCCTGCCCTGCTGTGCGCTGCCTGGGTCTGAACTGGGACAACCGGTCGAGGATAGATGAAGCATGGCCTCTGAGGTCTTCTTACTCTACGGCGTTTGTAGGGGGATGGGGTGTTGGCTGGCGCCATGCTGTTGGGTTTAAGCGGTGACTTGCTTCTCCTCTTGCAATTGATGTGATGCTGTTTGTTCACGTGGTTTTTTTCCTATACCGTCTCACACGCCTCCATAATGCTATCCTCAAACCCCTTAAAACTAGCCTGTTCTGTGATGCGTTGCCCTCCAGGTACAGAAAACCCTCTAAATGGTGTATCACTCTCACTTATCGTGCTGCAATTTACATTAGCACTTTGTTGCAACTGCCCTCCCTATGGGTGTTTTCAAACTCCTTATAATTACATTGTTCTACTAGGCTTTTTCCTACAGACACAGGGAAACCCCTAAACGGTGAATTACTGTTATTTATTGTACTAACATCCGCATTGACACTTTTACTGTGGTTTTCCTCTCTGTTTGGTGTGGAGTGTTCTGGTGGCATGAAGCCCCTGAATGAAGTATCATTGAGCAGACTGTTGTTTACATCAGGTTGACACAGAGCTACGGGACTGGTGATGTTGTTTACATGTGGACTCGTGTTGTTGACATCACTGCGCATGTCCTCTGGTACGCTGCGCCATGATCTCCGTGGTACTTGGCTTATCGGCATCTTCTTGCCTCTCTTCCCTAACAGTGTGCGGGCGATACGCAGATCGTCGCAGTGTAGTTTCGTCACACGTCTTGGTCCCAGTTTCACCAGAAAAGTGGAATTTTCCAATTTCTCCGGTACTCTCCCACGCCAATCCATCTGGGTGCCAGCCCTGCTCAATAGTCCTTCATCCCTGCGGACAACGGGTTTTCTCTCGTATACATACATGCCGGGTGTTAATTCAGGTGGTTGCTTTCTACACTCCTGTTCCCACATGGTACAGTACTTTTCCTGTGCCTGCTCATGTATCTGTTGGTGACTTACAATTTATTCTAGAGGTACCGATGGGTTTTCGCGGGGTTCTCCTGGTGCACGTAACTCGCGGCCTTGTACCATCTCAGCGGGTGTCATCCGAGTTGCTGCATTAACTCTGTTCCTTATACAAAACATCACTTCTCGAATGAGTTCTGCCCATCTGGTATGGTCGGTTCCTAACTGAACTCACAACTGTGTCTTTACATCCTGGTTCTGGCGCTCAGTTGGGTTTGCCCTGGCGTGGTAGGCCGGGGTGGTACGGTGTTCGATTCCCCATACGGTACAGTATTCCCTCCACTTCTTTCCCACAAACTGGGTGCTGTTATCTGTTAGCAAATACTCTTAAGTATCCCCACCTCAGGAAGAACTCACTTTGTATGCTATGAGCCACAGTGTGTGATCAGACGTTACTGACAGGGAAAGCCTTTGTCCATCTCGTAAAAAAAGTCTGTTACAACAACTGGGAAATATTTCCCACTTTTGGTGCAGGGGTACGAGCCAATGATATCCAGAGTAACGGTTTTAAAAGTCCCATTTGGGGGGCGGGGTAGTTGGGGAGCATCGCTGTCTGTTCTCCGCGGCTTCCTAGTGTTACACGTAACACAATTCTGGACGTATTGGCGCACATCTCTCTGCATGCCTGGCCAATGGAAATATTTTTGTACATTCCTCCGCATCTGCTCTGAACCTGGGTGTCCGTGTTCTAGACTGCCGTGTCCGTATTCTATGACTAGCTTACGTGTTTACTTCGGTACATATGTTCTCCATTTCCCACAATTTCCAGGCGGGCGAACCTGAATTTCTCTGTTTACTACCCTCCAGTGTTCGGAAAACTTGTCCGCGCAGTGTTGCCGGCGTTGTGTGATGTCTGGAGAATTTTCTTGTGCTACATGTACTTTTCTTAACACGTTACGAACATTTATTAACACACGTTCACTCTGACACTTGACAACAATGTTTTGCAATACAAGTGGCGGTGTTGATCTCGTTACCAGAGTGGTATGATTAGGGTGGTAGGACATCTTCCCACTCGGTGCCATCTGTTACCGTTATTTGTGGACAGGGATTCCTTGACAACGTATCTGCTAACTCGTTTGTTTCTCCTACCACGTGCTTCACCTGGAAGTCGAATTCCTGCAGCAACAAGGCTCAGCGGGCGAGTTTACTTTTACCGTTGTGCATTCCTTCTAACCAAACTAAACATGTGTTGTCGGTTTTCAATGTGAATTTCCTGCCTAGTAAGTATGGTCTGTATTTGCACAGTGCGTGTACGATAGCCAAACACATTTGCTCATTCACGTGATACTTTCTGTGTTACTGAATTTCGCACTGTGGTAGTTGATTACGTGTTCTGGCCTTGCTCGCCTGTCTGGTAGAGCACCGCTCCAATACCCTCCTGTCTAGCATCCGTCTGTATGGTAACCTGAAGTTCTGGGTTAAATCTGGCTAGTGGCTGACAGTTTAGAAACACAAGTTTGATCTCCTGAAATGCTTGGTCTGCTTGGGGTGTCCATACAAATTTAGGCTTTACCGCTATTAAGTTCTGTGAGTGGTGCAGTAATGACAGAAAAATTAGGGATGAATTCCCGCAACCAATTAATTAAACCAAAAAATTTTCGCACTTGTTTTCGCGACCTGGGGGTTGTTTTTCCTATATTTGCTGGATGTGTTGTGTTTCCAGTTTGTGTCCATTCCCTGAGACATAATGCTGTAGAAATTCCATCTTGCTCATGCCTAACTTAAATTATACATGTCAATTAGTTACGCGATAGCCTTTCAAACATAAGGTTCCGGTGATGTAGGTGTTCCTCCCAGCTACTCGACCACACTAACACATCATCAAGCTGGTGGAGCGGCTGCTGCTGGCTTCTATCAACACTTTGGTAGGACTGGTGTGACGGCTGCCTTTGAACCAGGGGATCACAATACCATAAGGAACAGCCTCTTTCCTCCAGGTGACAACGATGGGATATGGCTTACCTGCTGTCTTTGCAGGTGCTGTAAATAAGGAAGGGGAGGTAGCTGGGAAGTGAGGCTTCACCAGTTGTCTGGCAGTTTGAGCTCGTTCCCGGGAACTAGGACTGCTGAGTGCAGTCGGTTCTGGGTTACATCCTTGTTTGTTTTTAGAGGCGGTAGCAGTCTTTTTATCTTTATGTTGAGTACCACTCCGACGGGAGTTGGGCATCAAGAGGGGTACTACTACCTCCCTGGTAAAGGATTAAGTAGGCGACAAAATGGGTCACCCGCTCGGTGAAAAGCTGTTGTTGCCATTGTGCTCTTTTCCGTCATAATTTATCTATATGCGAGAATTCCTTGCTGGTGATGTCAGAATATTATATATGCAGTTAATTAATTTTGTATTTACACATTTCATTAAGTGTAGTTCGTTGTAGGTGCCTTTTTAAAACAGTCTCTACAATGTAATGTTGTGACACATGGCATATTTTAATTATTATTAATAGACTTCTACTCATCAGTGCAAACAAACGTGAGGCACTTGCAACAAAGTTAGAATTGCCGCCACCACCAATGAGACATCAGGAATTGTTGTATCTACCCAAGGCAAAAGACGGACGCTCTACGCCAAGTGTAATTATTTGCCGGCCTAGCCACTGGAGTCGTGCATCGAGGCTCACTGAGTACAGCAGCGTGCTGCCAGATGCCACTACTAGTATGAGCACCAAGACATGAACCTGGATCCTGTGCCGGCCACGGACCTCACTCTCACTGAGGATCTATGGCACACACTTCGCAACTGCTACCCCTTTCTCCAAGACAGCCCCATGCCAGATGAAGAAGGAGCAACCCACCGGAGGGGTATAAAGAGTGAGCCGGCACCAGGGCTCACAACCAGTTTTCAAGTAATTGACGTCTGTCTCCTACCTTGGGCTTTCATCGTACATTCTTGTGGTGCGGAAGGTCTAACCCTCTCTCCTGAACTCTTCACCGCACCTCTCGTAAGGGTGAAGACTCCTCTATCTTACCAAGTTCACTGAAGATCCAACGTCGTAAAGCTGAACACTTAGACACGTACCGGCCCTTTCTGGAACAGCAGAGTAGAGCTAGGGAAAGTCAAGTCAGTTAACTGTTTGTTAATCTGCCTTTCCTCTAGCTTTGTGCAGGTCTCCTCCACCTGCTTCTCGTAGGGTGTTTACCTTCCGCAAGCCCTAGAGGATAGGAGGTAGTATGATCACCATCTTTGTTTATTTCCGTAAAAAGGAATAAACATTGGTTACTCTTACTTTTGAATATCACTTCCGTATCCTAGTTCCCATTCCCTGTAGACATCAGCCCTAACCAGGGGACGGCAGGAGACCAGGGTTTTATTGTTCCCATAATGACACGTCATACAACACACAGAACAACCTTGAACGGCCACCCATTCACCGCACTTGTGTGGTGAACAGTATAGCCCCGACACTAGGATACCATTCCTTAGGCGTTAGACTACCAGTCTGGGGTTTGCCCTCGGGTCTGGGGGACCAGCACCTCTGGGACACTTACTGCATCAGAGTTGGAAGGCCACCTGTTCTCTGCACCTAGTGTAGTGAACGGTAGAGCCACGACACTAGGGACACATTCCTGGTGGGGTCAACTTGTCAGCTCGGAGATTGCCTTTCTCATTGCGCACTAGTGGTGCCGAGAGAGGTAACATTCTAGGTTTGGGGAGACCAACCCTACTGGGACCTCATCGTGTTGGGACCACTGTTAATTTTACGCAGCTCGAATAACTCCTCACCCCGGTGGTCAGTGGCATAAGCGCCTACATTGTCCACACACTATGCTTCGACTGCCTCACTCCAACCAGGTCTGATCCTAGATATTTATCATAATGCCATTTACCCACAGTAGTGGTATTGAAAAGAGGGTGAAAAGGGCAAGGGCTGCATCTAAATCTCCCTGGGGACTTAAATCCCTTCCTGACAGGTTCGAGCTACTTAGTCCACGAGAGCAAGCTGCAGTTCTCCGTCAGCTCACTGCTCCAGCTCCACCCATCGCCGTATACCAGCTATCTTCAAGCTGCCAACTAAGATAACTGAAAGGTACCACCCAGTAATTTGCGCCATACTGCACAGCACCCATGGAAGGACCCCACCCCCCCCCCCCCCCCAGCACTCAGTGGGGCATCCGACACATTCAGCACCTCGTACACCCATGAATCAGAAACCACTTTAGCTGAAAGTCATTGGACCACAGAAACCACCCCTAACATGTCTCATGACGAGTCTGCGTCAGTTCAGCCTCAGGGGAAATGCTGTCCAGGTATACCCGCACAAGTCAACACAGTCACCCGCCAAGCAGTCCTAACGGAACCAAAATTTGTACCCAGTTGTCAACCAATGAGGCCAAAGTTGTATATGGGAAAAGCACCCATCCCACATAAAGAATAAGGTTGCACGCCACCAGGACATGACTAGCCTAGCGTCCGACCAAAATCACTTTGTGTCAATGATGGAACTAATTGATAGAGCCCGTCACGCGTCAGTTGTAAGTGCTAAAGTATTTTGGTCAGATGTGTGATTTTCAGTCTTTGTTGACTTGTGTGACAATAAGCTGTAATAATGATTTTTTTTAAATATTAGAATGTAGTCCTCGTATGATAAACCAGAAATGTACTCCATATGTACTACTAAATCTCCTGTTTGCATTGTGTAAAAAAAAAAATTCATCTACGGCTCAAAAATTTGTACCTTCTGTACATGCAGTGTTACTATTCTGCTTGGTTTTCTTGAAGGTGATTGGTGCCTTGAACAATGATCGACACACTCTGGCTGTTGCAGTGGAACTCGAGAAGGCATTCGGTGGCTGGGTGCCACCTTCTATTAAAGTCTGAAACATAGCGTCTGTCTGTCAACAGGACAATGAGAACTTGCAAGCTGTGTAGCATACAGCATGTTGAAGCCTGTTTAGCACCAGGATCTCTCTGTCTAACATTTAACAAAAATAATTTAAGCTTATACCTCGAAAACTAATTATGAATCTTTGTAAGGAAATCTGAATTGGTTCCAGTCAGTTATCCCGTATTCACTTTATTTATTGAAAATGTTTAAAAGCTAAACAATACTTCTCTGTGAAGTTGTGCTTGTATTGACTGTACTAGTAAGAGTTCAAACAGGAGGCAATAGGTGCATATAGGAGATATGGCTGAGGGGAAAATTTTCCCCAAAATGTTAGCATTTAGTTGTTGCCTGGACTAATAATAGAGTACCATGATTGAAGTATAATGCAGTATTCTATACAAGGTTTTTGTCTGATTTCAATTTCCAAAAAGTTATGCCAAAATTGTGCTGAAGCATCCTTTTGTAGTTAATATTTTGTCTCATAATGGCATTAGTGATATATGATGCCTTGATGCTGTCTGTGCAGTATTATATTACATGAAACATTAAATGACTACCTAAGACTTGGTCATATTCGTTAGTGTTGTTTTTAAATATATGTATGTTGTATTTGTTGTTATATTTTTCTGAAAGGTGAAATAGTGTAACTGTTGTGATTTTATAAAATATTTTTACTGATCAGTGTCATCATTTTTCAATTATAAAGTGTTAACTCAACATGTGTTTTGTTTACGCACCACATTCTTTGTTTGGTCATTTAAATATTTTATTCATTACCTTTTTAAAAAAGGGCTTGTGATGGTCGTTTAAAATTATTTTCTTTTCCCTTGTTAAGTTTCTTTGTGGCTGTGTAAGGCACGTGGACTGGCCTGGTGGGACATGAAACTGTGCTGTGTAAATTTCAGGTGTACGTACAGAGCATATATTTTTTACAAATAAATCATTTTAAATTATGTTTTTTTTTTCCCACTCTACAATTATTGCGGGAAGGGTGAAATGTGTGACTACTTATAAATGTTAAGATATTATTTAAATTCATTTAATTGGACATGTGGTTCTGTTTGGTAAATCACATTTATACTCTCTATATTATATGCAACAAAAGATTATGTCTAAGAAAGATGTATTTTGTATATTTGTGTGTAATTTTTATAAATAACAATTTAAAAAAAATACAAAGGCTTGTTTTGTTTTTTGAGACAAATAATAATCACAAAATTTTGGTACAAAGAAATTAATATGCATAAGTTCCTTTTCCAACTTTTAATATGCTATACGTACACGTGTGTGTACATATACTTTCGTACAAATGGAAATGAATGTATGTGCCAAATGATTGATTATTTTGTATTTATAGACTGTATATACTTGCATACCAGGTAGTACTTCAACGAGTCAGGTCATAAATGTTAGAAGTTAAAGTTTTGGAAAAAACAGTTATTTTGTGAAATTTACACAGAACACAAAACTTTGATACTATACTTATGAGTCATAGTAAAATATTATTTTTTTGAACATACAGTAAGTGCGTATCAAATGGTGGCAACACACATGTGACAAATGTTAAATGCAGACAGGTGGCAGTTAAGTTAAAATTGACTTTGCTACTGTGCATACTATTCTGTTAGGTTCAAGAAATTTGATTCAGATTCAACTGCAAAAGTCTTGTCTATTAGAAGCATGGCAAAGATTACAGCAGGTTGTTTCAAAAGACACTTCCCTCTACAGCAGATATCAGTGTATAGAGCAACAACAGTAAAATCTTGTAGCCATCTAAAATTGCTGGTGATTATTAAGCAACTTACTAGTCCAAAACATGACAATAAGGGAAAGAAATATTGTCACGTATCCTTGGAACTGGGAAATGAGTGTTGATAAGAAAACTAATGATGCATTTAATGCACGAGTATTGGCCAACACTGATCAATGTCTACTTCAGATATTCATAAATTACATTCCATAAGGCATGTGTATCCTTGGTATTACAGCATTAAAAGATACAGATATATGTTTGTATAAGCGAGTGTAAATGAGTTGAAAATTTGGAATGTACAGTATGGTCAAGTATAATGTAGCGGTGTGGCAGTTGATATAACATGAATCTGTCAGCAGAGGTACTTGCAAAGATTAAAGAAGCTGTAAGATAGCACAATTACAGTATTTAGATACCTGACAAAAATATGGTGTGCTATGGTAAATACGTCCACAAAGGTGTGAATATTACTGTAGTGGGCTCTTCTTGCTCATGCATTCTACTCTTGTGTTTGAAGGAGTGAGTGCGTGAGTGAAGAGATTTATGTTACTCTTAACAGCAAGGTCTTGAGAGCCAAAGAGGGTGATCGAGGCGAGTATGGAGCAGCGCCAGAGTGAAAGGGCGGGGAAAACAGGTGATCTCCGTGAAAACCCGCCAACCAGCGACATTGTCCGGCTTGTATTTGAAGGATGTAACCAGAGCTGCGGATACGTTATATACCAATCTTTTGACTCTGACTCTTAACTCGTCAAACTTTACGTTATCTGGCTCTGGCTCCAGCAAAAAAAAAAAAAACTCTCACAAACACACACACACCCACCCCCCTTTTACAGACTAATACTCATGGAAAGTTTTCATTGAATTTTTACCCAAGGAAATGTTTGAAATTCCAAGGGAAGTACATATGTAAGAAAGTATGTATGTATTACAAAAAATGAGTTCTTTAATATGTAGTCATACAATAAAATTCTTTCTGTTAGCCACATCCACAAATTTATTAGGTATTTAAAATGTAAGCTACATTTTGTTACCGTATTTCCCTGTCTCTCACACCCTCGCGTATCTTACTGTATTTTCACTTCAAAATTATAGAAAACATATTTTACTGCCTGACTTACCATATGCAGTTCCAACATGCACAAGAAGATGGGGTTGCGACAGGATCGCTCCCTAATTTTCGCACTTGTAAACCATGCCGACCGATGTTGCTGGTCCGTGGGTTTTCTAGAGGGTCTCCTGATTTCCCCACCCTTGCATTCCAGCACTGCTCCATACTCACCTTTTTTTTTTTTTTTACCCTCATTGGCTTTCAAGACTTCATAAAGAGCTGCCAAATAAATCTCTGGAACATAAATTTCTGTCATTTTTAAACATGGTGTATAGTACCTGTAATATTCAGTGTATAAGGCATACTTCTTTGACATAATTTTCTGTTATTTATATTGTTTTTGTTCATTATAATTAGTTTTATTATGTATTATTTTATTCTATGCTGTATTTTTGTGTATAATGTATATAAAATACAGTATGTACGTTTCTGCACTATATACAAAATATTCTTGTTTGTGTGGGTGTATACTACTTTTTATTGATAAAATTATGGGAGGGGTTTGTCCCTACCATCTTGCCTATAACTTGCAACAGTTTTAAGGTTGGTTGATTATGTTAATAGTTTGCATGGAATAACAACATACTGGAAATTGACGTAAAATCTTTTAATTCTACCAATTCTCAAGTAAGACATACATCATCACATCATTTGTGTATTTGCGAAGTGAAAATAATGGCATAACTGGTGTTCGTATATATTCATTCCAGAAATGATCATTTAAGGTGAGAATGCTTGCAGTAGTGTTTATTTACAAATGACAAAACAAATGATGAAGGCAGAGCAGTGGCTCTGCCTTCATCCAATGATAAAATTAAGACTCCCGTACAGTGGCATAAAGATTTGCATCTTGGAGTAGGGTAAAAGAACACTAGTTGTGGTGTGTTATATTCTTTGCACTCGCATAAAATTCTGAGAACTTAATATATAATAGTTCATCCGTAAAATTACACTGGGGATTTTTCCACTGGGCACAGTTTTAACAAGACTTAGGTCTTTCAGAGAAATTTACATAATCTGCAATGACACAAAGGATTATTGGTACTTGACGTATTCTTCGTAAAATTTGTGTCTGTTTCATAATTTTTTCATTATAAAATAATTAGGGCTAATGATTTTAAAATATGTGTTGATAATTTGGCTTCAGGGAGAGGGTATCTCAAATGCATCCTCTCCCATGGTCATTGCCACAAATGAACATACAGCTGTGAAACCAGTCTTATGTTCTGGCAATAAATATAACTTGTACAGTTGCAATACAGTAAAACCTCTCTATTACAACCCCATTTATTATGACCATTTCTCTATTACCACCCAATCGCGAGGAACCGTGAAACATTTGGGTATAAAAAGTAGAAAATTTGAGGCATGTCTAAAAATAGATACAG
This sequence comes from Dryococelus australis, assembly GCA_029891345.1. Lineage (NCBI taxonomy): Eukaryota > Metazoa > Arthropoda > Insecta > Phasmatodea > Phasmatidae > Dryococelus > Dryococelus australis. The sequence continues at coordinate 353,429,598 of CM056994.1, forward strand.
TAGTCCCTTGCCAATTACAGTATCTTGAACCGCAAACCGCGGTTTCAGTTATGCGAGGATTTGTTTTTGTAAACCTTTTCTCCAACTGCGATACTAGTTTCTATTATCCACGGTTTTCAGTCTATGTAAGACTAGCTCTTATTGAAGTTAGTAGTTGTGCAGTTCTCAAGCTACCATCATAGACTTGGCATTTGTTGTCCCAAGCAGCGTGAAGCAATAAATTATGTAATGCCAGAAGGGGACACATGGAAGCACACGTTATGGGGGGGGTTGCAGGCCAGGTCAGTAAGGATTCCTTGTCCTAATCACATGCCATTGCCTCTACCTTACACTCCCTGTCTTTTTTCGCTTCCATTATCCCTCTTTTGCTGAATAAACAGCAGCACATTACACAGACTAGTTTCTTAATCAGTGTATGTATAACAACTTCAAATTTACTTCAGTGCCCTTTGTTTTTAATGATTATTTTTAAGTTTATGTGCGCCCACACTTACGTAATATGCTAATTTTTTGTAGTGGGCAATTGATTTTTTTCTTGTGAAATCAATTTTGTGTGTAAAGTGAGTAGACATAAGTGCGTGCAAATAAAGTATGTTCTTATGTTACCGGTACCATGTTATGGGGAGTGAGGCCGTGTGGGTGTATAGGCAATGTCGAAAGTTTTTGATGAAAAATTCGGGATAGTTAATATTTCATGTAATCTGCACTAAATATTCATATTCATGTAAACATTGCCGGGCCTCATCATACCAGTGCACAGCATAACACGCTGCCTGCATTTCATATTAATTCAACACATTGGTGTGAATCACATCTATCAGCATGTTTTCCCAACGCCGGGCCGCTGTTACAAAGTGAACTGGTCCTATAACGATATAACTGCCAGCCCGCACCTGGCCACGCTGCAGAGGATCTAGGCGCCCACCCAGCTACGTACACAGCCAGACCAAAGCGAGAGCACGACACGCGCACACGTATTGCACAACGCTACCTAAACTTTTTGATCGTTACATGCCTCATAGCAATGTACGATTGAGGAGACCTGCGTAAAAGATATTTAATAATAACTGTAAATTTTAATAATACAGAGTCTAATCTTTTCACTCGCTTTCAATACCCATGTCGTACTGTGTTTAAGCCTTCTTTTTTTTTACTACAAGGGGTGGTCCAATATGCCTTTCTTGGGTACCAAATTATAAGGAGACAGCCAACTATTAAAATATACATATTTATATGTAATTTAAAAAGTGTTTTTTTTTTTAATGCGCTAGAGACGATTGAACATAAACTTCATGCAAAAAAATGGCAAGTTTGAGGGCACACAGGTTAGGGGTGGGTCAAAATCTGCCCAAATTTTTTTAAGCCCCCCCCCCCCCCCCCCCCCCCCCCCCCCCCCCCCCCCCCCCATCCTTAATTACGACCCTATTCTCGATGACCGTGAGGGGTCATAATAGAGAGGTTCTACTGTATTTTCTTCAAAACATCCATTACTAATAAATTGAGCACAACATGTGGCAGTGCTCTGAAACCCACAGTCTTGGTTCATAAAAAATGTTTGAGCTAATTTTAAATGTAACCTGTAACCATCTAAAGATGGAAATTTTTTTCAGCAGTCGAACAAACTGCAAAAAATTATAAACATTAAAATGTGAGGAATACATTTGTTTAATAATTTCCTGATGTGCTTTGTGTAGAATTTCATCCAGTATAGGCTGTGAGGAAGCATTTATCATATATTTTTTGTGCCATTACAAATTGTCATCTACTGTCAAAAATCATTCTGCATTGATTAGCTTCAATTACATTCTCATCCTGCAATCCATGCTCTCTTCTACATTGAGCCATGCATTGAATAGTTTATCATTTGTTATTGTCTTCAAGTTCATCACTGCTTTCAGACTGCCATCACACATGTGTTGGGGTTTGGACCATTTTTAGCCTTTATCACTAAGTGTCATGTTCATGTGGAGATGCTTTAAAACCAACTCCTAATATAATTTATAATTTACAAGCACCAGGATGGTATACCAGTAGTTTGGAATACCCTAATGGTGTGTTGTTTATAAAACTCTACATGAAAAGTTTGGGATCCTGTATTCCTTTCTTCTGTGCTGGCGTACAGAAATCTGTCGCTTAACTCACACAAAAGCCTTTGATGAGGATAACTGCAGGTTAAAAAAATCTGTTGCCGTAGTTTGCACACAGAGTAAGGAGATGTTGCTAAATACATTTCAGTTACGGTGACACGTATGTTCGCTGTGACACTACCAGACAGCATAAACTGAGCTAGGAAACTTGTGGCTCCTTAAATGGGGTTAGTGGTGTACAAGAGGCTGGAGCTGTCGTCAAGTACCTCTCGAGCCGGATAGGTGCAGGGGTACAAGCGGGCCAAGTTGTGGTCCAATAGGGAGAAATTCCTGCAGTGGCACTGGGGACAACTGGATTAGTGGACGAGTGAGCGGGCAGAGCAGCCGCCTCTCCTGCATGGCCAGGATGCACGTTTGTTACTGGGTCCACATGGAGCATCTGTCCCAACTCGGGTGCGGGATTCAGGCAGCAGCGGGCCTACATGCTCTTTGTGTTGGTGACGTTTGCTGGAGATGGCAGCAATGTGGCATAACAGAAAGAGGGGTTTTAACTGAGGCAGAGG